>VXBW01002720.1:53349-65188 GCA_013400375.1 Thinocorus orbignyianus | reverse complement strand
TCCTGGCTGGGAGGTCGAGGCTGGGATTTTTCCCAGCCATGGCATTGGGAAGCGATGGTTGGAGATACTGCGGGAGTGAGGTGCCTGCTCTGCATCCCTATCCTGCCTCTTCCCGGGCTCCAACAGGCAGCAGTCCCAGTGTGTCCCCAGCACGGACGCCAGAAAAACTTAGACTAAACTTAGACTAAATGTGTCTTGCTGTGGTGGAAGCCTGGAGTGTCTTGTCTCACCCTCTGCTGGCGACTAATAGATCCCTCTGCCCTGCTCCACTGCAGCCCCTGCAACTCTCACCCCACCTTTTCCAGGCTTTTCCATCCTTCCTGGCAGGCTCTTGATCCTGGTCAGGGCTTTCCTGAAGTCTTTGAATCATCCTGTGAGCTGGCAGCTGGGGGAAGAGGGGTTCCTGTGCCCCGCTGGCTGCTGCCGCTGCCAGATCACGCTCACCCCAAAACCTGCCCTGCTTCCCACCGCTCCCCCATCCTCTGGCACTGCTTCAGTGATCCCCCCTCCAGCTCTGCCCCTAAAACTGCACCAGCACCCCCAGTTCTGCCAGTAAAGAAACTGGTGTCCAGAAGTTACCTACGGCTGGATGCCACCAGCCACGTGCCCATGGGGGACAAGGGCAGCAGCTCTTCTCCCGGCTGGCTCCGCAGCGCTCGCGTGCAGGCAGCTGGAGGAAATCAGAGGAGCTGGTTAGAGAAAATCTGGGCAAAAGCGAGGGGAAAAAAACAAACCAAACCAACAAACTAAAAACAAAAACAGAACCAAAAAAAAAAAAAAAAAAAAAAATCCTGGGACCTGGCAAGTTCCTACGCAAGTTTCCATGAGAAATCCAACGTGGCCATCGCTGGCCCCCGCGTCAGCGCTGGAGCCCTCCCAGGCCTCTCCCGGGGTCGGCGGGGCTGCCAATGCCCACCCAATGCTCGGCCCACTCCCGGACAAGCCTGGTCCCGTGCCCGCGGCGCCGGCGGCTCAAGCGGCCCCTTCTCCCACCACCCCCGGGAAGGGGACGGTTCCCAGACGCCTGGGGAGCTGACAAGCTCTCGTTGCTCCTGTGACATATTTATTGCTATCAGTACACCCTTTAATTTCCTTTGTTTTAGAATATCTGACGGCGCAATTAAGAAGGCCTGAAGGGAAACGTGTGTGCTCGGTCATCAGCCCTGCGGTTACTGTCTGTCTGGAAGCGGCGCTGGAGCCGGGCTGGGGGAACAGCTGCCAGGCTTCCAAGCCTTGTTTTCCTTTTCCAAAGCGGATCGAGGAGCGCCTGATGCGAAGAGACACCCATCCACACCCCGAAACCCCACCACACACACGGAGCCACACGCACACACACGGAAACGCGTACATAAACACAGATGCGGGCCGACACGCAGAGACATAAACACAGCCCTGCGCGACACCGGCCCCGGGGACGCCGAGGGGACCCACGCTCTCTATTTTAAGCGGTGGGGGTGCGGGGGGACGGCAATGCCGGGGTGGGGAGCCGGAGACTGTTGCTTTGCTTTGCGTCTCCAAGCCCTGAAGAGCAGCTTGTTCTGCCCTGACTGCAGGGCAGTGGGGCAGCTTCCACCCTCTGCTCTTCCCAAGACGTTTTTTGGGGGAAGATGCTGGTCACGGTAGCTGTGAAGAGGCACAGCTGGGGCTTGTTTCCTCCCAGGCTTGGCTGCGGGGCGAGCATGCGGGGATGCTCCTGGAGTCGGGGCTGCACAGCTCTCCCCGCCAGCACCAGGAGCCAGACTGGTCTCCTCTGCCCAGGCACAGTGGAAAGGGTGAAGAAAGCTTTAATTAATTTAATTTAATTTAATTGCAGCAGGGTCAGAAAAAGAGAGAGAGTTTCCCTTTGTCTCCAGGGCATGGTAAAAGCTGGTCTTCAAGGGGCTGCGGCTGCTGGTGCTCTGGGGACCAGTGGTGCCCAGGTCGTGGAGATCAGTAGTGTTGCACAGATGGGGACAGCTGGTATTGGGGTGATGGGAATCAGTGTTAACAGGGTGATGGGGACCCATGGTGCTGGGGTGATGGAGATCTGGGGTGATAGGGACCACTGGTGCCCAGGTGACAGGGACTAGTGATGCCAGGGTGATGTGAATCAGTGATGCTGCAGAGATAGGGACTGCTGGTGCCAGGGTGATGAGAATCAGTGGTACTGAGCACTGGGGACCTTGTGGTGTGTAGATGATGAAGACTGGTGGTGCTGGGGTGATGGAAACAAGAGATGCTGAAATGATGGGGACCCATGGTACCAGGGTGATGGGCACCAGTGGTGGCCAGGTGATGGGGACCAGCAGTGCTGTGGTGTTGAGCACTGGGGAGAGCCACTGTTGTCCCACACAAGGCTGATGAACAGCAGCACCGAGGTGAGGTGTTTGGCAGCCGAGTTTGACAGCACCAGGATGGGATGACCGCAGCTTCCGCATGGAAAGGCCCATCCCAGAGTCTGGCACGCATCTGGCCACGGATGCCAGGAGGAGACGGGCTTCACCCACCCAGTGCTGCCCTCCCTGCCCCACAGCCACGCGCAGAGCCCGTGTGGGAAATGCCAAGCCAGGGTAAAAAAGCAGGCAGAAATCTTTCTAGGAGCAACGAAATGAGTTAAGCCATCGTTCCAGGCAGGTTTGTGCCTCACAGCGCCCCGGCTGCGGAGGAGGAGAGTCTCCGGTGGCTGGAAAAGGCTGGGTTCACGCTGGAGCTTCCATGCTGCTGTGGGGGCTCGTTTGGGGCTTGCCCTTTTCTGGCTCCTGTATTCATAAGACGTGTAGGAACTTCCTATCTCTGGAGCCTCGGGCCCTTAGTCAAATGTGGTTGGCAGACTCCAGCACACACACGCTCGCCCGGCAGGATTGCACGCACACCTTGTTTTCTTAGGAAACGAGACTCAAAGAACCAGCCGCTGGGGAGAGGAGAGCGTGACCTGTGCCGGGTAGCGCTGTCAATGCGCTTCATTTTCTTGCAATAAGTAAACACCTCAGCTGTTCTGGCCCTAAGAGGTATCCTAGATGCAGCCAAAGCCGGGAGAGATGTTTGGCATCCTTGGGGTGAGCTCAGAACCCAGATGAGGGAGCTGCATCCAAGCTTGGGGGGGATGTCAGGACATCCATTGGGGCTCAATTGCTGCCCTGCTACTCCCACGTGGTGGTCCCCCAGCGGTGGGGTACTGCTGGGGTTGGGTGTCCCATGGTGGAGGCGATCAGCAGGGTGCTATAGGGGGGTGAGCAAGGTGCTATAGGGTCAGGGATCCCTGAGTTGTAGTTGGGAGTATCTCCCTCTCTCCCTGCGGTGCCCTCAGGCTGGAGGTGTTGCCACTCCCTGCAGCTGGAGAGCCTGGGGAGAGCAAGGAGTGGGTGGACACGTTGGATATGGGCAGATTTGGTCTCAGACATGGCAGTTCTGCCATCTCCCTTTAGCATTAAAAGAAATCTCTGCTTTCTATTTTCCCTGTTTCTCTAGGAATCTCCACTACTTTTGCTATTTTTCTGAGTTTTTCTCCATCTGAGTGGGAAAAATGATGGCATGGGCATCTGTCTCCTGTGAGGACAGGCTGAGAGAGTTGGGGGTTTCAGACTGGAGAAGAGAAGGCTCCAGGGAGATCTTAAAGCCCCTTCCAGTCCCCAGCATAGGACAAGGGGGAAGGATTTTACCCTGAAAGAGGGGAGATTGAGCTGAGATGTGGGAAAGAATTTGTTTGCTGTGAGGGTGGTGAGACCCTGGCTCAGGTTGCCCAGAGAAGCTGTGGCTGCCCCATCCCTGGAGGGGTTCAAGGGCAGGTTGGACAGGGAGCAATGTTGTCTGGTGGATGGTCTTCAAGGTCCCCTCCAACTCTAACTGTTCTGTGATTCCCACAGGGCCACGCTGGTGTGCAGCCAAAGGCAGCACAACCCCCTTTGCCCTCTGGGGCTGGGGACCACAAGCTGTGGCAGCAGAAGAGGCACAGGGGGTTCAGGAGTTGGCTGTGTCATACCACCCTGGCTCTGGAGACTCTGGGAAGCTGCCATTGCTTGTACTCCATCCCAGGGCTGGTCCTTCCCTACCATCCTTGTGGGTCTCTCCCAGTGATGCCCGCTCCTCTGGGAGCCTACTCAGGACTTAGTTCCAAACTCTTCACCCTTGCCAATGTTCTGCCCCAGTGTCTTCTCTTCCCTTGGGTTGGATCTTCCCTGTGCCCTGTTTTTGCCCTCCCTGGCCAGGGGCTGTGTAGGTTCAGGCCATTTGAGATGCCTTTGTTAAGCAGCTGCACCTCAAATAGCTTCAGCCTCCCGGGTCCTGCCACATTTTGGGCTCACAGGGGAGACTCAGCATCACGTGAGACCAGGAGCAAAGCAGGGATGCAAGAGCTGGGGTGTTCACAAGCTTTCCGACTCGGGCTGGGAGATCTGCAGGCTACAGCTTCTTATCAGATGGTCAGGGTTGGGGTGCTGAGCATTTTACTGAGGCTCCTCCATCGGTGCTGAGAGCTCCTGGGGCTGCAGAAGTTCCCCTGTCTTCTGTTTGAGGGTGATAGCTGCGCTGAGATAACCCTCACCGTCAGATACCTGAGTCCAACCCCTGTGCATCACTCCTGGTGAAAGACAAGGCAGCACGTCTGCCCCATCTTCGATGGAGGGTGATGGACAAGGGATCCCCTCAGTCCTGCACAAGGCGTAGGAGGGTCCTCAGCCAGCCCTGAACTGGGGTGCAGCAAGGGGACACCCCTCTAGCAGCTGTGCCGGGGCTGGATCTGACTGTGCTCCCTCACCACAGGACTAAACACTTGCTGAGCAAAGCTGCCGACAAGGGTCTCAGGGGACCGCTGGGGATGTGTCATCCAGCTCCCGAGCCAGCCCTCAGCTCCAGCGGTGTCACACAGCGAGTGGCTCTGCCGGAGGGGTCTCCAGATCCGGCTCCCACCCTCCCCCTGGCTCTTGCCGGCCCGTGCCAAGTCCCCCGCCAGGCATGGAGGCGACTCTTGAAGCCGGGTCCTGCGACAGAGGTTGCGTTCATCTCGCCTCCAGCCCATTGTCTTGTTTATTTGTTACGGTTGGTCTCCAATTAAGAGTTTGAGCTGTTTGGGGGCAAGGGCTGTTTCTTCCCATGCAAACGTGCGGTTCCCGCGCCGCCGGGCTATGATGTGGTCAGGGACTCACAGGAGCATCTGCTATTGCAGCAACAGTGCCCGGGGAGCAATGCGTTTCAGATGGGCTCGGCTTTTCTTTCCATGCTCAGGCCGGCGGCCAGCCCGAGATGGCAAGTAAGAATCGCCAGCCGGCCCCTTAGACACGATGTTCCCCTCCTGGAGGACCCACTGGGACCCAGTTTGGGATTGGAGGCTTACTGGGGAGATGGTTGCTGGCCAAACATATTAAGCACCTCCTGGATGGGAAAGGGGCTCTGCCACAGGACTGACCCCAGCCAGGGTAGACACGGGGCAGGTGGGATGGTCCAAACAGGATCCTTCAGGAAATGGCCCCATTGCTCTTCTTGCACCCCGGGCATTCAACGTCCTCTCTGCAGGGGGATGTGGAGCTGGTTGTGCCCCATCACTGCACCTGCAGCCTCCGGACGGCAAGTCTGGTCTGGCCGGTGGCCTGGGGGCAGCGGCAGGGACCCGTCCGGCCGGGTTGTGCGGCAGCGTCAGTCAGCACATGATCCCTGCCGCGGGGCCAAGGTCTGAGGTCAGTCAGTCACACCCAGGCAGCGGCACTGACTTCACCGCGGGCAGGAGCAGCTTCTCACGTACCGCTCTCCCCGAAGGCAGCGCTGACCCGCCGCTCGGGGCCGCCCCGATGGTCAGACCGCTCCGTTATCGGGGCACGGGCATCACTCCCATCACCGCACACCACTCACCGGAGTCCCCCCCTGGCTCTTGCCCCAGCCAAAATACTTTCTCTGGTCCTGAGGCTGGATGGGAACTTCTGATGGAGCCCCGCTGATCCTGCCGGGGAAGCCACAGAGCTGGTTCCCCCCTGCTGTTCACGGTCCAGTTTGCGGGGCTGGCCTGCTTCCTCCAGGCGCTGGCTGGGTGGGATCGGCTGCTGGCTGAGGTCATTGGAAGCCCTTTCCATCTCCCCTGAGTTTGGGATGTCCGTGGAGTGCGGGGTGACATGTCCTGGCTTGCAGGAGCTGGGGTGATGGCACCATCCAGAGCCACCTCCAGTCCCAACCCCAGAACCCCGGGGGAAGGTGAGGGACAGGGGGGTTTTGGAATTTTAGGGTCTTTCCATGCTTTGGCTGGAGCTGAGTTTCCAGAGAAGGAAGAGTTAATCCCCCGCCTGCCACTAATGAGCCTTAACTGGGAATGACCCTACACAGGGGGAGAAGTGAACCCATTGTCCTCGCCTTCCTTTGACTGTCTTCCAGGGAGACTCATGAAACGCAGAGCCCGGGCGTGAGTTCCCAATTTATGTCAGGAGGCTCTGATTTATTCTATTTATTTATTTTTGCCATCTGGTTGAGGAGGGACGTTGAACGCAAGCGTGAGAAATCCAGATGTGCACAGCTCCTCGCTGCTGCACTCCCTGTGCAGGACCTTGTCCCCATCCCAGCTCCCAGCCCTGCTGAGCTCCACCCAGCCACCCGGCCCACTGCCACCCCTCCAGACCCAGGGCACAGGCTGGTGGGACCCCTGGGCATCTGCCACGTCCCTGTTGGGGGTGAGATGTGGGTATTTACATGCAGACGGACTCGGCCCTGGGGGTTCAGCATGTGAGATACGCTGAACCTGGTAGCAATAGCCGTGGGGACATCTGGGTGTCCCCAACCTTTGGGACACACTAAGCCTGGCAGCCACCATGGTGTTGACCTGCACGGCAGGACCTGGCCCCATTGCATGATGCCCAGCCCAAATGGATGCTCCCTCTAAGATTCCCTCTTCCCTGCATTTTTTTTGGGGGGGGTTGTGTTGGTTTGAAGGCCACCTCATCTCACAGCGCAGGCTGGAAAAGGGCTGCGATCCCAGGCGACTTCCAGGGCAGTGGCACAGGGGACACCTGGGGTCCCTTCCCTGGTGGCAGGGTGGAATGATGGCATGATGGAAGAAAGGAACGCCATGCCCAAGGGATCAACTGTGGCATCCAGGAATGCCCCTGGGTGCCTCTGCCATGGGCTGGGGAAGCCAGTGCCATTCTGGGGCTCATCCTCTGCCATGAAGGGACAGCGGGCTGGAGCTGGGCATCACTGTCCCTCCTGTCACCCTGCTGGTGTGGCTCGAGGCTGCTGGCAGCACAAGACTGCCATCAGTGGTACCATTATGGGGGCAAATGGGTGCTGTGACATTTCCTACAGGAGCCGGGGGACACAAATGGTCAGTGTGACCCAGCGAGGCAGAGAAAGAGGGGTTTCGGGGGGGGACTTCTGAATTTTTTGTGATGATTTTTTGGTCGGGGCTCCTCCGAGACGCGAGAGATGATCACACAGGATCTTAGCTCATCCGCTTGCTGTCTCATGCCTGGGAGGTTTGGCCGGAGGCCTGAGGGCTCTGGAGGAGGAGGAAAATTTCATCATCCTGCTCCAATGTCTCCTGTATAATCAGCCTCTTATTAACCGATACAGCCCCATGCGAGATGCTCGCGGAGGACCGGGGCGCTGGTGAAGCCTTAGGTGGTCTTGGCCCCAGCAAAGCTTTGTTGAGCCTCTCCCAGGGCTGCCTGGGAAGCGGCTGTGATTTTATCTGGCCCCCCCGCACACTCGCTCGCCTCTCTCTGCCTCTTCCCAGCTGGCTTCGGTGTTTCCCCCAACCCCCAGGCACCACCAGCATTGTCAGAGTGGGGCTGCCAGCGCCACGATGCTTCCTCCACCATGATGGGCCCACACCGTGACGGTCCCTGCACCGTGACAGTCCCCACACCGGGATGGTCCCTGCACCACAATGCTCTGCCCACCACGATGCTCCCTCCACCACAATGCTCCCTCCACCATGAGGGTCCCCACACCACAATGTTCTCTGCACCATAATGGTCCCCTCTTCATGTTGCTTCCTGCACTGTCATGGTCCAATATCACCATAATCCCTGCACCATAGTGGTCCCCAAACCACGATGCTCCCTGCACCACAATCTTCCATGCACCATGATGGTCCCCACACCATGATGCTCCCTCCACCATGAGGATCCCCACACCACAGTGTCCTCTGCACTGTGATGTTCCCCTCTCCATGATGCTACCTTCACTATGAGGATCCCCATGCCGCGGTGCTCCCCACACCATGATGGTCTCCACACCACAAAACTCCCTGCACCATAAAGCTCCCCACACCACGATGTTCCTTCCACCACAATGCTCCCTGCACCATAATGGTCCCCACACCACGATGCTCCTTCCACCACAAGGCTCCATGCACCTTGATGGTCCCCCCTCCATGATGCTGCCTTCAACATGAGGATCCCCATACCATGATGCTCCCCACACCATGATGCTCCCTCCACCGTGAGGGACCCCACACCACAATGTTCCCTGCACTGTGATGGTCCCCATGCCACGATGGCCCCTGCACCATGACTATCCCCTCTGCATCTCTCCTGGGGCTGCTGAGCTGTCGGAGAGTGTCGATTTAAGCATTCCCTGGGGAAAATGCCTTTGCAATGAGACATCCCATGGGAGATGGGAAGGGAAGAAGGAGCAAGGAGACCAGGGACATGACTCCAGCCTGGGGGGGATCTTTCAGGTTTTCAAGAGGTATGTTGGGGTAGAAACAAGGTGTCTGAGGATGAGGAGCGCAAAGGGAACCCAGCAAAGAGAAGTCAAATACATTTCTGTCGGTTTATTTAAAAAAAGCAGGGGGGCGGGGGGAGAAGTATAAAAAAATAAATATTTAAATAGAATTATATATATATATTACCACAAATCTTATTAATTATTATTATTATTAATTATTATTAATAATAACATTACTAAAAGTCAGGTCAGAGCACTTGGTGCACTTTGGGCTTTCCACCCAGGCAATAAATAACCCTCACAGCCCGCTCCGGTGCCAGGAGCCAGCCAGCGCCTCCTGCCACCGGCCTGGGGCCCGTCCCCATGTCCCTGTGTCCCCGTGTCCCCGCGTCCCCGCGCTGGGGCCGCGCTCAGCCATGCAAAGCCCAGCCTCTGGCCGAGCCGTTAGTACATTCAAAGCCCTTCCGATGGGAAAAGCACTTTTCCTAAAGGGGAAGGATGTGCCCTCCCCACCCCGCTGTGCCCCTGTGTGTGTGGGACAATGCTCCCCCAGAGGGTGGCTTCGTCCAAGACGGTGGGACCCAGCCCCAGCCACCCTGGTACCCCCGGTTTGACTCCTTATCAGGGAGCCCAGTCCCAAAATGTGCAGTGAGAGCATGTCCCTGTGTCCCCACATCCCCACCAGCCACAGCATCCCAGGGTCCTTGGTCCCAGTCCTTTTTCCCAGGGAAGCGGAGGCTTTCGGATGATGCTCAAGGATGTCCATCAGGTTGCTCTCCATGATGGAGAAGACTGGCCATGGGGGACAGAGTCCGGCCCCACCGCCAGTCCCTCACAGCACCCACAGCTCTCTGCACCCTGCAGGAGAATGGGAACAGCCAAGGAACAACCCGGGACCAGCCCATGCCCCGGCACCACCTTGGGGACGCGCTCCCTTGTCCTGCTGGATGCTGACCCTGGCTCTGCTCCACACCAGGCTGCAACGTTCACCCCCCCAAGGGGCAAATAAATTACCTGTGGGTCCAGTGCAGGGTCCAGTGTAATAAACAGGAAGGCAAAAGACCAGGAGGCAGCAGTGGGGGGATGGCGCGGCCAGCTTGGCCATCCTCATTGGTGGCTTGGTGGGGTGGGGTGGAGGAGCTGGGGCAGGTGCTCATGGCGGGCTGAGATGAGGTAGGAGGACACGGGCCGCCTGGGCAATGACCTGCACATACTTCCTGAGCACCTGGCAGCCCTGCTGCTTCTTCTTGAAGGTGCTCTTGCCCTTGGAGCTCTCCCCATAGTTGACATCCACCTGGAAGATGTTGTAGTTCTTGCAGAGGAGGCAGGTGAGGTTGGAGATGAGGCCCCGGGTGGTCTTGGTGGTGTTGTGGAGCCGGTCGAGGAGCTCCTTGGCTGTGGGGTTGAGCTCCTCCTGGTCCCGCGTGATGTTCCCCAGTGAGGCATTGAGGAAGGCGAAGAGCTTGTACATGGCCACCATGACCTCCTTCCTCTCGCTAGTACGGTTGACACGGAAAGCGGGGAAGAAGACACCGCTGGGGTTGCAGAGCTTGTCGCTTTCGCTGCTGAATGGCTCTCCCTGGCACTTCAGCTGGGGAGGAGAGGCAAGCGTCACCCCCATGTCCCCCCCCAGCAGCTTTCTGCTGCTGTCCCCCGGATGTCCCCATCCCTCCCCCATCACAGCTACCCTCGAGTGTCACTTACGTAGAGGCTGAAGAGGTCCTGGGCGGTGGCGTTGAGCAGCGCGACCTGCCTGCGTGTCTGCTCCTGGACGTTGGAGCGGCACAAGCTGTGGCCGGGGCAGCCGGAGCCAGTCCCCAGCAGGGCCCGGCCGGCCACCGGCCGCCGCTGCAGCAGGAGCAGGGCCATGAAGGGCACGACGCCTGTGTGGGGAGAGAGGCGGGCATCACCGTGGGTACCCACCTGGTGGTGGCTCATGGGCACCGTGAGGCCGCTGATGGTCTCACAGGTGGCCCTGCAGAGCATCCCCTGAGGATGTCCCCAGCCCTGGGTGTCCAAGTGTCCAGCCAGAGCAGGGATCCCTCTGGCTCGGGTGGGTGTCCAGCTCAGCCGACGACCCCCGAACCTCTCAATTTGCCATCGTCCTGGCCGAGCTGCTGTCCATGCCCATCCTGCTCCCAATCCCCTCACCTGCCCCCCGGCAGGCGCTTCCCCGCCTCCCTTCCCGGTGGGGCGCCCCGCGGCATTCCCACATTTCGCAACTGTCCCGGTGACGACCTGTCGGGTTCAATCAAATATGCAAAGCGCTCTCCCCTCCGTTATCCCGGCCGGGCGCTGCGGGAGCGAGGCCCCACCCCGGCCCCGGCTGACTCAGCGGGGGCGCCCACAAGGAAACCTGCCTTAGGCATCCCCCTCCTCCTCCTCCCTCCTGCCTCCAGCCCCGCCGCCTGCCTCAGTTTCCCCGGCTGCAAAGTGGGCGCAGCGCCGAGGAGCCCCGGTGAGAGACGCTGCAGCTGCCGGAGGCGGCGGCCAGGAAATCCCTGGACGTGGAACAAGGGGACCCTTGAGCCACCGGCAGCTGGGTCCACCCCTCCTGAGAGTAGGGAGAGAGCGGGGTGCTCTAACCCCCCACCTCCATCCACCCTTGGGGACACCCCCCTTTCCCAAACCAGCATCGCTGCTTGGGGAGGCCAAACCTCCTCCAGAGCCCTGCTACCGGCCTTGAGACCTTGAGGGTATGCCAGGAGGTCCCTGCCGCCAGGTGCCCTGGCAGGGTGGGGGTCCCCGTGTGATGCCCTCGGGCTGCTGCCAGGTGAAGCCCCCAGGCCGTGAGGAGCGCTGAAGCTGCCTGCACTTGTCAGCGCCTCCAACGTGCCGCCAGTGCCGGGTAATCCAAAACTTGCTTCATTTACCCTCTCCAGGTGGGAAAGGACTTACCTGGGTGTGTTGGCATCCCTGACCCTCCGCCGCTCCCCTCCTGCCTGGGATGGGGACCCGGGGGGGGACGACACCCTGCCTCCCCGCACCCCCACAGCCCCCAGTGTTCCTATGGGATGCAGATGCCCTGATCGCCCTTAAGCCCCTCTCTGCATCCCCCTCCTCAAGCCACTGTCTTCTGCCCATTTAACGGATGGGCAGAGCAAGATTCAGCCCCCACAAGTGCCAGGGACTGGGTGGGTAAGGAGGGTCTTGAGTGGGTGCTGCCCCATGAGCCCCCCCAGCGCTGCCCCTGGGGTGGCAGCCGCCCCCTCCA
>VXBW01002720.1:23330-46065 GCA_013400375.1 Thinocorus orbignyianus | reverse complement strand
GCGGGGGGCTGAGGTGAACTCCCGAAGGTTGCTGAGGAGCCCCCGCACCTTCAGGTGGGTACTGGCCAAGCGGTGAAGGATTTCAGCACCAGGGGGGTTGAGGTCGCTCTGATGACGGATGATGTCCTGCAATGCTTGGGACATGCGGACCATGGTCCCCTGCACCCCCCGCAGTCCTCTGGCAGTCCCCGCAGCCACTGGTCCCCTCAGCCACTCGGGTGGGTGGTTGGTGCGGCAGAGATGGTTGACAGCCAGGCCCTGGTTCTCCTCCTGCCCAGGGATGGATGGGAAAAGTCAGGGAGATGGGACAGCAGCAGCATGGGGACACTCCCCTGCCCCACCAGCACTGTGCCCCCAAAAAAGGGGACAGGAGCAACCCCTCGCCCTGGGGAAGGGGACTTACGTAGAAGGTGAAAAGCTCCTGTGCATCCTCAGCCATGTGCCTCACCAGCGCCTGGATCTGCTGAAGGGTGGGGGGCTGCAGGGGTCGCCCCCCCTGGCCTGGCACTGCCCAGAGGATGAAGAGCCCTTTGGTGACAGCTGGGGAGGAAGAGGAGGGAGATGAGGCACACTGGGGCATCACTGGGTGCAGGGAGGCAGCCTCCTCTCTGAGCTTGAGCTCCCCAGCCCCCCTTGCCATGGGGATGGCTGCCACAGGGAAAGCCTGGCTCCATGTGCCCATCACCCTGGCATTAAGCCTGGAGCCAAGACCGGTGTGTGCTGGGGAGGTGTCCCCTGTGCCAAAGTCCCCAGTCCTGCCCCGGGGATGAGCCAGCCCCTGTGCCAAAAGCCTGTTGGGGATTTGACAGGGATGAAGAGGATGATGATGATGAAAAGGCTGCAGCGGTTGCCCCAGCAGCTCCCCTTGTCAGTGTGAGCCACCGCACAGGAAGGGACAGCAGTGACATTCCCGGATCTGACCCTTGGGTCTGACTGGATCTTGTCCCTGCTGTCATCATGTCACCAGCAGTGACATCGGCCGTGGCGCTGAACGGGCAGACATCACTCAGCCCTGCTGCGCTACGGGGTGTGGAGGACTTGGGCAGGGTACAGAAGCTGTGCCAGCAAGCTGACCCCTGCCATTGGTCCCCAAACTGACCCCAAAACATGTCCCCTGCTGCCCTCCCACCACCTCTTCACCCCCAGGATGAAGGCAGCCATCCCTGGTGTTCCCCATCCCACGTGCCATGGGGGAGAATGTTCCTGTTCCCCACTGGCACCCCTGGGAAGTGACACTGCTGCAGCAGAGGGAGAGGACAACCTCAGCGATACCATCTATGGTGGCATGCTGACTCAACCCCCACACGGCCCCACCGCCGCCACGCTCCCTCCTGTGGCTCCCGGCGCTCTTGGCACGGCCGGTGCACGAGCAAGAGGGTAGTTGCGGGACACGGGCAGCCACCTACCTGCCAGCACACCCAGGGGCCGCCTGTCGCACCGCATGGCCGGGGCAGGGTGTTTCGGTGTGGGGGCTGCCGGAGGCGCGAGTGACTTCCTTACTGCTCGGCGATGGGGAAGCTGGCCTTTTAAAGTGCACCCGTTCGCCCCCACCTCCGAAGGAGGCACCCAGACCCAACAGAAAGCCAGCCAGAAGTGAAGCCGTGCCCCAGGGGCCAATGAGCGCCCTGGCGGGAGGAAATGATGCCAGCCGGCCCGATGGGGTTGTTCTTCGATTCAGTTCCTCGAGGGAGTCCCGGTGGATCCAGCCTGGGGTGGCTGTGGTACTGCTGATCCTCCCTGCCGTTGAACCCCTACAACCCAGCTTCTTGAGAAATGGTCGTTTTGAGTCACCCCCGGTTTCGTTGCTTGGTGCCCAATGGGCTGGTTGAATCAAAAATGGTCCTGTCTGCCCCGAAACCCAAACGCAAAAGAGAGCAGGGGCAGTGGCAGCAGGGAGGCTGGCACCCAGGGACAGGGACATCAACCATCAGACACACCTGTGTCCCATCACAAGGTGGCTTTGCCACCAGTTCAGCTCTGGGAGATGGAAACCCAGCCTGGGAAGGAGAGAGGTGGAAGCATGGGAAGCACAGAGTATCCTGGCACGGCTAGGGAGGACCATGCCTGGCTGTGGTGCCAACGATGATCCAGAGGATGCTCTGTCTGTCCCTCTGTCCATCTGCTCACACTCGCCCACCCCGGAGGGTGATGAATCCAGGTGCTGTCCAAGCTGGGGGCACTGGGCTGGGGACACCGGGCAGCACAGCCCAGCAGCACACATGGGTGACCTGGAGGAGGGGATGCAACAGTGCCAAACGGTGCTCCTGGTCCCAAACGGCAGCACCAGGAGCTGTGCGGGGCCCTGGGTGTTGCCCAAGGGTGTGGGGGCTGAGGGCAGCGGAAGCCAGGGAGGGCAATGGTGATGGCTTGTGCAATCCACCGTGGGACAGCCCAGCTTGCACAGCCCTGTCTGGCATCTCCACAGGGCCAGGCACTGCCTCAGCACTGCTGGCAGCACCCAGGGCAACCCCCCCGTGCATCCCTCAGCTCCCCTTTCCTGGGGAATGGAGCCCCAGCAGCAGCCTGGCACCCACAGGGCCTTCTTCCACTTCATAAAAATGAGTATCTTTTTGTCAGTTTTTTGAGATTCACGGCAACCTGCTTGATTTTGGGGCCCAACAGAAGTGCTGGCACAAGCAGAGTGAGCCACCCCATGTCAGATTGGCACATTCAGAGGGTTTGGTGGTGACATGGGGGAGATGACCCAGAAATAACATCTCCTCCAGGGCAGAAGAACCCAGTCATGACATTCTTCCAGAAGAAGAAATGTTTTCTTTTCCTCGCATTTCCCCTTCCGAGCTATTTTGTGACCTGCAGGACTCCCTGATGCAGAAGCAGGGCCAGTGCTGCTTCCTCCACCAGCATCTTCCTCCTCAGTCATCCCCTGGCAGAGCTGGTGGCTAGGCTGGGTTTGCTGGCACCAGTGTGTGTGGGTGGTGCTGTGCCCAGGACAGCCCTGGAAGAGTGGAGGAGCCAGGGGACTGTCCTTCACTTTCCACATTTGTTTGAGGTAGTTCATCCCTCCATCTGTNCCATCCATCCATTCATCCATCCATTGGTCTATCCGTCCATCCATCCACCCACACAGCGGAACATTATTCCTTCCATCCATCCATCCATCCTTAGGAACATCCATCCATCTACCCACATAGAAGAACATAAGTCTTTCCATCCATCCATCCATCCATCCACCCATCCATAGGAACATCCATCCATCCATCCATCCATCCATCCATCCATCCATCCATCCATCCTTCCATCCATCCATCCATCCATCCTTCTGTCCCTCCCTGACCCCATGAACCCCCCCAGCATCTGTGATGCCGTGGCAGGACCCCTGGGCATCCTGGCCAGGCAAGCCGGACCACATGGGCAGAGCACCCTCACCTTCAGATCCCCACGGGCAGCCCTGACCCCTCCACATGGCACCCTCAGCTCCCGGGGCTCCCACGGGGTCCCTGCCAGGACAGGCAGAGAGGAAGCCACAGTGGTGGCCACCCTGCTGGAGGAAAGCGGGTGGCAGAGAGACTGTGCAATACCCCACGGGGGACAAAAATAGGCCTGCTGCAATTTCTTCATCACTTGGGCGCACGTCACCAGCGTCCCATGACTCTGGACAAGGGAGCAAGACAGGAAAGAAAGCGCCCGGGGAGGACGCAGGAACCTGACGGCTTGTGAACGTGCCGGAGCTGACGCAGGGAGGATGCGGCTGGGACATGGGCACGCTCCCGCCTGGGACACAAGAAAGCAGGGCCCGTTTTTCGGGGACAGGACGGGAGCAGAGTTGTGTTGACCCACCATCCCAAGCCCCACTGACCCACCCATCTTGGACAGAAAGCCCCCCGACGTGTTTCCACCATGCTCCCACTGAGTCTTGCTCGTTGACCAGATGCAGTCCCTGGGTGCACCCAGGGGCTGAGGGGCCACCACCTCCCAGCCCTGACCACCAAGAGGGTCACAGCACCCTCCGGGCACCCCAGGAAGGGAACAGTCCCCACCTGGTGCACCCCACTTTGCTGCTGGTAACGGGAGAAGACTTGGGGTGCTCAGTTTCCCCAGTAACTCGCTGGGGGCTGCAGCCTTCACCCCTTTCTTTACCCAAAACAGATGGAAGGTGAGCTGGTCCCGTTCTGGCCGCCTCACAGCAGGAATACAAGGAGTGCCACATCCCCCTGTCACCTCCCAGCTGCTCCCATCCCACCCAGTGCCACCACCCTGGGGACCGGTTCTGGGCCATCCCCCCCGAGAGCACCAGGCCACAGGCAAATAAAAATAATAGGACTTTATTGACTTAATACAAAAACTATGTGAAAATACAGCATGGGAGGAGATGGGGGGGCCATCGCCATCCCCCCCCAATTACACAACAGCCCAGGCAGGGGCACGGGGCCACCCCAGAGGGGACACAGGGCTGGACTGCAGCCCCCCCATCTCTACCTTGGAGAATTTTGAGGTGCAGGAGGTAATCCTAGGGCCAGGAGTGCTTCCATCCCCCCATAGGGCTGGTTCAGGGGTGATCCATAGCGTCACGGCTGCCCCTCCTCATCCAACGGGACCACTCATGGGCACATCCTGCCAGACTCAGGCTGTCACCCCCAGCATGTCACCCCTCACTGGCATGTCCCTCCTCGTGTCCCCTCCTCCAGCAGGTCCTGAGGGACACCCACTCCCCTCCCGAGCCCCCCCAACCTGAGAGCAGAGGATGGCACGGTGCCTTGCCCACGGGGTGACATGGTGGGGATGGCTCCCTCCTCCCACGGGACACTGTCCCACCACCATGAGGCCACCAGATCCCTGAAGCCACCGTGTCCCCACATCCCCAGCAGGCAGGGAGTGATGCTGCACTTGGCTCTGCCCCGCACCAGGGGGCAAGCTTAAAATCCAAAAAATAATGAATAGGGGAAGGGAAAGGGGAGCCCACGGTGCCACCACCCTGGGCCACTCGCTGTGGGGAGAACCGTCCGCTATCTGCCGCTCTCCTGGCGCTGCTGCAGCAGCTGGATGACCTCGGTGATGCCCTCCTCGGGGACCTACGGGGGCAGGGGGGAAAGGACGTGACAGAGAGGGGGTGTCAGCTCTGGGGACACCCCCATGGTGGCAGGAGGCTCTCCAGGGAGGGTCAGGGTCTCACCAGGGCGTGATCGAAGTTGAAGGTGCTGATGTAATAAGCTGAGATGTCGGCGGCAGCCAGCGGCTCCGCGATCTGTGCCACGATGCCACACTCGTCTGGGGAGGACAAAGGCAGCCCAGGGTGAGTGGTGGCCCCAGTGGCACAGCCATGGCTGGGGACACACGCACACACATGTGGAGAGCATCACCTCCGAGCACAACTCCCCCCGGCCCTGGGCAGGGAGAGGCACAGAGGCTGGGGACTGGGCCACCATGACCACACTCACCGAAGCCGAGGGGCTGCCCACCGATCCGCACCATCCGCCACAGCTCCCCTGTGGAGCTGGTCAGCAGCAGGTCACTGGGGAAACTGGGAGAAGAAAGGGGTGGGGATGAATGCAACCACCCTCCTCTCCAAGCCCCCAGCCCCAGGGGACAGACAGCCATGCAGGTGTCACCTACCGCTTCTGGGTGTCAGCGTCCATCACGATGGAGATGTAGCCCTCGATGAGGGAGAAGGAGAAGAAGGTGATGGAGTCGAGGTCCTCGTTGCTGGCGCCAGCCTCCCTCGGGGGGCTGCGGAGTGGGGAGAGGAGAAGCTGAGAGCTGCAAGGAGGGGTCACAACCCCCAAAATTGAGAGGAGAAGGGCTTGGTGGTGACGCGGGGTGTCTTAGAGCATTGTGTTGGGGTGACACGGGGTGAGCTGGTGGGTGCAGAGGAGAGGGGGGGACAGGAGCAGGTGCTACCTGCAGGGTCTGCAGCTCATGCAGCCACTCTGTTGGGGGGTGGCAAGTGTCAGTCACACACAGGACAAGGGTGACACCAGTGACACGCATTCCCAAAGGACCACGATGCCTTTACAGCAGGAAGGTCCCACCAGAAGGGACCTCACCCCAGGGGACACGAGATGTCCTGGCCAGGAGTATCCCCGTACGCCAGCACGGTTCCCACCAGCCTCTTGCAACCTGTTCTCTCCTATTTTACAATCCTCCTTTCCTGGGCTTTGTGCCATGGGGGCCTGTCCCCTGGGTCACCTCAGGGCTCCCATGTCCACGGTGGCAGTGGGACCTATGGCACCCACGTGGCTGCAGCTCCCCCAGCATGCTTGGGAGGGCAAAAACCAGCTGGCAAAATACACCCAGAGCTTAAAAGGCCACTGGGAGCAAGGGGGGAAGACTTGTCATCATGGTTCAGGTAGCACCCGCTGAGGGGCCACCACACTGTCCCCATCCCTGGGACCCACCTGTGGGAGTAGAAGAGCACGTCCATGAGCATGGTGGCGATGGCGGGCAGCGTGTCAGGGGCCACGGCCAGGACGCAGAAGCGGGTCTGGGGGCTCTGCACTGGGTGCAGCGTGGGGCTGGCAGCTGGCAAGAGGGAGAAGCCACCCATCAAGCTTGGGGACAGTGCCGCAGTGCCACCCCGTGGCCACCACAGCCCCAGCCCGGCATCCCTCCAGGAGCAGAGAGGGTGGCCCTGGAGGTCCCCAAAAGATGTGGGTACCACTGGGGGGAGTGAAGCATCTCAGAGGGGACTGGGTGGCCCCCCCGGGATATGGAGCCACTCCAGGGAGCTGGAGCATCTCAGTGAGGATCAGGTGGCCCTGGAGTAGAGGTCCCCAAAGGATGTGGGTACCACCGGTGGGATAGAGCATCTTAGCAGGGACCAGATAGCCCCAGACGAACCCCAAGAACCGGGCACCACCGGCAAGAGCTTGAGCATCTCAGAGCGGACTGGGTGGCCCCCAGGGATGTGCAGCCACCACAGGGAGCTGGAGCATCTCAGAGGAGACTGGGTGGCCTCAGAGGACCCCCAAAGATGTGAGCACCACTGTGGGGAGCTGGAGCCTCTCAGCAGGGACCATGTGGCCCTGGAGGTCCCGCAAGGATGCAGATACCACTGGGGGGAGCTGGAGCATCTCAGCGGGAACCGGGTGGGGTGGCCCTAGGGGATATCGGTGTCACTAGGGACTTGGTGTCACTCACCCTGCTTCGGCTTGAGGAAGCCGTTGCTCACATCATCGCAGGTGACAAGGACACACTCGCCACTCTCCTCCTTGTAGATGTCGAACTCCCCTGCCAGCGTGTGGATCACCACTGGCAGGTCCCGCTCCCGCACCTGGTGGGGAGCGCAGGATGAGGGCCAGCACCGCCACCACCCCTCCCCGCAGCTGGATGGGGACAGCAGGGACCCCCACCCCAGTGGGGACCAGGTGCCACCGTCCGTGTCCTTGCCCGGTGCTCACCAGGATGAAGTCAGTCTGGTAGGTGGAGAGCATCAGCACCGAGACGTGGTGCTCGGCCAGCGGCGCGATGACCGACCTGGCGATCTTGGTGACGCCAGTGGCCTGGCAGCCGGAGGGCGCCCGGCCATTGGAGACCACGCTGAGCACCAGCCACGTCGAATCCGCCACCTGCATGAACTCGGAGGGCGGCAGCTCTGCGAAGGACGAGGGGAAAATGAGGCACGGGGCTCCGTGGGGCTCCGTGCACCCGATGCCACATGTCCCAGCCATGCCATTGGGCTCACACCAGCTCCGGCACCATGTTTCAGACTGTCCCTCCTGAGACCAGCTGGCCTGATGGAGCCAGGACAGGATCAGCCCCAGGTGTGGGGCTGGAGATGCTGGTTTCGGGGGTGTGGACCAGCCCCATCCACAAGCAGAATGAGCCAGACAGGGCTCAGCTGCTCCAGGCGCTGGGACAGCACCTCAATTTGGCCGCAGGGATGAGCTGGGCTGAGGCTCTGACACCCCCCCAGGTCCCTGGTGTGCCTCTCCTCCCTGTGCCAGCACCCTCGGCTGGGAGCAAGGGGGTGCCAGGATGTGTTGCACCCCAAAACCAGCGCCGCCAGGGTCCTGGGGCTTCCAGGCTCATCCCCTGCCCCCTCCCAGGATCCCACAGCACTAGGGATGCTCGAGGTGGGGAGGGACACAGGACACTGGAGGGGACAAGGGAGGGGCCACCCCGCTGTTCCGGGGGTGCCAGAACCTCATGCCAGCCCTGCGGGGAGAGGCTGAGCCCAGGTTGGCCGGGGGCCAGGGCTGCCTCCCAAAAAAGCTGCTTTTGTTGGCAGGGAGGGTGCGCTGGCCGGGTCCTTCCTGCCCTGGGACCGAGGGGAGCCGGGGGGGGCTGCACTCCCTCATTCCTTGTCTCCCTCGCTGCTCCCACCCTCCTGCCCAGGAGAGGGGCTGGCATCGAGGGGGGGCCCCAGGACTCAGCCAGGGACCACCCCCCACCCATTGGAGGTCTCTCCTTGGAAGGGAGAGCGGGGTGGGGAGGCACCAAAGGGGTCTCCAAACGGCTCCCCCCCTCCTGGCAAAGGCAGCACACAAGGGAGACAGCCCCGCATCCGGTGTCCCAGCCCAGCTGAGAAGGCAAACTCATTGCAGCAGTGGCAGAGGAGAGGTCCCAGGACCCAGGGAGAGGTCCCAGGACGCAGAGACGTGTCCTGGACTCCTGGAGGAGGGAGGGGGACAGGCTCTGCACCCCAGTCCTGAAAGATGGCCGGGGCAGGGCAGGAGCAGGGACGGATCCGAGGGCCTCGGTGGGTGTTCCCAGAGTCTGTTCCTGCACAGGAAGCGGCAGAACGGCCTCGGCTCCAGCCCAAGACTGAGCTTCGAGGATGGGGGTGGGACACTCGGGAACATGGGGACCTGTCCCAGCCCTTGCTGCTTAATCGCTTTTCAACACCACCCTGGGCAAGGCTGCAACTGTGCGGGGGGGACCCTGCTGTCCCCAAGGGCCACCCATCCTGGGGCTTAATGTTTATCTCCAAGGGAAGAGATGGGGTGCAGCTCTCCTCTGCCAAGGTCCCCATCCTGTCCCCTGCAGCGAGGGGATGCTGGCAGGCCCCCAGCCCCGGGGCAGGGGGGTACAGACAGAATTAGTGGGGCTGCCGGCTCCCAGGACCATTGTTTGCCACTTCCCGCCCTCCCCTCGGGATTGAGGAATATTTGTCCACAGGCCCCGAAATAAAACAATACGTGGGGAACGGCTCCAGCTCTTGGGGTTGGGGGGGTTGAGGGGGAAACAGGGAGCCCAGCCCTATGGCCCCTTCCCTGCGCAAAGGGCTGGGGAGAGAGGTGGGACCTGACTGTGGCCGGTGAGCACCCCCTGGCCGCAGCGCTGACCCTTGCTCCTTGGGGCACATCCAAGGTGATAAGTGGTGGCCAATTCCCTGTGGCCGCAGCAGGAAGGTTTGAGCATGGGAAGCCGGGATGGGATCCGGCCCCTCTGGCACAGCCCATCGGGCCAGTACCCCTGGCAGGACCAGTGGTGACACCGATGCATCGCACGCACCAGGTCACCGGCGCTGGGGATACCACCAAATGACGCCTTCCAGGGAGGAGACATCGGCTTATATGGGCTCAATCCTTCTCAGGACACCCTAAAACCTGGTCCCTGCTGCCGGGGAGCACCCCCAGGCTGGGCTGACCCCCAGCTACAGGATCTGCTGAAGTGCTGGGCAAGGGGACAGGGTAGAAGTGGCCAAGGGAATGGTGGCAGGAGGCCTGGCAGGAGCACCCTGTGAGGGCAGGGAGATGGGGTGCTGCCCGCCAGTGTCCCGGGGGGTGCCAGCCCCCCATGCAGACAAGCTGGCCCTCTGCAGACTATCCCCATCAGTTTCCCAGCTTGGTCCCAAGCAGAGACAGAGCGGGGGGTTATTAGGGCGAAGGCAGATGCTTCAGGAGAACCTCAGCCGGGCAAGCTGGTACATCCCCAGCGCAGGCGCTGGGAGCTTGGCGGCCAGGAGCCCCGGGGATGGGCACGTACCAAAGGAGCCTCGCTACAAGCCAAGACTTGCTCCCTGCAGCCCAGGCCCGGAGCAGAGCAGTGCCCGGGTGGGCTGAGAACGGGCACAACTCGTGCCTGCGGTGCCAGCCCAAACCCACCCTGCGAGGGACTGGGGTGGCTGCAGAAGTCACCCCACGGTACCTTTGAAGCCCTCCTCATCCAGNACACCGCCCCGGCACCGGCCCCGGAACGCCGGACCCCGACCACCTCCACCCGACCCCACTGGGAGGGAGTCCCCGGGGCATCCGAACCAGCCCCGGACCGGAGCCCAGGGGCGGCTGCACTGGACCCGACCCGGAGCCCCGGGGTGCCTGAACAGAATCCCACTNCACCCTGTGAGGGCAGGGAGATGGGGTGCTGCCCGCCAGTGTCCCGGGGGGTGCCAGCCCCCCATGCAGACAAGCTGGCCCTCTGCAGACTATCCCCATCAGTTTCCCAGCTTGGTCCCAAGCAGAGACAGAGCGGGGGGTTATTAGGGCGAAGGCAGATGCTTCAGGAGAACCTCAGCCGGGCAAGCTGGTACATCCCCAGCGCAGGCGCTGGGAGCTTGGCGGCCAGGAGCCCCGGGGATGGGCACGTACCAAAGGAGCCTCGCTACAAGCCAAGACTTGCTCCCTGCAGCCCAGGCCCGGAGCAGAGCAGTGCCCGGGTGGGCTGAGAACGGGCACAACTCGTGCCTGCGGTGCCAGCCCAAACCCACCCTGCGAGGGACTGGGGTGGCTGCAGAAGTCACCCCACGGTACCTTTGAAGCCCTCCTCATCCAGCATGATGGTGTAGTCCTCGGGGGTCTCCGTCAGGCTGAAGAACTTGCACCTGAAGAAGAAACCAGCACTGCCGACCCCAGCACCACCGGGACGGGGGGAGGGAGGTTGGAAGGGCACCNCGAGCCTTGGGGTGCCTCGTCCAGCAGCGATTCGGAGCCCCGGGGTGGCTGCACCGGAACCCCGGGATGCCTGGACAGGACCCAACCCGACCCGAACCGGACCCCCGGGGTGCGCGCATTGGACCCGACCCGGTCCGGAGCAGCTCCGGGGGTCTGAAGTGGACCCAATCCATCCCGGAGCCCCGGGGTGCCTGCACCGGACCCAACCCGGTCCGGACCTGACCGGACCCCCGGGGTGCCTGGACAGGACCAGATCTGCAGCCCTGGGGCACCCAAACCAGCCCTGGACCAGAGCCCCGGGGTGCCTGCATCGGATCTGACCCAGTCTGAAGCAGCTCCAGGGGTCTGAAGTGGACCCAGTCCACCCCGGAGCCCCGGGGTACCTGGACAGGACCCCACCNTGGAGGAGGAGGAGGATGAGGAGAGGGGGACGAAGGCCGGTACCTGCATCGCTGGGGGAGGAAGAGCAGCTTAAGCAGCGGGTGTGTGTAGAGCCAGAGCCCGCGGCGGGCCAGGCTCAGCACCCGCACTCGGTGCTCCAGGATGTGCAGGTCCATGGCGGCCGCAACGACCCCGGCCCGGCCCGTCCGGTCCCGCCGCCGCCAGCCCCGNAAGCAGCTCCAGGGGGCTGAAGTGGACCCAGTCCACCCCGGAGCCCCGGGGTACCTGGACAGGACCCCACCCCGAGCCTTGGGGTGCCTCGTCCAGTCCCAATTCAGAGCCCTGGGGATGCCCACATTGGACCTAACCCGGTCCAGAGCAGTTCTCAGGGTCTGAAGTGGACTTCCATCCCGGAGCCCTGGGGTGTCAGCATGGAACCGGACCCAGAAGCCCGAGGTGGATCAGTCCTGGGGGAGCCTGGGTAGGACCCGAGCTGGAGCCCCACCAGGGTACTCAAATGAGCCCCGACATGGCACCCAAACCAGAGCCCCAGGGTGCCCAGGCTGGGGTCTCAACCCTCCCGCTCCCAGTTCAACCCTCACCAGCACCAGTCAGACTGGGACCGGACCCACCAGGAGCCCAAAGGCTGACCCCTCCACACCCTCTCCACCCCAGCCAGGCTCAGCCCCTGCCCCAAATCCCAGGATGAGCCCCACAAACTCCCCCAGCAGCGGGGATTTGCCAAAACCAGGGCAGTAGCCACAGAGCTGAGGTTTGCAGGGGGAGGGGGGAAAAAACCTGGCACCACAAACTGGTGCCATCCTGCAGCCACCCCCTGGAGGAAAAAGGAGTTTTGGGGGGAAGAATGGGAGTTTGGGCAGAATTCCTGCTTGCAGGAAGCACAAGGAGGAAAGGAAGAGGAGGCCTGGGCACCGATTTGTGCAAGGAAAGCTGAGTCTGGGGGTGCCAAGGGATAAATTAGGGGTCTCCTGACACTGTCAGGCCACAGGAGCTGTGAGACCAGGAGGCTGGGTTGGCTTGAAGGGAATTCACCCCACAGCAGCCCCCGAGAACCCCCCAGGGCCTGGCAGCCACTGTGGCACGTCACAAGCTGCGGCAGGTCTCAGCGTCCTCCCATTTACACTTCAAATGGGGGCAGCCCCAGGGCTGGGCTTGGCCACTCTGGGTGGCTCCAGCGGGGCAGAGATAGGGGGTTGGGGGGATGGGGAGCACCCACGGGGTGCAGTTGACAGCGGAGGGAAGGGCATGACTGTGCCAACCTCACCAAGCCCAACCCAGGGGAAAGGGTTTGACACTAAGAGATTGAGCTGAGATGTGGGGAAGAATTTCTTTGCTGAGACCCTGGCTCAGGTTGTCCAGAGAAGCTGTGGCTGCCCCATCCCTGGAGGGGTTCAAGGCCAGGCTGGATGGGGCTTGGAGCAACCTGGCCTGGTGGGAGGTGTCCCTGTCCCAGGCAGGGGGTGGCACTGGATGACCTTTAAGGTTCCTTTTAAGGTTCTTTCCAACCCAAACTGCTCCAAGATCCCATGCCACCCTTCACCCCTCATCCCCAAGGGGTGACGGGAAGAGATGGGGGGTCACACGCGCTGTGCCTTTACACAACCCTGCTTTATTTACCCCTTTGTACAAAACTGCTATCCCCCCCCTCCCCCCCCCGCTTTATTTTACAAAACCACTCCCCAGCCCTCGGGGAGGGCAGGGAGGAAGAGAGGGTGACCCCACCTCTTGGGAGCACCCAGCCCTTCACCCACCCCCATCTCACCTCCGCTGGGGCCTGGGGTGGGTGGCAGCAGCGGGGAGACCCCCAGGAGGGTGAACGCTCCCCCTTCTAAGCCATAGGGAGCCTGGGGGGTGGGTGGTGGTTGGGGGGGGCTTTAGCCCCATGGTTGTGGTCTGACATCACATCCCACTGCAGCTCCCACCCCGGGTCCCTGTCCTGCGACGGTTACTGCCATTGAGGAATAATAAATAGGCTCAGTGAGTAGGTAATTGGGTACTACATATAGGGCTACAGCTTGATATATCCTTGCTAGATAAAGGGGGGGGGGGACACGACTTGGGGGAGGGCAGTGAGGGCCTCCCCCGGCTCCTCACATACTCCCAGTCCCCCTGCACCACTGGGTCTGGGTCTGCCCGGCCAGCACAGGGTGGGAGAGGGGTGTGGGCCGTGGAAGGGACCCTGGGGGTGGCCAGTCGAGGGGCTCTGGGACAGGCAGAAGGGCCC
The DNA here is from genome assembly GCA_013400375.1 of Thinocorus orbignyianus. NCBI lineage: Eukaryota > Metazoa > Chordata > Aves > Ciconiiformes > Thinocoridae > Thinocorus > Thinocorus orbignyianus. The sequence continues at coordinate 32,649 of VXBW01002720.1, read as the reverse complement.
GTGGGGCAGCCCGGACGCCCCCGGCCATCGTGGGGGGAGCCTGAGTGGCTCAGCCACTCCCTGCCAGGGCTCCCAGCGCTCATGGTGCCAGCACCCTGCCGGGGTAGGCACCCAGCACAGACTGACCGTGTCCCCTTTGGTCACCAACACCTGGGCAAACCCCTACGGATGCCCCCTCAGTTTCGAGCCCACCCCCGCACATGAGGACCACGGCGTCCCCACGCAGCCACAATGGCCAGATTGTCCCCATCCCTCCAGCCCTGGTGTCCCCCCCCATAAGCGTCCCAGGTCCCTGCACAGCCCACAGCAGTGTCCTTGAGCCCGGGTCCGTGCGCAGCCCAGCTGCCCGGGGTATGGACCCAGCCCCACGCTGGCCCTACAAGTATGTGTCCTCACTCTCCCGGGAGGTCAGGCTCTCCTTGGACTGGTGGTGGGGGGAGACCTGGGGGTGCAGCAGCTCCCGGGTGGAGCCGGGCGCCCCATTACCCTCGGCCCCAGGGCCGTTGACAGGGCCCGCCGGGCTCTTTTCTCGGCTCTTCTCCTTGCTCTTGCGGGCCTTGGGCACGGGAGCTGGCCCAGGGGGGACAATGATGGAGGGGACAGGCTCCAGGGCTTTGCGGGTGGGGGGCTCAGCCTCGCTGATGGCCTTGGCACCGTGCAGGCGTGGGGGGGACTTGCACTGCAGCTCCCCGTGCGTCTCCCGCCACTTCTTCAATTGGATCAGGTGCTCCCGCTCGATCTGACGCTCCGTCACCGGCAGCTCGATAACCTGTTTGGACAGATTCACGCCATCATCATCTCCCCTGACAGTGACGCTGCCAGCCGGGGCCAGCTCTGCACCCCAGACAGGAGGTCAGGGTCCCCCCAGGGCACAGGCACCCCCAAATCCAAGCCTTTTGGGGCTTTTGCCCCCTCTGCCCACCCAGGGGCAGCCCAGTCCAGTAGCATGGCCAACTGGAGGCCACTGGGGGTCCCCAGGCTTTCCCCAGCACCTCACCTCCTGCACCAGGAAGGTCTCCTGCATGATCTTGGGGCTGAGGGCCCTCAGCCTCTCCATGGTCTCATACTGGCCCTGGCAGGACTTGAGCTTGTCTGAGGAGCCCAGAGTGTGTTTGAGCAGCACCAGGCCCACTCGGAAGATGATCTTCACCCCTGCAAGAGGAGAGGAGAGGCGAGGCAGTGAGTGCAGGGCAGGACCGGGTGACACTGCCATCGTGTCCCCTCAAGATGCTGTGGGGCACTAGGTCTCAGTCCTGCTAAGAGTCAGGATGTGCAAGAGGATGGATTTGGGATGCAGGTGACCCCTAAACCCCAGGAAAAAAAAAGCCCAGTCTCCACCCCAGGCACAGGGCTGCCCCAAACTTGCCCTACAACGGCTCCCGCATGCTCCTGCTGCAGCCCCGAGCCATGTCCATGTGTTGACTGGGCTGCAGCCAGTCACCCTGGGAGGAAGAGGATGGTGGGGAGCTTCTACCTTCACAGAAGAACATGTCCCAGACGCGCAGGACAGAGCTCCAGGGCAGCGTGCGGGAGAAGGCGCACATGAACCACTCCGTCATGTAGAGGATGGGGTCGATCTTCTGCTTGCTCAGGTGCTTGTAGGCCATGGGTGAGACCTTGTGCAGCAGTGAGAAGAGGATCTGTCCGTCCAGTTGAATGGCCTCCTGCAGGGAGAGCATCGAGAGCCCCAGAATCGGCTCTTTAGTGTGTTTGTCCCCAGCAGAGGAGCAGCCCACCCTCCAGACACGGCTACAGGAACAGAGAGCTGTGCTCCACAGACACCAGCAGCCAGCCAAGCTACACTGAACCACCCTTATCCTCGACTCCTGGCAGCCCCGGGACAACACAGAGACTGTGGGAGCACCCAGGATCTCCCCAAGCTCCGTTATTTTTCTGGGTTGAGTAGTTGGGGGGAGCTTTAGGCCTGGAGATGTCACAGGTCCCTGCCACCATGAGCCACCACTCACCAGCTTCTCGCTGTAGTAGCCGGGGAGGTACTTCTCACAGATCTGCACCAGGCACCAGAACGCTTGCTGCAAGCCAAGAGACAGGGGGTGAGCGCCTGGGGGGTCCCCAGGGGATGTCCCTGCAGCCCCCACCTTGCTCCCAGAGACCAAGGGAAGAGGCAGGAGGAGGCAAGAACAGCTGGGGTGAGGGGCTCCTCCCAGCACCAGCTGAGATTTGGGGGTAAATGGGTGCTGTGGGCACCACGAGCACCACCCCGAAACCACCCACTGACCCCAGTTTTGTGGCCACTGGGTGCCCCCATGTGCTCGTACCTCGGCCGGCATGTGCATGAGCAGGACAGCGGCGATGGGAGCCTGGGCCTGGCAGTAGCCCTCCTCAGGGCGGTACAGCGTGTAGGCCTTCAGCACCCGAAACAGGTCCTGCTGCCTGTGGAGACACCCCCAGCGAGGGAGAGGTGGAGAGAGGGCACAGAGACAGCCCCAGAGCCTCCCCTACGATCAAACCAGCACCGCGGGCCAGCCACTGGCCACCAACTCTTCCCCCACAAGCCCAAGCTGAGACAGGATCCTTCTTCCACATAAACCCAGGGCTACAGGACACGATAATCATGGCTTTGCTCTGGGAAGCTCCGCCCACAGAGGTCCCATCCTGCCTGATACAAGAGGCAAGATGTGGAACTGACCACCTCCCAGGAGGGGTGCTGGCTCAGGGCGAGCCATGGCCAGGCAGAGACCCAGCCGCAAACACCGCGGGACAGATGCTCCCCGACACGTGGGGAACAGCACTTCCCTGGAGAAATAGCACTTCCCTGGAGAAACGGAGGCCACAGCCAGCCACCTCCTCCCTCTGTCCTCCTGCCCCAGCAACTCCCACCCCACAGGGTGCTGGAGCTGGTGCTGGCTGCGGCCTACACACAAAGCTCCTGGGAAGCCATCCTGTTTTCAGCCAGTACCTGGAAGTTCTACAAGCTGCGGGGGCTTAAGGACGGCTGGGGACACTTCAGGGAAAAAATGTGGCTCTGAGTTGGGATGGACAGTGCTGGTCCAGCCCGGTGGCTGCTGAGGACCGGACGGGCAGCAGCTCCACTTACCCATGGCCTCCGCGTGAGACGAACATCTCATGGAAGGGGAACTGCCGATGGAGATCCCGCTCAATCACATCCAGCCACTTGGGTTCTCCCGGGAGGAGATCCAGTTCCTGGGAAGCAGAGGGTTGGGGTGAACAACACCCCATGCCGGCACAGTGCCAGTCCCACCCCAACACACGGGGGATGCAATGAGCCCCAGGGAGCCGTGGAGCAGTTGCAGAGCTGGACTGGGCTCTGCAGCGAACGTGAGCCCCATCACAGCAGGGACACTCGCCCCGTTCTCTCCCCCCCACCCCAAAGCAGGAACAGGCAGCATCTGAGACCCAAACAGACACCCCAGCCCTGGAGGGAGCAGGAGCCACCCCAATATGGCCCACGCCTCCACCAGCACCCTCTCCCCAGCAGTGCAGGAGGGTCCCTGGCAGCCACTCACGTCAAACTTGCCAATGTTCTGTTCTAGCTTGACCTTGCTCCCAGAGAGGTACTGCCAGGCTCGGCCCCGCAGAGAGGGCGGGATCCCCTTCTGGCACCGCAGCCGGATCTGTGGGGAGGGACACAGCCATCACTGGGGATACAGGGCAGAGCAGAGGGGGGCAGAGAGGCCCCTGGGGCAAGATGGGAGCCAGGCCCAGCACCGCCAGTCCCTTGCTGCCTCCCTGTACAAGCGGATGTGCCCCTGCCCACCTGGTGGCTGGCATCACACAGATCTACAGGAGAGCACAAGGAGCTGCATCCTTGAGGATCTCAGGAGGGATCTGCTCACCTCCTTCTTCCCGGCATTGCCCTTAACATGCCAGCCAGAGCTCCACCAGCACAAGGGAGCTGAAGATGGCTGCCAGGAGCCTGGCCAAGGCTTTGTGGCTTCCAAACAAGCCCAACTCTGCCTCAAAGCAGGATCCTGCTGAGAGCTGGAAAGGCAAATACTGGAGCCAAGTCAGGGAATGGGTGGTTCCTTCCCACTGGGGACACAGAGGAGGGCTCTCTGGCCCCCAGGCCAGCTCTCCTGCTTGCCCACAGGGCCATGGAGGGCAGGGAGAACACTCTGCTGAGGGGCTCAGCCTCCCTGCCCGCTCACCCCAGGCAGAAGAGCGGTTCCATACATGGCTGGCTCCATGTCCACAGCTGGCCCCCGGTTTCCTTGGCACAGGGCACCAGCTAAGATCAAAGTCCAGGTGAAGCAGTGACCGCTGGTACCCACCCTGCAGCAGGGAGCCCAGCCAGCTTAACCCTGCTGCTNTGACCAGAGACTGCCCCCCCCCCCATCCCGCTCCAGCTCTGTGGGGAGCGGCAGTACCATCTCCCCACAGCCCTTGGCCAGGGCACACAAGACCTGTACTTTCAGCACAGTTACCCCACGTAAAACCCTGCAAAAACCCAGCATGGCCTCATTTCAGTCCCTGGGTGGCACATGCCAATAGCTGGGGAGGTGCCAGGGCTCTGTGAGCTCCCAAAGCTTCCCTGCGCCTTCCCCGAACTCCTTTTCCCTGTTTGCTGGCCCAACTCAGAAGCAGGCAGCTGTGTTTCCAAGCAGCCCAGCCCAGCGTGGTGACAACACCGTGTCCCTAGGAGGGTTTGCTGCTCCCTCTCTGCAGCACGGGTTGTTTACCCGGGCAGGTCTCAAGCCCTAAGAGGCCTTTGTGCTCACAGGAAACATGGCGGGCGATGCCCAGGGGTGGCTGCGGGCGGCTCTGCCGCTGCTGACAGCTCCCTTTTCAAGCTGGCTCCCTTTCCTGCTGGCTAAGCTGCCAGGAAGGAAGCCGCCTTGCTGGGTTTCGGTTCGGCAGCCCCTCTGGCTGGCCAGGATCAGTGCAGCCAGGGACAAGTGGCTTAGCATCTCATCCCCTTGGTTCTGCATGGGGTCATGCCATTGCCCCCGAACTGGGGGTACCCAGCTCCTGGGATCCCACTGTGCCCTTCCTGGGACAAGGAGCAGGTCTAAGTTGAGGAATGCTGAAAAGGAAGAGCAGTGGGAGTGTGCCCATCCTTAGAGAGCAGTGGGAGCTGCCCACGCATCTGCCCTCCTTTGGTCTGGCTGGAAAGGGCAGGGACTGGCAAGGGATGACGGCACAGCTCGGCACCACGAAGGATGCAGGGCCATGGCGCCGCTGGGATCGGAGTCAAGCGGGCGAGGGAGGAAGATTTTCAGAATGCTGGAGCGGTGCAGGTGTGAGGGAGCCCCGCACGAGCCAGCCCAAGAGATCCCCAGGCCATCAGCCAACCCCTGCAAGGCAGCCAGAAAAGTACCGGGGTTTTCAGCAGCACGGGGAGTTCCTCTGAAGCAGCAGGGCTTGAGCCACGTGGCGTGGCCCCATACCAAAGCAGCCAGGCTCCTGCCAGAGCCAGGATGGCCAACAGCATCCAAGGTCAGCCCTGGCACCCTTCCCTGAGCAGCCTTGGGGCTCTGGGCACACAGCAGCTCTCTGGAAGAGACCTAAGAAGCTCTGAGCATGGATTGTTTTGCTGCAGGACACATTATACATCACATCAGCCCCAAGGAGATGCCCAGGAGCCTAGTCCAAGCACAGGGAGCTCCTCTGCCAGCCGTCCGGCTGCGGGAGATTCACCCATGCCTGGAGGCCACGCTGTGGCACAGCACGGAGAGCAGCGGAAACTGCCTGTGGAACAAAGCACCCACCTGCTGCATCCCAAAAAGCTCTCCCAAATCCTTTGCCAGCAGCCAAGAAATGCATGAGAGATTCCTGCGTCGTTCACCAGGCAGCGAGCGGGGACAGCGCTCTGGGAGCGCAGCACACGGAGCGGTGCCAGGAGGCTCCGCCAGCCAGAGGGGGGAGGAGGTGGCCCCTTGGCCACTCTCAGGCACAGCGGACCCTTGCCAGCAGCCTTACCGCTTCCAGTAGACACACAGTAGCAACCCAGGACTTTCTGCATCCCATCCCTGCCTCGTTCACAGGCTCAGAAGGTCAGGGAGCATCAACGGACGGAGCCACGGAGCCACCCAGCACACGCTACCGTGAGTCCCCTGGGGACCTCAGCTTGCAGATCAGCTTGGAGCACATCAGGCTCAAATGTTTCCTACCCAGAGCTTTTTTTGGTCTACAAAATGCTCAGAACAGAAGTTTCCATGACCAAACAATTCCCATGGCTGCCTGCAGGCAGCCAAAGAAGCCCTAGGAAGGCTCCAGCCTGTTGGAGAGCAGACAGGAGCAGGAGCGGGCTGGCTCGGGGACTGCAGGCTCAGCGCCCCCCCTCCAAGCTCCAGCTTCTCTCCCATAACCAGATGCATCACAGGGAGGGAACAGCCCACTCAAGCCAACAACATCATCCAAAGACAACACTGTCTGTCTGTGGGGCACACAGGCTGCCCCAAAGCCCCACGGGGACACCACTGCACCTCCCTCGCCTGCACAGCTGCCCTGGGGACAAGTCCTGGGGGAGTGGCAACACTTACCTTTTTGTGTTTTTTGGCCATCCACTTGTCCCAGTTGTTGAGCATGTCCAGCCACTTGGACTCCCGCTGCCGCAGCACCTCCAAGGGCACCTCCTCCAGCCTGTGGGATGGGGGAGGGGGGAAGAGCCCAGTCAGTGCGGTGCCAAGCCCTCCTCACACCCCCTGCCCCCTCCAGCACCCTGGGGTGCCCCCCACAGCTGGCTGGTGGCCCTCCCCGTGCCAGCACAGAGCCCAGCTGGGATACGCTGGAGGGTGCTGACGTTTCAACAGCCGCTCAGCACTGCCGGAAGCACTCATCACCCATGAAATCACCATGCCAGCACAGCCCCAGCTCCCCAGCTCTTCAAAACCTCTGGGGAGCAGCCTGTGCTGCACCCACCGCCTGCCCGAGGATCCCTGGGGACCCGTGACCAGAGACAAGGGGGCACACAAGCAAGGCAAGGAACTGAGGAGCCCAGCCAGAGCCATAAGCTGAGCTAAGCTGAGCTGAGCAAGGTCTGATCTCCCCCCGAGGGGCTGGCTGCAGATGGAGAAAGCTGAAGCCATAAGCATCATGTCATCTGCACAGCCCCAATCATGCTCGCACCCCAAAGCCTGGCCCTGCTCCAGGCCCGGCACCGAGCCCAGCCAAGGGTACCCCAGGAGGGAGGGGAGTGTTTTCCAGCAATGGCTCAGCCGAGCCGGGGAATCCAATTTAACCCTGCCATGCCGAGAGACCGAGGGTGGGGGGAGCCAAACGCTGAGGCCTCCAACCCCTTTGGGGACCTCTGCTTTCCATCAGCGAGGGGACAGTGACACACAGCTTAGCCAGGCCCTGGGTGTGTACTTCCCAGGGAGAGCAGAAGCTCCTTCAAGCTACCAGTGAAGCAGGACCAGCTTCAGCAGACCCAACGCCTTCCTGAGCTCAGCTCTGCACTGTCCCGTGGCCATGCCAATCTCAGGAGCGCGCACATCCTTCCTTTCCAGTGGTTGAGGTGCCCAGCATCCTTTGGCGAGGTGCAGAGCACCCAGCCTGGCTGCAGGACACACAGACCCTGCCTCCTCCTGTGCTTCTCCATGTTAGCAGCTGGAGAACAAGCAGCATGGAGAGCCCGTGGCCACATTCTGCTGCCAGCGCTGCCCTCCTCCCTTGCCCAGCCCTTTCCCACCACATCCCACCCACCGCAGCAGGTCAGACAGGGTCAAGTCCAATTGTTTCAGAGAGCAAACCCTCTCCCGAAGAGATCCGCTTTACTCGATGAGGCCACCCCACCCTCCCCAGCGCTGGTTGGGCTTGGCTGGCAGCTCCCCGGCCAGCATGGCATGGCATGGGGACAGAGGGAGGACAGCCCAGCACAGGGACAGAGAGAACACTGGCCCTGAGCTGGGGAGCCCAGGCTGCTGGAGGAGCTGGGGCTCTCAGAGGCGTGGGAAGCTCAGGAACGCTGGACACTGGATACAGGAGCTGGCTGTGGGCCTGCTGGAGCCCAGCCAGGCCAGACTGGAAGCTGTTACCAGCTGATGGCTGCTTGGCAGCAAGCACAGAGCAAGGACCAGAGGCATTTCAGATGGCCAAGGCGGGGAAGGATGGGGGGGGGGACGGCACCCTAGGCAAGGAGGCAGTGAGATGCTCTTCCACAGGCACACTGTGGATGACAACCCCGCAGCTCAGCCCTTCCTGGTGCCCTCAGACCCTGGGACACCCCACTGACCCTCCCCAAAACCCAGAGGGACCCCAACTCTGCTAGACAAAGAAAGAGGCCACGCACTCCTGTTTATCCACTCCTGGACAGATGGAGGGCGGTTTAAAGCCCTGGAGGAGAGCAGGATGGGGCCCCAGTGCATCTGCAGGGCACGAGAGGAAGGGTCTGTCCCTAGTGGCTGCAGCCACCAGGCTGTCAGCACCTGCACCCATCTCCAGCACTGGGAGCTGCTGCCAGCTGGGTTGCAGTCATAGGGACAACAGTAAAGTGTCCCCAAAACACAGCGTGTGGCCAGGACAGGGTGCAGCACCCCAGGCAGGAGAGGCCACACTGCTCCTCCGGTGCTGAGCTGCGAGCTCAATGGGCAAGGACAAGGTTTATCACCCAGAGCGATGCACCTTGCCCGATGAGCAAACCTCCGGAGCCTTCTCTCCCCACCGAGGCACTGAGTGACGCCCACGGGCTTACAAGGGGCGAGCAGGGTGCTCCTTTGCAGATGGGGAAACTGAGGCACGGGGCCCAGGGACAGCAGGGCTCGGAGGGGAACCTGCTCGGGGAACAGCCCCAGCCAGAGGGCTGTCGCTGCCAAACCAAAACCAGGGCCGGGCCAGCAAACACCACAGACGCTGCGGAACCAGCTCAGGGGCAGCCCGGAGCACATTCCTGAGGGCCGGCACCGCCCCGGAGCCCGGGGCCTGGGGGGTGGCAGGGCCTTGGGGGTTGCCCGAGGCCCGTTTCAGCTAGCCACACTTCCTCACTGGGCTTCCTCCGCCGGCCTAGGCCTCCTCCTCCTCCTCACCGAACCGCTTCCCTCGGCGGGCTACCGACCAACGGCCTGGGCGGGCGGGTGTGAGGAGAGGCCCGGGGAAGGCCTGGGCCCAGCGGGGGCGACGAGGCCTGGAGGCGGGAGGGTAGAAGGGCCTTCAGGGCTCCCTCTCACACGGCGCCGGGCCCACCCCGGGACGCCCCCTCACCCCAGGGCGGAAGGAGCCTGTCCCCACCCCGCTGAGGGCTGAGGAGCGGTTGGCAGTCCCCTATGGGCGTCCCCCCCCGTCTTTCCCCCGCCAGGCCCCACTCACGGCCCCTCAGCGCTGCGGCTGCCCACGATGAAGCCGAACTTATCGACGCGCCGCTCCTCAGGGCCGCCGCCGCCGTTCACCTCGGAATCGGAGC
>VXBW01002720.1:6812-23304 GCA_013400375.1 Thinocorus orbignyianus | reverse complement strand
CCCCGTGCCCACACGCTATTGGCCGGCAGCGCGGCTTCCGCCAATCAGAACCGAGGATACCGGTAAGGAACCCGCCCAGAGAGAGAGGGGATTGGCCAAACGGATAGGAGAGAGCTGTCTGTCAGAGATTGTCCCCGCCCCCGGCGGTGCCAGGGCCGGGACTGGTGGGGGGAGCGGAGCCCTACTGGTGCCAGTGTGAGCCGCTGGGGCTGTACTAGGATGACCCTACAACGGCACTGGGGATGTAATGGGACAGCCCTGCCATAGCACTGGCGCTGGACAGGGACGGCCCTGCGACAGCACTAGGACTGGACTGGGATGGCACTGGGGTTGTACTGGATGGTTCTGCCATGGCACTGGGACTCCAAAGGAGGCAGGATGCTTGCATGCTGGCACTGCAGCAGGGCAATGCTGGGGCGGAACGGGGCAAGTACTGGGACAGGGTAGGATCTGTTCGCTTTAGGGTGACACCTGGCAGCCAAGGGCACAGATGTCACTCCCTTGGCAAGCACAGTGTGCCCCACACTGGCTGCAGGCCACCGATCCCACTGTCAAACTGGTCCCACTCTCTACAAAGTGATGGGTGACACCAGGGGACCCACTGGGACCTGCCCGGGGTGAACACTTCTGAGCTTCATGCCACCTCCAGCCCCTTCCCAGTGTTCCCAGCTCCATCCCTTGGAGCTGTCGGGTACCAAGATGACCCAAAACTCACTCAGTTTGGCACCAATTCAACTCTTTTCCCCATTTTTCTGGCCCCACAGATCCCCCCCCCCTGCAGGGGAGGGCTGTTCTGTGCTGGATACAGACATTTATCCCCAGTATTTAGATAGAAAGGGGCAGGTGAGGCTCCACACAAGCTATTTCTAGAGGGTTTTCTTTCTGGAGCACTGGGAGCTGGGACAGAAATGTCCCCTTAGGGGACTGAGCGTCTGCCCATAGTGACCACAGCTGGAGAGGAACAGCTGGCTGACCTCAAGCCCAGTCCCAGCACATTTGGGCCCTGCATGGGAGAAGTTGTGGGTTTTTTGCATCTATTTCAGATCTGATTAAAAAAAAAGAAAACAAAACACCCCAACATCCTGCCAAAATAAGTTCTGGAAACCCCTCCCCTCGCTGCCTGGTTTTTGTTTTCTTCAAGACTGTAGAATCATCGAAGGGTTTGGGTGGGAAGGGACCTTTTAAAGGTCACCTCGTCCAACCCTGATCTGGTTGTACCAATCATCTACTTTTAAAAAGCAAAAAGGAGGAGATTATTGTGTCACGTTCCTGCAGGAACGGGTGACACGTGGGCACAGCTGGCAGAGGCAGCAGCTGGCCACGGCAGCCAGGGGACCACCAGCCACCTGGGCTGGACCAGCACCAGCCACCTTCCCTCTGCCACAAGGGAAGCGGGAGGATGTCAGCTCTTCCCTCCTACTCCATCCCTCTCTCCGTAAACAGGAAAACAGGATGTTCCTGTAATGCCTGACCACCACTAAAATATATATATATGTATATATAAAAATATCCATGGCTTCGGGTTGCCTCAAAAGAAAAGCAGAAGGACCCCAATCACAGCCACGTCCTCCTTCCTTGGCACCCAAATCTCTGTCCATTGACCCCACTGTGAGCAAGGGCGCAGGAATCATCTGATTTCTGGACCTGTCTGCCTGCCAGGACTGAGAGATGCCAGCTGCAGGATACACCACAGTGTAAAACTGAAGTTTTCCAATAAATTCCCCCCCAGACATTTGCATTCACACATACAACACTTTACGTTCAGGAATAACTGTGCAGCACTAGGAAAAATTTTAACAAAACCCTTTTGCAGCCTTTCCTAGAAAATAAAAGGATTTCCTATAAGTAAATGGTTTAAATTACAAAAATCCCCATGGATCTCCCCACCGGCCGAGTGCTCTGAAGCCAGGCACAGCTCCACCCAAACCCCCCAAACCCCGAGGAAGAGGAGCTGTGTCACACAACCCTGCACGGAGCTGCCTGTTTATTAAACAAATAAATTGAGCCCGTACAGAAGCAGCACGAAGCCGCTGAGTACAGCGACCCAGAGCTCCCTTATCACAGGGAACAGCCGCCAAGGCTCATGGGGAGGGTAAACTTCCAAGTCAGGGTCAGCGTGAGAGGCTCTTGCGGATAGATGAGAGACAGAGAAAGAACAAAGGGCTTAATTGGTAAGTTTTCAATTAGGAACAGGTTAAATGAAGTAGCAAGCGCTGCAGCCAGACGGACAATGGTCTCGGTCAGCGTAAATCCCTCCAAGATGGATCTAGACTAAGCTGGGCATGACCTCGATGTCGCTCCCCCAGGGAATCTGATGGAGCCAGCACGCAAGCAAAGCCCCCATCACTAACACACTGCTGTGGTTACGTACTAGGGCACTACATTTACACGTTTCAGGGTTCTACCAGCCTCCCCCCTCCCATCAACCACCCAAACAGGGGGTTCAGAGTCCCTCTTGTCAAACCAGAGCGGGCAGGCAGTGGCAGTAGCCCCTGAAAGGCTGGAGGATTTAAAGGGTTGGGGTCACACAGGTGGCCATGCAGGCATGTCCCATCTCCGGCCTCTGTGGCTCCTACTTCTTCCTGCCACCTCTTTCTTTGAGGGCCAGGTGAATGAGAGAGCCACTTGTCATGTTGTAATACGCCAGGGAGTTCGAATCCTTGATGAAGATACCCTGAGGGGAGGAGAAAAGGGAAAAACAAACCCAGTCAGAGCAGAAATCTTAATGCTCCCTTCTCATAGGCTCCCAAACATTGACAGAGCCCTCCTGGCCCTGCTGGATGACAGAATGCTGCTGACTTTGAAACACCTCAGAGGTCCCACTACCTCAGAAGGTGGGCACTGGAGGAGTCGGGTGTTTATTTTCCCTTAAAATAAATAAATACATAAATAAATCAGTGAAGCTTCCTTTCTCACTAAGGGTTAACACATTATCTGCCCACAGAGAAGCTCTGAGGAGGTAAGTGCCCAAAGTTCACTGCTTAGGCAGCAGGTTCTGCCTCTGCACACGCATGACTGGGAACAAGTTATTAAAGAAGAACGGTGCCTTTTTAACAGCTCTGGTTTCGTGAGCAAGACAAGGGAGAGAGATCTCTTCTCTTCCGTGTTTTGGACTCAAGATACTCTCGCCCACCTTCCAGATCACACACAACACATCAGGCAAGAGCAGGTGGCTCTATTTCCATGTCAAAACCTCCCAGTAAATAATGGGACAATTTCAGAGAAAGCCACGAAGCTGAGAGGAATCATCTAGAGCAGAGACAACATGAAGATCCGCTGATGCCACCTATTAAAGGCCTGTCCTGATGTAAGAGCATGCTGCTCTGTACCCAAAAGTGCTGTACAGACAGGAAAAACATTCTCCCTGCTCCTCCCCCTACCTCAGTAGGTATCTCACAACTTCTTCTTGTAAAAAGTCCGTTTGGACTTGAGAAAGCCCTGAAGCAACGGACAGGATGTTGAAGGGTTTACACCCACCTCGTACTGCAGTTTCTGCTTCCCAGCTGGCATGCCCGTGGCCTCGTGGATCTTCACCTTTATAACGGACACCTAAGGAGAAACAAAGAGCTGGCTCAGGGTTTTTTTTTCCCCACTCCACAAGCAGGCAGCACTGCTCCCCCAGCCCTGCTGGGCAAGAGGTCACAGTGTGAGGACTAGAGCTACCGAGCTGGTGAGGGGTCTAGAGAACAAGTCCTGTGAGGAGAGGCTGAGGGAACTGGGCGTGCTTAGTTTGGAGAAGAGAAGGTTGAGGGGAGATCTCCCTGCCCTCTACAACTACCTGAAAGGAGGTTGTAGAGAGGTGAGTGTTGGCCTCTTTTCCCAAGGGAATAATGACAGGACCAGAGGAAACGGTCTGAAGTTGCAGCAGGGGAGGTTGAGATTAGGTATTAGGAAGAATTAGTTCACAGGAAGAGTGGTCAGGCACTGGAATAGCCTGCCCAGGAAGGTGGTGGAGTTCCCATCCCTGGAGCTATTTAAGAAATGTGTAGATGTGGCACTTCAGGGCATGCTCTAGCGGCCAAGATGCAGGGGATTTTGGTGTGTGTCTGGTTGGACCCAGTGGCCTCAGAGGTCCTTTCCAACCATTACAATTCTGTGATCCTGTGACCCCCAGAGTTTTACAGCTCCCGTCACGCAGGTCAACTGCGGTGCACAAAGGGAAGAAACTCAGCAGCAAAACAAGGGCTAGAGGCCAGGTTAATGAGCTACGTGCCTGGTCTGAGAGCGGCAGAGTGAACACCAGCACTTGGCCATTCAGCTTCCATTCTGTCTTGTCCTGCATGTTGGGAACCTGGACTTTGACCGTGACTGGACCCTAGAGGAAACAAAGATAACGTCTCTCATGGGCAAGGAGACTCAGGACTGCGATAACAGAGCGGCAGACAAATTATTTATAAACACACAGCGGCAGACCTATTATTTATTTCCAAAACAAGCCACCTATCTCAACTCCTCAGTGAACACACAGAAATGTATTTGCTTCAACACTGAGAAAGTTGCTTCACTGCTACCAAAATAAAACATTCGGATGGATTTCTCACATTAGTCCCTCCTTTTGCTTGCTGCTCACCAAGCACTAGGCGCATTCACAGTATTAGAGTGAACATAGGAAGCACTAAACAGGAGACAGCCCTGTGCAGATGGCCAAAAAAACCAATATGGCCTTGAAGTCAACTTAAAGCCTTAAAGCCATCACTCAACCCAGTGACGGCACTCCTCAGAAAGAAATTCAAGCTAACACTGAGTTCCTGCTGTTACAGAATGTCCCACATCACCATACCTTCCCACTGACACCAATACATTAAATCTCCTTGCCTCTCTAGCTTAACAGTTCTCTGCTTAAAAGCTTATTAGCAGCATTAGTTCTTCTTTACACTACTATAAACCCACCTCTTGCTGTCCTTAATTACAGCAGACTTACTCTGTGTCTGCGTGCAGCGCTGCACTGCTCTTTCCAGTAAAACATAAACCAGTTCAGTTTGCTCCGGAATGGGAGTAGGAAGGAGCTACCCCAGAGTGACTCCCTCGAGACGTTCTCCTGCCCATCAGCTCCTCTCACGGCAGGGAGCTGCTGTGGCACCCCCATCAGGCAGAGGAGATCCAAGAATCCCAGTCAGTGCCCTGCCAATTCTTGACAAGCCACCAGCCCCACACGTACCTTGTTCCTGCGCAGAAACTCCTCCTCAGGGATCAGGCTGTCTTCGCTCTTCAGTTTCTTCGAGACTGGCTCATCCTCCATGGGTGGTGGGGGGTGGACAGGAGGCATGGGTGCTGGGGAAGGAACTGGAGCCACAGGAGGTGCAGGAACAAACGCTGGAAAGAGACGGGGAGACACAAAACAATCTGCAGTCGCCCACTGAGTACACAACAGGAACTCCCTCATACAACTCTTTTAGTAAACCAGTTAAGGGCTGAAAATGAACCCCACGATCCACAGAGGAAGTTACCACAACTGACAGCAAGATGCAGACTTCAAACGGTAGACCTTTTATATTGGGAAACAGTCCAGGAAAAGACAAGCAGCACAAGGGCTTTCTGCAGATCTTGTAAGAAAAGAAAGTGCTCTCAGTTTGGCACATGGTGGTGCCAGCACCTCCATTTAAAAAAGAAAGGGGAAAATTGTTTTTTTACACTACGCTTTCCAACTGAAAAGCACTGAATGCTACGAAGCCACTAGGAGGAAAGGGGCCAGACAGTAACAGCTTTTCCTCCTACAGCAGCAAGTTCTGTAACAAGCTCTTAAGAGAGGTGCTGGTGGTTCCTCTTCCCTGGCTCCTTCTGGAAAGCAGAGTGGATTCTAAATCGTCACCTGGGCAGGGCTCCCAGGGACACAGACACAACAGAGGTGAGACAGAATTCTCTGTATTTCCTGCTGCAGGTGGAGTTTTGAGCCCAAAAGCCAAACTGCTGGGTAAGTGCTATCAAACACCCCAATGATGGGACTTAGGGTCTGCAATTACACACAAGGCACAAAGGGAAAAGAGAATCAAAAGCTCAAGCCCAATTTATAGAGCAATTAGCAGACAATTAACAAGAAAGAGTGGAAGTCACTGACCTGTGGGTACTATCATGGGAGGTGGGCGGGGGCTCATGATGGGGGGAGCAGAAGGTGGCATGGGGACCACGTTGATGCGTGGGGTATGGATTATTGGTGGCATGGGGGTGGCTATGACAGATCCTGGAGGCAAACGGACCACGGACGTCATTGGGGGACGAGGCATGACTGGAACTGCGGAAACAACAGCGGCACGGACAGGAGGGGGCATCTGGAGAGAGAAGGTAATTTTTCTCAGCAAATACATTGAGGTGCTACTCACAATCTTGATTAAAGTAACCAGGAAAACACACCATGGATCTCTCCTGGCTAAAGACTCGCTGGGAACTGTAGGGAGCCCACTGCATGGCTAGCCCAAGCTGCCTGGAGCCTCATTAACAAATTAAACGGCTCTTCCTTCCCTCACCACTTTTAAATAGCTCCTTTTCCAAGATTGCTGAGACAGCTAGCAGAGCCCCTGGGGCAGTGAGTCACCTGTGAATCTTTCTTACCCGCAGCTACTTGTGTTCTGCATCATGCACTTTTACACCTAATAAAAGGCCCCCACCCATTTCTGTTAGCCATATCTTCCTCCAAGTGCTCACTGCCCAAGTTCTTCCTCTGCCCAGCTGATCAAGTCTTTCTGACACCTCTGAGGACAGAAAAAAACTCCACCTATGTCTTATTTTCAATTTTTAGCAGCAAATTCAATAGGGTTCCTCTGATGTTGCCAAACGACTCTTAAACCATGAATGTCACACAAAATCTGCTTCCAGGCCAGTGCCCTGCTGCTATAACCCAGGAACTTCGCCAGGAGTCCCTTCTAATTAACTACAGCCACAGTAATTTGCTTTTGGAAGCCCAGACACTCACTGTGGGTGGACGAGGGACAGATGTGATAGGCTGAGCGCTTGCAGGTGGATTGGATGCCGAGGAAGGAGGTGGCGGCTGGGGTATTTCATTAGGTTTGCTGGGCCCGATCTTCTCCTTGCTGTCATCTTCTGGCACCAGTCCCTTGGCCTTATGGATAGCTTCAATTTGCTCTTGGAGAGTGATATTGGCCTGAGCAGCCTGTTGTGTGCGAGCCATGCTGCCTGAGTGGCCATCCCAGGTCACCTGAGAGGATAAAATAAATCAGAATAACCTCAGCGTGTTCGGACTGCAATGTGAGCCACAAAGAAATCAAGAGAGCAGCTCTATGGCAAGAACAATGTCCAAAAGACTCCCGTCTCTCTGGGCATTCATATTACAGGAACCTGTTAAAAAAAAACCCACAAGACAGAACAGCTTCCACGCTACCTTTTCCTCTGGTTTCTGGATTTCTTCTTCACCAATCTTTTTACCAATGGCAGTTTCTTCTACACCGAAGATATCAGTACGGCGCTCTGCCAGCTGCTTCAAGCTGCTTTCAATATCCAAACCTGCAAGGAAAAAGAGAAATTCCCTCATCAAACATGATCAAGCCCCTGTTAACGATCTTTAAATTGTTTGGTTCCTAATGGCCAAGTGCTGCTCTTCTTAGAAAGAGACTGCAACTGATGGCTGGTCAGCAGCAGCTGAGGGTTTTGCCTTTAACTTTCTAGAAAGGCTTCAATGTACTAAGGACAAGTGCATCCACACAGTATCGTACAAAAAGCTACATTTAAGATGGTCCTTATCGGTGGGACCTGGCAGAGCAAGGGGGAGTGCTAGGAGCTCACAGAACTCATCCAGCAACTGGATTTTGCAAGCTACATCAGATGCTCAAGCTGACCTGGGGCATAGACCTCATCATCACTCTGCTTTTCACGGATGGATCGATCCCGTTGCTCCAGCCATCGAGGATCCAGGAGACCAATGCGCATGTGTTCTTGCATTTTACTGGCAGGAATTTTCTCTCCAGTGATGGGGGAAACAAGATACTCATCCGGAGCTGGGGCGGGTGGTAATGGTTTTGAGGCTAGAAAAACAAAACCACACTGTTAAGAACACATCAGAGGATGCAGCCTATAAATAAATGCTTTTGGTGATTATGCAGGAAGAAGTCAAGTTACTCTTCACCAGCCTGATTTACCTTTGGGATCGTAATCTTTCCGCACGATGACCTGATCTGGTGTGGGAGGAAGAGGTGGTGGCATTGGGGTTTCTGGAGGAGGAGGAACCTTCTGGCCTTCATCTTCATCATCTGAACCCTTATTAAAAAGATAAAAGAATAAAAAAAATCATAACCACATTCCAGCAGTCAAATATCCTCAGACAAGATTTGAGAAAGGCATAAAAATGCTGTGCTGCAAGAACTGGTTATGCAGCTTCAAAGTAACAGAGTTATTTTGCCTCTGAACATTGATAATAGAGCGGCTCCTCTGGGTAATTACAGCTCAGAAATTCAGCGGGCCCAAAAGAGGAAGCACGTACTCCTCAGCTTCCACATTACCACAGGGCGGTAAGCAGGGGCTTGCAGTCAACCACGCTCTTGTTCCTCGTTATCAAAAAAAAAGAGCATACATACAGTGGGCAGAGTCTAAAATGAGTCATCTTTTATAGCGTTCTAGACTGTGCAGGAGAAAGTCCAAAAAGCTTGATGACAGAAATATAAACCCCACACCATTAGGTGACAAAATGGCTGAATTTCTCTCTTGGAAATTGTATTGTCATGGAAAATATTAAAAATACCATATTCCAGAAGAAATAAGAAATTCCATCAGAAAGAAATCGCATTTCCTCAAGAAACTGAGGAACAACTTAAGAGTGAAAATGAAAAGCACCATAAACCAGATAAACTTCATGGAACAAAAGCAATGGTGATCATATCGGCCAGTTACCTCATCCATATCTTGCACTTGTGTGTCCTGATCCAGCTGGGCTGGCGGCTCATCTGTCTTCTCTTGCTTTTCATCTTCCTCATCTGACTCCACCTCCATCTCTACCTCCTCACTTTCTCCAAACTTCTCATAACGCTCCTGGATCAGGATTCGAGCTCCCAACTCTTCTGGAGTAGTGGGAGGAGGGAAATTCCCTACAACACAGAAAAGAGAGTTTCTATTTCTTTATCCCATTTCATTGTTAAGCACACAGACAGAAATACCAGTTTCTTGAGTGGAAAGCTGCTTCTTTACAAAGCAGTGGTATCAAAATCTCATGGGAGCCAAGGGATACATATGGAAGGGAACGGATGCAGTCTGCACAGACCAACATCAGCACAACACGTGAAGGTATTCTACAGGTGAAAGCATCAACTAGAAAGTGAGACAAGTTCTGCTGCCCTGGTGGAACTGGAAAAAGCGGACACTAGTGCAGTCCTGGACTTCATACAAGGAGAACAGGGTGCTGGAGCACCTCTGCTATGAAGATGGGCTGAGGGAGCTGGGGTTGTTCAGCCTGGAGGAGGCTCCAGGGAAACCTAAGAGCAGCCTTTCAGTAGACTCTGTCCTGAAGGGGGCCTACAGGAAGGCTGGGGAGAGTCTGCTTCCAAAGGCCTGCAGTGACCGGACAAGGGGCAATGGCTTGAAGTTGGAGAAGAGCAGATTTAGACTGGATATTAGGAACAAGTTCTTTCCTCTGAGGGTGGTGGAACATTGGAACAGGTTGCCCAGGGAGACGGTTGAGGCCCCTTCCCTGGAGATATTCAAGGTGAGGCTGGATGAGGCCCTGGGCAACCTGGGCTAGTTGGGAGCCTCCCTGCTACTGCAGAGAGGTGGGACTGGATGACCTTTGGAGGTCCCTTCTGGCCTGGATGATACTATGATTCTATAACATTACTATCTCCAAATAAAAAGCAGCCTGCATGCACGCTGTCAGTAGAAACGCTTAACTTCAGTACCTTGCTCATTGGGCTGAAAGTCAACTGTTTCCACCACCACAAAGTCATGCCAATCAATCTGGGCATAGGCAACACGCTCCTTTTCCTTCTCCTCCTCTTCCTTCTTTCTCTCTCGCTCCTGGAACTTTGCCCACTCCACCCTGTAATACACCTGCACAAGCAGACATGGAGCAAGCACCAAACGTCAGTCTAGAAATGCAACACAGTCATCTCTACAGCACCTGGAGGTCTCTCTACAAGCCCTTTCAGGGCACTTAGACAAATTCCACTTCAGAGGTGTGCCAAAGCAATGAAATACTTTTATTTCATTTAGAAACTAGAGGTTTGTTTATTGAGTAATGTACTTCACCAGCTTGGTAAAGCTGTTTTTTAAAGCTTGACCTATAGATTTCTTGAACCAAGATCAAGCCACCCAGATACGCCATGACTGAAGGTTCACAGCCAGCAAAAAATTTAGACACTTTTAACAGTCCCAGAACATCACCTTTCCAAAGCAAAAGTGGTCTTTGTGACAAAGACAGAAGTCAAAGTAATAAACAACAGCTTGGAAGGACTGATAGTGACTGAGGTGTCAGAGTGAAGTCACCTGAGAGGAAAACATTCTTCTTTGGAAAGGATATTATGCAGTACCTGTGCCTCTAACGCTGCCACAGGTAAACTACCCCCAAAACTGAACACCATCTGGTGGTTTTCAGGCAAGCACAGGTACCCTGTACTCAAGTGACTAGAGGGGACACATCCATTTTATTCTCTGTATATTTGCATTTGCTGCCAATAAGTAAGAAAAAATTCAAAACATAACTGAAATGCTTCCGCAATTTTGGGTGGAATACCTGATCTAGAACTTCCTTGGGATTTTCGGCCTCTTTCTTGAGTTTGAGGAGCAAGCCTTTTGGTGGGATCAAGATCTGAAACATATTTTGCATGACAGTTAGTGACAGTTCCTTTTGCCAAAATCTCCTTAAAAGCAACTGTGCTCTTTCTACACTGATAAAAATATCAGCAGAGCCCTGGGGCTACGTCCCATTTATTCTATTGCAACCCTCTTATTGCTCTTGCTATTCACTCCTGGCCTTCCAACTACTCTCCATATTTAAAAACCCCACAACTTTTACTTATACTACAATAGTGTCTGGTACATTTAAGTAACAGCCCCCTGTGTTCAGCACTGCACAACGGATGAGACCTCCACTCTAATTAAAAGAGTGGGATTTAAAAGATGGGACTCCTGGACCTGCACGTATTTCCAGTCTGGCTGTTACGCAGGGCTTCAGTAGCCTTCAAAAATCAATACCGCTGCTGAAGGAGCCAATTTGACAGGCAAAGTGCCAGGAGTACCTTTGTGTACTGCTCAACCAGCTTAGTGAAGTAGTTAAAGAGACTGTGCTGGGGGCGAAGGAAGTCAAACTGGTAGTTCCTCTGCTCTTTCTGCATCAGCTGAGTCAAGAACTGCCGCCCGTTGCGAGCCACAAACTGTGCTGTGAGCTTCACCACGTCCAAGTCAAATGCGGAGATTGAAGGAGGATCCGCAATGAACTCGAATTCTGGTGGTGGCTCCTTAGGAACCACTGTCTCCTGGATCACCTGGGCCTGCACCTGCAGAGCAGAAGGGAGATGGCTGAAGAAAGAAATTGTTACCAAACACTTTGGAGAGCCTGTTTTTCTATCAGCTGCTGCAGGAAAGCAGCCTAGATATCCTGGTAGCTGCACGGAGGAGGAAAATTAGTACCACAGGGTGCTTTGGGACATCTGTATTTAGGCCTACTACTACAAAAAAACCAACCCCAAAAACACTGCTCCAACAGCTAACAAGACTGGAAACTATTAGGACTTTGTTATAATCCTCCAGGATGGCCAATACCACACAGCATGGCTGTTGGCCCTGCAAAGCACGGTAAAGACTCAGATTCAGTCAGTGCCCTCTTCCCATACTGTAGGTATAAAGGCACAACTAAACAAGACTAGCAATATTTTGTGCTCCACATTTTAAGGGGAAGTCGATCCTTCCACTGGAAAAAAAAAAAAAAAAAGTTTCTACAGTACATGCAACAAGCCCAAATTGAACTCCAAGAGATTCTAAAGACTTGCAGGAACCTTTAGAGCCCTAAACTCGGAGTCATCACTAGCGTAAGCTCTCAATCAGTCAATACACAACTAGACGTAATTAAAACAGACCAACTAGAACAGTATCTTGGCTCTTTCACACACAAGTTGTGAGTTACCAGCACACTCGCATCAAAACAAAGTCCCAGACACTAAACCATAAGCTTCCCGGTGCTGTCTTTTTTTGCAAATGTATAAATACCCGCTTTATTTGCCTTGTCTTTCAGATCTCCCTGCTTAACATCAGGATGTGACACAACCACTCAGAAGCCAAGTTTCCCAGTGGAGAGCAGGGGAACACTTACCTTCTGCGGAAGCTGCTGCTGAGCACTTTGCTGCTGTTGCATGACCTTGGGAATAGCAGCCGAGGGCTCCTGAGCTTTCCCCTCCTTGAACTCGCTGACTTTGTGGCGGTAGTATGCATGGTAAGGATCGTTGGGGTTCAGGAAATTGAACTTTGGGTTATTTATTTCATTCTGACGAATTCGAGCTTCAAATTCTGGACCATTTCTGGGAAGGAAAAAGATCAACAAATGGCATCAAGTCAGATGTAAACGTCGGTCTCTTTCACAGTTAAGATGGGTTGGTGCATCAGCCCCCCAGAAGACAATTTTCTCTCCCACTTAGAAGGAGCTTCCCCCTCTCTCAGTAACTCAGACCCAACGTAGCAGCCAAGCTGTACCCAGGCAAGTTAAAGGCATTTGTCCTCAGTCTATAACACTTCACAGTGAATATTTAAGACATAAAAAATGACATTCACAAGTGTTACACACAAACACAAAATGATCCACTGGATCAGACCACTTATTGTACGAAGTTTACGAGTTGCTTACTAGCAAATTTTATTTATTTACTCTTATTAATAAGCTTTTAAGGCTTTTTCCAGAAAGTTCTTATAGGGAAAACAGTAAGTAACCATCAGCTTGTGAGGGGATTGACTACACTGGAGGCTTGCATTTAGAAGAGCCCTAAGTTTTAGTTCAGGGGTAGTCTGAGAAACTTGAGAGCTGCTGCAGCATGTTTCCCTTCGTATTCTTTGGATGCCTTTGAGTCTTGTTTAGACACTCCACCTCATCCAAAAGGAGGTCTCTACAATACTAAAGGATAAACACAGTCCCTTCCTTATCCTCTAAGGAAATGAGTGCTCCTTGGCAGCATTTTAGAGATCAGTTACACAAGAAGTGTCTTTGAGTAGACCCAGTGTTTAGTAACTGCCTTAAACCCACAGCAACAACCACCCCATTTTAGCGAGGTGAAAGCAGGCAGCGTTCAGCCTGCCTGGATGCCACAAAAGTGAAGAATTCGACCAGCCAGCTGAGGGGTGTTTACCTTCTGGACTACTTGTACACTGCAGGAAGTGCAGAATCTGTCCCCCTGAACCCTCATGTAGAGATAAGACAGCCAGAAATACTTAAGGGTTAAAAAGCAACAGGGGAAGATGGCCCACACAGCACTAACAGCTTGCACTTGCAGAATGATGACACAAGGCAAATGGCAGGAGTCCANTTGCTGCCCTGTGCTGGGCTCTCTCCAGTAGTTCCCTGTCTCTCTTGAACTGGAAAAGCCCAGAACTGAGTAAGATTTATTCAACTTTTAGACTCCTTCCCTAAATTCGACATCTCTACTCATGATAATCAATCTGCTACAGTCAACAGGGGGAAAAAAAAAATAAATATTCCATACAATGGCAGCTCATTTCTCCTGAGAGAGGCTTAGACTGTGCTCTGGAAGAACCCACTTCTATCCCTCTCGCTGCCAAGGCTTGGAGGAACACTCACCAAGCTGGACACAAACAGGGATGGGACCTACTACCCTCAGGGCTCAACAAGCAAGTGGGTCCCCTCGTACTAGAGAGTTCAACAACCACCGTGTGCCCACATGCTGTAAAACACAGTCATGACTTCTCGAGGCTCCACTGGGCCACCTCTAACGAGGCTCTTTCTGCTTGGAACTCCATTTCCCCTTCTCAACAGAAACTGTTACCTGGTTGTTGAGCACACACTATAGATTTTGCCAAGCACTTTATTCTATTCATGAGCCCAGCTTTTCTAGCAAAATGTGTCTTTCACCTCCTAAGTAGAATATCATCATTTCTTTCCCACAGTCTCACTGGTATAGACCCAATCCTTAAAATTCTTCATGTAAAGTCAGGGGACAGTAACTTGCTTCAGTTTCTGGAGCCACACGGACATTAACACTGGAGAAGAAGAGTGTGAAAATCTCAGCAAACACGAGACAAACACCAGTGTCATTTACCTGGCTACGAAGCTGGCAGTCTTGTCCACAATATTCCTGACCTCTGGAGGAGGATAAATAATTCCTACCACAGGCTTGGCCGGTGCTGCTTCCTCTTTTGGTTCCTCTTCCGGCTGTAATAAAAATTTATTTTTAATATACACATATATACAGTCCCCTGTAATGCTGCCTCACAACTAGAGCCACTACTCAAAAGGTGAAGAGGTGGTGGCACAGGAAAAAAGAATCTTTCATTGTGGTGTTTGCAATCTGTTAAGATACTAAATTCAAATAGCCTATATCAAAGCTGAAAACAAGGAACTTGAAATAATACTGAGTAATGTGCTGTAAATCTGCATCAGGGGGTGAAAAACAGTCCAGTAGCCTCCAAATCCCACCAGATTTATTTTCAGGTGGTTGAGTTGGAAAATTCATCTCCTTTCTCTCTCAACTTCCTTATCTACATTGGGACTAACAACCCTAAGAGACCGTAACAAGCTGTTCTGCAACCCTCTGCTTAACGAACGCTGTGTGAGAATTAAGTATTCTAACCAGCAATCCAAACGGCACACAGGGCCATTCATCCTCCTCCTCAGCTCACAATTCACTGAATTTTTCCTGACACAAAGATCTGGTTTAACAATCTGAATCACTCTGTCCCACAAACGCATTCCGGGGCTTCTCGGGGTGGGAAATGATGTTTGTCAGCCTGTCAAAGGCACCCGCAGCAGAGGCAGGCACAGCACAGCAGCCAGAAAGGTCCCTCCACGGGAAACAAAACAAGCCCTCCTGTCAATTGTCCCTGTCTCAGCCTTGACCTCGAGTAGGTTTATAAACACTAGTGCCAAGAGGCAGTGAGAGCAGAGGAATGGCTGGAACAACACATCCAGGAATAACTCTGCATTGCGAAACAGGTTGGGAAGTTACACAGTCCTAGAGGCCCGTGGGACTGCAAGAAAGGAGGATCCGAGGGATTAACTCCACATCCAACAAAACATAGCATTTAATCCTACTGCGGTTGCATCAAAAGCCATTTTGTAGAGAAAAGCTCTATCAGGCATTTTTCTCACTGATGTTATAGAAGGATCCAAACTAAAGTCCCAGAACCCTCCCTGTGTACGGCTTTGCCTTCCACTAAGAGCAGAAGATGCTCTTTGCAGGACACTTAAGATGTCGCTCCCCTTTCCTTGACAAGTAACTGAGAGCAAGGAAGGCTGTCAGAGAAGAGAAGATGTCTATGGGAAATGTTTATAACCTTAATAAAGACAGTCAGGAAAATTTAAAATACCAGTAATGCTACTAGCTCTGCAAAATCCATGGGCTTTCAAGGCAAAAAACACTTGGGTCAACTACAACCGTAATAAAATGCATTAAGAGAAAAGAAATATAAATATTCTTGGTTTTCATCCCCACTCCCTCTGAACAACATAATCTTGACAAACTTAACAACAAGGTAACACCATACCCGAGGGATGCTTTTCTTTAACTATGATGCTGAGTTGCTTTGCTTTGCATGAAAGTCACTGGGTTTTGGTGTTTGGGGTTTTTTGTATGTTTTTCTTTTTTTTTTTTTTTGGTGGGGCGAGGAACAGGAACAGATGGAGAGGTGGAACTATGGTTTTCCTCCTAATTGTGCCAGCTACGCCAAATCACCCAAGACTATCAGTCAGATCAGCTCTTGACACCAGCTTGACACTGGTGTGCGAAGGTGCTGAAGGTGCAGTCAGGACAGCTATGGAGATCAGGAAGGTGTGGTCAGAAATCACAGAATGGTTGGAATTGGAGAGGAGCTTAAAGATCACCCAGTTCCAACCCCCTGGCCTGGGCACGGACACCTCCCACCACACCAGGTTGCTCCAAGCCCCATCCAGCCTGGCCTTGAAACCCTCCAGGGATGGGGTAGCCACAGCTTCTCTGGGCAACCTGGGCCAGGGTCTCACCACCCATCCATCTCCTCATCCATCCCCTCATCCATCCACCCACTCATCCCTCCACCCATTCATAGAATCACAGAATGGTTATAGTTGGAATGGACCTTAAAAATCACCCAGTGCCACCCCCTGCCCTGGCCGGGGACACCTCCCACCAGCCCAGGTTGCTCCAAGCCCCATCCAGCCCGGCCTTGAACCCCTCCAGGGATGGGGCACCACACGGAACGGCACACCAAGGAGCCATTCCCATTTCGGGAAGAGGGTAACGCGATTGAGACAGAAGAGAACCAGGGCGGGAAGCCTAATAAGGCACAGACCGCCTATCTCCAGTGAGCCCCCTTCCCTTTACCTCCTCCCCACCACCGCGGCCTCCCCGCTCCCTCAGCGTAG
>VXBW01002718.1:148570-165232 GCA_013400375.1 Thinocorus orbignyianus | reverse complement strand
CCCCTGCCACTGCTCCCCGCTCGCCGGGCAGTGCCGCTGCGGTGAGTCCTCCCTGCCGCCAGGGGGCGGCGGCGGCCTCACCNTGGAAGGAAGAGATGGAGCTGACCCTGGTGGGGCTGCAGTATTCCGGCAAGACCACCTTCGTCAACGTGATCGCGGTGAGCCCCGCCTGCCCCCCTTCCCTCACCGCCCCCCGGGGCAGCTGCCCGGCTGGGCGCCCACCCCTGGGCGGAACTCTGGCTCCTTGCACTCCCCCATTGCAGCCACCGTCCCCCTCCCCACGGCTGTCCCCTGAATTACTGAGATCCTATTCCGGCCCAGAAATGCAGGGGTAACCGGGGGGTGCGGGGTGCAGGCGGTGAAGCGCGGGGCGAGGTTTTGGGGAGCGGTGCAGGCCCGGCAGCACCGGGAGCCCGGGGCGAAGCCTTTCCTCCTCGCATCCCTGGTGCCGAGTGGCGGAACAGGCCCCGACAGGATCCCGGCCCCCGCCTGCCCTTCCCGGCCGGGATCCCACTGCTGGGAGCTGCCGGTCCCTGGGGGGGTGCTGCCTCCCTGCTTCGCGGGGACCCCATCCCGTCACCCGGNGCCGGGCCCTGCCGCCACAGAGGAAGGACCCAGCCGGGCTTGGTGCCACCGGGGTTGTTTTGCTCGGCGGCTAGTGTAGGAGGTTCCTTACGACCTCTCCATCCCTTCATTGGCCAGCGCCCACCAGCTGCAGCGTTTCACGGGTGCCCCGACAGGGCAGCAGCCGCCCCGGAGACCCTTCCAGCCCATCCTCTTCCACAGGGTCCCTGGATGCAGTGGCAGAGCAGGCCCTGGATCCCGAAGCCCAGGGTGGGGTTTCACCCATGGGGATTGATCGACTGGAGTCTCCCCTCTTGCTTTTTGGGTTGTTCTTGCCCTCTCCAGACAGGTTTGGCTGTTGTTCCCAGGGGTTTTCAGGGATGTGGATCTTCTGGCTCTCCTGGTTCCACTGTGCCCCCTCCCCCCCGTCCATGCACGTTGCTTCGCTTGGTGCCTTGGCTCCAAAGCAACACGAGTTACTTCTGCTTGCTCGGGGCGCTGGAAGCTGCTGGGCTGTCAAAGGTGATTTTGCAGCTAATTTGGAGGCTTTGTTGCACTGCAGTGGTGCTCCCTAGGAGGGTTCCCTTTGGTGCTGGGTGCTGCAGGGATGAAAACATCCTTCTTGAAGTGCCCAGGGGCGGAGGGAGGACACCCTAAGATGCTTTTTACCCCAGAGACTATGGAGTTCCTGCTCTCCAGCTGTTTTGCTGACAGTCACCATTCAGTGCTCAGGTCTCATGCTGGTTTTCCCAGCAGACCTGTGCCAGCCTCAGGGGCTCTGAGGCAGTGACCATGAGCACTGATCCTTTTTTCAGGTGACTTGTCCCCCCACCGTTCGCATGGGGGTTTTTTTGCAGTCCCATGTTGGGGTGGGACGTGGCTGTGACTCGTGGACAGGTCCTACTCTGGACCCACCATACACTGCTAGCCTGTTAATAGCAACACAGGCTATATTAAAAATGGAAAAACACCTTTTAAAATAACTGGATAAGCTTTAAAAGGCAGTGGAGCTTTATCCCAAACCTGCTGGGCTGTTTTTCTTGCACCAGGGCTGGAAATCACTGGGGATAGTCCTTACCCTCTTACAACAGCTCTTTTGCCAGTCAGGCTTCCCTGTCTCCCTGTGTCTCCTCCTCTTCCAGCTGTGTCTGTAGCAGCCGGGACTCAATGTGGACCTCAGGTGGTCCTGCTTCTGCAAGGAAATGCTTCATACCTGGTAGTTTTGCTGTGTGCAAGACCCACGAGCCAAAGCTCTTTCCACTTAGCCAGGATTGCTGGTGGAGGGGAAAGCGACATCCAGGATGTAGAGCAGCTCTTAAGGGAAGTTCTCCCCGCATGGGCTGAAGCTGGCCTCGTGGTCTGCTCGTGCATCAGATCTGTGGTGGAGCATTCCACAGCCTTGCAGAGAGTCAGGCTCAGGGTGTTGAGCAAGGAGCTCAGACTCTGCTGCAGTTTTGCCTCTGTATGTGAATTTATTTCAGAAGTTCCGATTTTGTGGCAGATGCACACAGAAAAGAGGAGCTGACCTTCAAGAACATGAAATAGCTGTGATTTGGGCTTTGGGGAGGGGAAAAACCTGAACTGAAAAGTATCAGATTTTGGCATTGTTTTAGAGATCTCCCAAGAAGTCTCTGTGGGTGCAGGTGATGCTCCCCAGCCCGCAGAGCGATGTGGGTGCTGGAGCTGCTCTGCATTAGTACTGTCCTCATCTTCTAGGATTTTTAGCTGCAGCTGGCTGAAAAAATAGAATCCTGTTACTTAGAAGATTGGGTGGTTTCCTACAGCAGACCAGAGCTGTGGCTGTGCTGGGAGAAGGCTTGGCTGAAGGCAGCCACCGTTGGAGAGGATGACTTCTCCTGGGTCACCTGGCTGGGTTTTTTAGGTTTCAGGGCTTGTTTTTACTTTCTCTGGCTGTTCGGAGCTGAAGCGTGAAGTCCTGTGTGAAAGGAGAGGTAAAAGGCTGTAAAACTCACCGGGTCTTGGTTTTAACCTGAAGCTGGAGGGCTTTTTAGCTGCCTTTTCCCCCAGTCTGGGGTTGATGAGGGCAAGACTTTGAGGCCATTGAAAGCCCCTCAGTGGATGCTGAGGTCCAAAATCTATCAGTGCAGGACGAGTTTAGAAAAAGTGAGTGTTTTACTGCTTTTGATTCAACATTGCATATGTTCCATCTGTGCTAGAGAGCCTTGCAAGGAAGCGAAGCCGCAGATATAGGGTGCTGGGGTGTTGGACCTGCATGGTGGGGGAACTGGGACAGCATCATGCATTTGTACTCCACTTAGAAACTGATTCAAATCAGTGCTGCAAGAGGAAACCACATCAGCCTCGTGGCATCAGGTAGGATGATGGATGCTGTGGCAGCTGACCAGCTCTCCGACAGTACTGCTGGTGGAGGCATGTCCCAGCAGCAGGTCAGAGGACCTCAGAGCTCAGTGCTTGCTCCCATCTGTTCCCAGGGGGCCATTGTCCCCCTCTGCTGACCCATCTCTGCAGGGTGCACTTGGGTGTCTGAGCCTGGGAGGGGAGGTGGCATCTCCAGGTCCTGCAAGGTCTCCAAGGATTGCTGGGGAGGTAGAGAAGAGAGATGCTGGTGGAGATGCTGAGGAAGAAGCAAGGAGATCTTATTCTGATGCATTTTCACTGGTCAGTCCGGCACTGATCTCTGCCAGTAACTCTGGATGTGCCCCTTGTGTGGGGTTTGGCACGGCCAGGATGGGGTGGGAGGTGGGTGTGGGTCCTCCTGCTGAGGGGTCATTCTGCCTCAAGATAGAGTCTGAGCCCTCAACAGCTGCTTCCATTGCACTGGAGCTTCATAGTGCAGAAGGAGGTAGGTTTTTTGGGGGGAAGCTTCTCTGTGTTTCTGGAAGAGAAGGAGCTGGCTGAGGCACTGTCTTCCCTTGCTGCTGCAAGCTCTGTCAGCATGAGCTAGGAAAAAATGGACAGTGCTTTTTTTTTTTTTTTCCAGGATCGTAGAGTCATGGTTTGGGTTGGAAGGGATTTTTAAAGGCCATCTAATCCAACCCCCCTGCAGTGAGCAGGGACATCTTCAGCTAGATCAGGTTGTGCAAAGCTCCATCCACCTGACCTTGAATGTTTCCAGGAATGAGGCGTCTGCCACCTCTCTGGGCAACCTTTGCCAGTGTCTCACCACCCTTACCATAAAAGATTTCTTCCTTATATTTGGTGTAAATCTATCCTCTTTTAGTTTAAAACTGTTACCTTTTGTCCTATTGCAACAGGTCTTAAGGTCTCTCTTTGTCTTTCTTGCAAGCCCTCTTTCAGTACTGGAAGGCCACTACAAGGTCTCCCTCGTGCCGCCTCTTCTAAAGGCTGAACCCCTCCGACTCTCTCAGCCTGTCCTCACAGCAGAGGGGCTCCAGCAGTCAGACCATCTTCATGGCCTTCTCTGGACCTGCTCCAACAGCTCCCTGGCCTTCTGCTGTTGGTGGCCCCAGAGCTGGAGGCAGCACTGCAGGGGGATCTCACCAGAGCAGAGGCAGAATCCTCCCCCCCTGCCCCAACCCTGCTGGCCACACTGCTGGGGATGCAGCCCAGGGTGCAGGGGGTTTCTGGACTGCCAGCACACGTTGCTGGCTCATGGCTAGCTTTTCATCAGCCAACACCCCCAAATCCTTCTCAGCACAGCTGCTCTTGGCATTTCACAAGACTTCTGGGATGTTTATGAGAACAAATGTGAGAAAATAGAGAAGGCAATAAAAAGGGTCCATTGCATGTCAACAGGTTGCTGGTCAGTGCCTTTGGCTGTGTCCTGTGCTCAGCCAGCGCAGTCTGTCCTGTTGTATCGAACTGCATTTCTGTTTCCCTGGGTAAGGGTCTCTTTCTTCTGTGTGCCTGTGTGTGTTTGGGGTTCGGAGCACCAGTAACTGGTCTCCAAACCAGGGTTTAAAGGCCCCTTGTCCCTGGTGCAGAGGACACCCATGCTTAGGGTTCACTGAAGTGTCCGTGCCAGGGCACGGGTGAGAAGACTGATTCTCCCATCCCAGGAGTGATGTGCACCAGCATCACACTGCACCCAGGTGATGGGATCTGGGGCTTCTGTGTCCCTGGCTGGGCTTTACTGGATGCAGGCATGTGCGGGTGTGGAGGCTGGGCTGCTGTGGAGGCGTCTGCCCAGCTACACGTGTCCTGTGGACTGGAGGGCACTGGTGCATCCTGGAAAACCCAAGTATAGTCCTTCACAGAATTTTCATGAAATTTCATGGTTGGAAGAGATCATCAAGTCCAACCATACGCACACCTTGAATTCTCCCTCAGCATCCCCAAGGTCCGGACATAGCAAGGACCTGCTAATTAAGCAGTGTTGGTTTTATTTTGTTTTGGTTTTGATTAAAAAGCACAAAGTTAAAAGGCAGCCTCAGGGGAATGTAAACACCAGTAAGACCGTGAAGTTAAAGAGCAGCATGAGCCTTGAGCAGCCTGGCTTGGAGATCTCTGGTCTTTCAAAGCAGGGCAGCCTTGGAGATTGATCCGGCTTTGAATAATTGTGGTCTCCTAGGCTCAGTGGGGGCTTTGTTTCTCTGCCTGGTACTTCCAGCAGTGTAAGTCAGACCAGGTACGGGCTCACATCCTGGCGCCTGTGCCTGGTGAGAGCTGGCTGCCACGGGGGAACGAACAACATGTGCATTGGTGGCTGATGGCTGTGCAGGCTCAGAGCTGTGAATCGAAGGCAAAATAGCAATCTCCTGTATTCTCAGGCCTTTTAGCAGAAGTCCACCAGCTACAGCCTCCTGAGAAGTTTGTCCTTGTCCTCAGCTTTCTTTTCTCTTTCCACAGCCTGCACCCTCTGCTTGGTTCTCTATTTTTCTCGTTCTGCTTTTTTTTTTTTTTTTTTCAGTGGAAAAAGCAAATGCAGTCTTCATTTCCTCTAAAAGTGGAGAATGTATCAACATAACTCTAGCTCTGGGCTTAGCTATGCCTGCTTTTTAATTATTGCCTTTATGCAGATTTTCTCTCATGGTTTACTTCTCAGGAGCAGCAGCTTCAGCAGGTGAAAGAGTTGGTTTCTATGGGCACTGCTGAAATGTTTACTTTGGTTTCATCTTTACAGCCTTGAAGAAAGTAAAGATTTCACTTATAGTCAGTTTTACCAGTGGCTGCCAGCTCTCTGCCTGCTATGGCACGCCCCAACCATAACATACACACAAGCACAGAGACCTCTCAGTTGACCCTCAGATCCTACAATTGCTTTGACAGTTGTCCTGTTCCTCCAGCAGCCACCGTCTGCTGTGGTCTCACCCCTGGGGACACCCGCCCTCTGGTTCCTTGGCCGTTCCACCTGCTCAACAGTGACCTCATGCTCACCTGCGCTATCTCTGGCTGCTGCACCAGGGACAAGGGGACTCTGAACCCTGGTTTGGAGACCAGTTGCTGGTGCTCAGACCCCCAAACACACAGAGGAAAGAGACCCTTACCCAGGGAGCTGCAGTTTGGTAAGAAGACAGGATGGACCATGCTGGTTGAGCACAAGGCATGGCCAGACAGACTGACGTGGTCATTCCTCCTTGCTGCTGGCCTTGCAATGGCTCCATTCTGCCTGGCTTGTGGTGGCAGCCCCCCTTCTTAGGTCTCTGGGTTCCCTGGGAAGGCTGTGCTGCACTTGGGGACAGTCCTGTCCCTGCCAGTGCATGCTCTGCAGGGGGACACAGGGCTCCATGCTGTAGGTGTCCTGGGATGCTCAGAGCTCTGAAGAGTTTTAAGACCTGCTGTTGAAGAAGCCTTGCAAAAGCTTGGCTTGAATTTGCCTTTTTCCATCCAAATGGAGTACTTGGAGAGAATCCATCTGTGGGGCTTTGATGCTTGGTGATGCAACGTTCTGAGGGGCTGGAACGAGCCTGTGCAGTGGGGCTGGTCTTTTTTAACTGTTTTGGAGAAGAGCTTCTGGAAGAGCACCAGCTTTGCAAGCAAAGCTTCTGGCTGCCAGGCACCCCCGCCATGTGCTGTGCACAAAGCCAGTCAGAGAGGTTCCAGGTGAGACATTAAACCCCTGGCATTTCTCTCCATTTTGGAGCTTGGGCAGAGTTCAAGACTGTGCCACACAGCAGGAGATGCCTGCAGGAGCATGAGGCTGGGTGGTTTTGGGGGTGGTCCATGTGCTGGTGGGAATGCCAAAGACGCTTTCATAGAATCATAGAGTGGTTGGAGTTGGAAGGGACTTTAAAGATCATCAAGTTCCAACCCCCCTGCCCTGGGCAGGGACACCTCCCACCACACCAGGTTGCTCCAAGCCCCATCCAGCCTGGCCTTGAACCCCTCCAGGGATGGGGCAGCCACAGCTTCTCTGGGCAACCTGTTCCAGTGCCTCACCACCCTCACAGTAAAAATATCTTCCTAATATCTAATCTAAATCTCCCCTCTTCCAATTTAAAACCATTACCCCTTGTCCTATCTGCCTCTTGTCTTATGGAGGACCATGTTCTGGTGGAGATGTGACTTAGATGACCAGGGGCAAGGCTTTCAGTGCTGCCATCTTCATTCCCCAGGGAATGACTTGTTTGGGAGTACCTGGGGATATGAGGCTGCAAAACAGACAGCAGTGATTTCTTGAGAGCAGGTTGTGTCAAAGCAGTGTCATCCTGTCCTAGGAGAGGGTGACAGCTGCCTGGCCATGTTGAGGAGCAGGGCCTGGCCATCTCAGCTCCACATGCAGCTTACCAGAGCTGGTGAATGCAGTGTGGGGGCTGAGATTGTTTCGTTGCATGTGCCAATGAGCAGAGGTTCTGCGTGCTGGCCCAGCAGGGGACGATGGCTGAAGTGGCAGGTAACGGTGTCCCGTATGCATGTTGCGCAGGATGGGGCTCAGAGTGAGCTGGGGGCACCGCTCACCCTCACGAAAGCTGGATCCTGGCCACCTCTCCCAGTAACACAACTGGAAGGTGGTGGGGCTGGGCAGCAAGGTCATTTGTCTTCCTACCAAGACAGGGTGATTTGGCCAGGGTGCTTCAGGGCCCCTGGCAAGAACAGTGAACTAGAGCCTGCCAAGACCTGATCCACCCATTCTAGCCACGAAATCCATCTTGTCTATAATGATTTTTGTCTCTCCTAGAGGATTCCCATTCCCAAGTGATCTGTGTGGCTGGGTCTGATCTCAGGGTCAGCGCTGATGCTGTCCATTTTGTAACCAAAATTTGGAGGCAAGATGTGTCCAGCAAGGCTTTTGCATGCCTGCAGCTGGGCTGGTCTCCACTATCCCTGACTGCGGAGTTGCAGATTGCTGGTAGTTGAAGATGTGCTGAAGGCATCAGCATCTAGGGCATCTGGAGAGGGAAGAGAGGACATCATGTTTCCACTGCTCAAAGTTGATTTCAGAGACCAGCTGATGCAGAAGGAGCTGAGCACCTTGCAGCTCACTGAAGTTGCTGCTATGGGTGCAAGACAGCAGGGACCATGTGCCAGCCAACCTGGACCACAGTGTGTCAGGTTTCCAGCCCAGCCTTTTTTGGACAGCACATGTGGTTTTGTCTTGGCCCCTTGGCCGTAGGCAACCTGGAGACAGGCGCCATGCTGGGGATAGGATTTGGGGCAGGGAGCAAGGTGGTGCTTTCCTCGTGGAGATGTGCTTGCTCCCATCTCTACTGGAGAAAAGCAGAGGTGACTCCCGGCTCCTGCAGCCCATCCTTTCCTAGAAGAGCCATCACTCCTGAACTGTCTCAGGTGGCTTTCACACAGCCAGCAGTTCCCATGGTGTGGTCTGGGATCCCTAAGGAGGTGCCTTCAGCTTCCGAGAGCTATTCAGTGATTTCTCTGCACATTTTCTGATCAAAGCCTGATAATTCCTTAAGACCTGGTCCATAAAACCAAATTGTGTGTTGAACTTGAGTCCACAGGAGACATTTCCAATGGCAACCAGAGGGATTCCTGTCTGCTTCCTCACCTCTGCCCTATGTCCTTCCCTGCCAATCCCTGGTGTGGTTTCTGGGTGTACTGTGGCTCGGAGACCCCTTGTCTGCCAAGCTTTGCTGATGAACGCAAAAGGGAAACGAAAAAGGGAAGCGGCGCATGTTGCAGAACTATTGGAAGAGGTCAGGAAAACCCTGGGGACTTGCTAATGTGGGTCAGGAGGAGCTCAACAAGGCACAAAATTCTGCTTATCAAAATGGCATAAATTGCCTTCTGTTTTTGAGGTTTGTGTTAACTGAAAGAAAACCCAGAAAAGTCCTAGAGAAACCAAAATTTTAAGCCAGTAAAGAGCTGCTGGGATGAGTTTGGCTCTGGTGGGTGGTTCCTGCAGGTGTCTGGCAATGATGGCCAATCCTAGCCAACATCTTATCCTGGTTGTCAAACTCTCTTCCCTATCAGCTTCCCTGGCATCCCACAGCAAGGTCTTCCACAAGGATGCATTTAACAAGCAAAAAAGATTATCCTGTTTTGAGTCCCAGGGAGGATGTCTGGAGTTGGGAGGCTGCTGGAGGCAGAGGGTGAAGGGCTTGGGGTAGCCCTTGCCCCAGGGTTGCTGCTGCAGCTGCGTGGACCATCCGTCTGTGCTGCCCAGCCCAGGACCATTTCATGGCACTGGGAGACAGAAAGGTGGGGTGGGCTTTAACAGACCAGCACCATACTGTCCCTCCGGTGCAGTGCCAGGCATGTTAGCTCGTGAGCTGGCAGCTCCCTGTGGTGGCAGAGAGATTGTTTCTGCTCACCGCTCTGACAAGACTAACCTATTTTCACAGCAACACTGGGATGTTGTAAATCTGCAGTGATTTCACCGCTCAGAGCGGTGCTGCTGGAGGACACGTGGTGGTAGCTCCTGGGGAGAGGGAGATCCCCCTCAGCATTACCCAGCACGAGCTCTCATGATGGGCAGGGTGCAGGCAGACAGCACACTTTCAGGAAAGCAGAAGTCAGTGTGGTTTGGGCTGGGCCATTAAATGATTCCAAGCAGGAAATGCGCCAGAGTGCCCCTGGACTTGCGGCCAGGAAGGAGCCGGTGCAGGAGGTGGCTCCCCGGGCGGGAAGCCTGGCTCCCTGCCTGCACCCCGATCCTTACGGGGCTGCCAGCAGGTTTTGTGGGAGACGTTTGGGCCTGGCATGGCTGACTTGAGATCACTGCAGCAGGCGAAGTTCTCTGCCTTCTCCCACAAAGGGCTTGGAAATCCCACCTGGAAAGGGATGGGTTGGGTGAGCCTCTGCCACCCCACCAAGAAGGCAGCAGGGCTGGTGCTGGGGACAGCAGCTTGCCGCGGGGCTGGGGGCTTCCCTGGGGCACCCATGGCACCCTGCACCCTGTGCAGCTACAGCAGCCGCAGCAGCATTTCCCTCCTCCTGCAGGCATTTTATCTCCTTGGCTCTAATTTTGCTCCTGGTGTGGAGCAGGAGGATGGTTGCGCTGTGCCAGTTGCAGGGCTGGCAGAGCATTTGGGGTTACTTTAGGCAAGCTGTTAGCCTCACTGCCCTGTTTGGGGCAGGCTGGTAGAGTTCCCGTGCCTCCTAACACTGTTTCACCTTGCTCCTTGCAGTCAGGACAGTTCAACGAAGACATGATCCCGACAGTGGGCTTTAACATGAGGAAGATCACCAAGGGGAATGTTACCATAAAGGTAAAGTGAAGATGTTATTGCCAGTGTGGGCTCTTGGGATGAAAGTTGGGGTGAAGGGGGACTGGTGGGATTTCTGCTGGAGGCTGAAAAGTATCGGTAGTTCCAGCTGCAGTTGGGAA
Source organism: Thinocorus orbignyianus (assembly GCA_013400375.1). Classification (NCBI taxonomy): domain Eukaryota; kingdom Metazoa; phylum Chordata; class Aves; order Ciconiiformes; family Thinocoridae; genus Thinocorus; species Thinocorus orbignyianus. The sequence continues at coordinate 154,998 of VXBW01002718.1, read as the reverse complement.
GATCTGCCCTGTTTAGGATTCTGCAGGTACCCACTAAAGGGGTGGTGGGAAGGGATGTAGGAGATCCAGACCTCCACAGTAGGAGCTAGTCCAGGCTGCAAAGCTGGAGGTTTTCTTATACCTCTGGCTTGCTGGCAGGGACTCGTGGATGTGGTCACCTTGCTGAAAGTGGGAATGCCAAGAAAAACAGGTCATGGCTTGCGGTGGCGGTCTTTGCATCAAGAACAAAGGGAGAGGAGATTTCTGCCTCTCCTGAATCTTTCAAAGGCTCCAGGTTGGACTGGGAAATAACACTGGGAAGGGCTGGAGATGCTGACTGGGGATCTCTGCCAGCTGAAGAAACGTTTCTGAGGCCATGCTGAGTGTTTTGAAATGGCAAATGCACCAGTGAAAGGCCAGGAGGTGCAGTGGGCATGGGGAGGAGCCCCACAGCTTGGGCCAGGGGTCCTCTGGTGCCAGCTGGGGCTCATCACAGGAGGTGTTCAACACCCTCCAGCTGCCCTTCCTGAAATGTCTCTTTTCTTTATTGAGTCGCGAGCGTCCTCATTAAGTTTGAGCCTAAGAGGGGTTGGAGTGGGTTTGGTGTGCAGCTGGTGCTCTGTCTGGGTGGCTGCGTGGGAGAGAGTCATGGACAGGACAGCGAGGAAACACCGCCTTCTCCTTGTCACAGCTCTGGGACATCGGTGGACAGCCACGGTTTCGCAGCATGTGGGAGCGGTACTGCCGCGGAGTGAGTGCCATCGTGTGAGTATCCCTGGGAGCTGAGAGCCCCGTCAGCCACGGGCCAAAGCTGAGCCCCACCCGTGAGTGGGGGCCTGGTCCCATCACCCCACACGAGGGTGCTGGGCAGCGCCGAGCCCAGGAAGCTGCGAGTGCCTTCACTGCCATTCCTGCTGGTGACTGTCAGCAGGTCTCAGTGTCCCTGCGTGTCCCCTGCTTGCAAATGTTGCAGGTAACTGCAGTCCAGGCTGGCAAGGTGCTGATGGAGAGCAGGCTGCCTGCTCCTAAGGATAAGAATTTACCCTGGAAGACCACATCAGTGTTGCTTAAACCCAATTAGAAAATCAGATTTACGTGATCTTCACCATCTGACAATGCCCTGAGATTTTGGAGGGCTGGATTTCTGTACTGTACCTCCTAACTGTAGTTGAGGAGCACTGAGGGACTACTTGTTCTGCTTCTTGGATCAGCAGGGTCTCATCCTACCCTTGCTGATTGTCACTGTGTTGGGACATGTCCTTGACATTTTTTACTGCAGTGAGCTTTGCTGGAAATTAAAAAATGCTGATTTTTTCACTCCTTTTACTGTTTTCTTCCATAATTTCATCATTTTTCCAAAGTGGCCCATCTGGTTAAGAGGAAATGAAAGGACCTTTGGCCATCCAGGTCACGGTCCAGTCTGCCTTCCTCACCTTGAGCTGCGTCACATCCCATTTATCTTGCCTTTAGCTCTCCCACCTGGACCAGCATGCCGAAGGCTTGGGGTAGTGCCTGGGTGGTATTTTTCCTTCTCCCTGTTGGTACAGTCATACAGGTTTGCCTGCAGCTAAAGGCTCTTTTCCTGTATTTAATAAACCCCTCAAGGCCTGATGAAGCTTCATGGTGTTTCTGACTTCTCTCCCAGCTTCTTGATCTTGAAAATAAAGGCTGGTTTTGATCAGTTCCTCTCCCCAGTTTTGGCTTCACTTAATGCCCTTTGTAGGACGGGTGTCCACCTGTAAGATCTGAATCCTTCCCTAATTCTCCCCCATCTGCTCAGAGCAAGCATTGATGACTGGTGGCTTCAGGTACCCTTTGTTCCATGTCCTATGCCCTATGCTCAAGGTCCCATGCCCAGGATTGCTCCCTTAAAGAGGATGAGCAGGTCCTTCCCCCTGCCAGGATCTTGGGTTGACATCTTCTCTTCATCATCATCTCTTGTCTTCTTCACTTGTTAGCCTCTACTCTGGGTGTCTCCGTAAGGAGCTACCATGTGCACGAGGTGACCCCGCTTTGGCAGGTGGTTGGACTGGATGATCTTCAAAGGTCCCTTCCAACCCCTGCCTTTTTGTGATGAGCCACACTTGGAGGCAACGTGTTTTGCAGCTTATTCTTTCCAGGCAAGGCCTGGGCTCTCCTTGCCCACTGTGTCCCTGCTGTCAGTGGGGTGGAGCCCTGTGGAGATGGGGATAGGGAGGTCCCCCACTTCCATGGGAGACATGGGGGGCTCTCAGCACCACAGCCTTCCTTGGGAAGAGGGGTCCTGGGGGAAGGATCCCATTATCCATCACCTCCATGCGCTGACCCAGAAGCTGGTGGGAGAGATACAGCTGTTGTGCAAACAAGGTTTGGTGGTGATGGCATGGACCTCAGCATGGCATCGGGGCACGGGGACTTCGGTGCCTGTGCTTAGGGGTGTCCCTTCCCTTTGCAGGTACATGGTGGACGCTGCTGATCAGGAGAAGATAGAGGCCTCCAAGAATGAACTGCACAACCTGCTCGACAAGCCGCAGCTCCAGGGCATCCCGGTGAGCTGTTGCCTGGATAGGTCCCCCACAGCTGCTCGCAGTCCCCAGGCTTGTGTCTTGCAGAGCATATTTGCAGTGGGGGAACCCCTTCCTTGAGGAGGGTGTCTCCTTCACTCTTGCACATCTGCAGGAGCTGGGGCAATGATGCTTTCTAGCCCAGGGCTGGGCCAGCCAGAGCGTGAGCTTGAGCAGAGACCAAATCAAACGCTTGAATTTGTGAGATCTGTCCTGTCACATGAATGTGCGCCTTATTTATGGTGGGACATTAAGATCTTCTCTCCTAGGAGAGTGGTTGCTGGGCTGTGGCATTTGCAGGAGACAGCACGGGGCAAACTGCATGTGCCAGGGTGGGATACTCACAGAGCATCCCAAATTGGCACCCTTTGCCTTTGAAAAGAGCTAGTCGGGAATCTTGCTCAGATCCCAAACATTCGCTGCCAACTAAATTAAGCTCCCGACGTAACGCACTGCATTTGCAGCCCTTCTGAGTGCTCTTTTTTTAGAGCAAGTCTCCAAATTTAAATTGGGGGATGCTGCATTACTGTGCTGCTGCAGAGGCCATGGCTCACCCCAGGAAGGCAGCTGCAGCCTCAGTGCTGTCCTTGTCAGATGACAGTCGCACGGCACACTGTGGAGGCATGAACAAATCCTGCCGGCTGATTATTTTTCTTGCATTGTCTGAGGATGCGTTTGTGGATGTGAAAAGCCTTGAATTAAGGAGAGAACAGTGTGTGATGCAAACAGCTGTTGCTTTTTTGGGCTGGCTGCCTGCAGAGAGCAGGTTCTGCACGGCATCTGCATCTCACTCCTTCCTGATAATGTTGGGTTTAGCCATTTCACTTGATTTTTTGCTCAAAGACAGCAAGAGGCTCCTGGGAGAAGATTCTAAATGGCACGAGAGATGCTGGTGCCCCTCAGGAAGGATATGCTATGGGACCAGCTTCTCACTGGGGCTAGAGAGTACATAGGAGATGCTGTGCATGGGCTAATTAAGGCTGTTAATTGACGTGCCCTCTGATTACCCACTGAAGGTGGTTTTTTTTCATCTGGACACATCCTGGTGAAGTGGCCAGGTCTATCTTGCATCTCTAGTAGGGTGTGCTCCTGGCTGACAAAAGCAGGTTCCAGTCTGGTGTGGTGGCCAGGAGTTTCATGTGTCCTCTCTCCTCTCCTGCAGGTCCTAGTCCTGGGGAACAAGCGAGACCTGCCTGGTGCCTTGGATGAGAAGGAGCTCATTGAGAAGATGTGAGTGTGCTGGTGGCCTGGGCAGCTGCAGTGTGACATAGAGCGACCCCCTTGTGCCTTTCATGTTCCCACTGGCAGGAACACCCTGCCGTGCTCTGCAGCTACTCCTTCCCCAGCCAGGGTGGCATCACCGTGCCTGGGGTGGGCTGGCAGAGACAGGTGGCTGGGGACATCCCGAGGCAGCCACTGGCAGAGGTGAAGTTAGTGGGGATGGGGCGGAGTTGGGAACTGTGGCCGCCAGTGCCAGGGCTGGGTTTTGTGTGCCACACGGTGGCGTTGGGGCCCAGCACAGCCTGGCGCTGGGTGGTGGAACTGGGCTCTGTGTGGTGCCACTCTTGTCACTCTCTGGAGAGCTGCTCTGCCCTGCACCCCTGGCAGCCCTCCATGCTTGGAGGCTGGATCCTGCTCCAGCAGGTGACACCACCATGTACCTCTCCCTGACTTTGCCACCCTTTGCCCTGTTGATGCACGACCTCCTCGCAGCTGGTGCTGCCTCCTGCCCACCTCCACTCTGCCAGCAGCAATTCCTTCCCCGGCAGCTGGTGGCGTGGGACACTGTGCTGGCTTCCAGCATCTCTGCTCTCCCCCATCCACCCTTCTCCCATTGAGCACCAATGCAGCTCCTGTCCTGCCAGCCCAGTACCGAACCCTGCCTGCCCCATCTCACTGCAGGGCCGTGCAGACAATGTGTAGGGAGGGAAGCTGTGTGATTTTGTCACCAGGCTCTCCTTGGGGTTGGCTCCCTCCTGCCTCATTGTGTCGTCCCCATAGACCACATGTGGCCCACATCATGGGCACAGTGTGCTGGTGTCCTCGCCCAACCCGCCTGCAGGTCCCTGGGAGCCTGCAGAGATGTTGCCCCTGCAAAGCGCCCCTTTCTCCGAGTCAGGGTCCGAAGGGACCCTTAAAAAAGGTTGACAGGAGGCACTTGCTGTCGCCACCAATGCATAGCCCCGGGGCTCTGCAGCCAGAGCTTGCTCCTCTCCTGCAGGAACCTCTCCGCCATCCAGGACCGAGAGATTTGTTGCTATTCCATCTCCTGCAAAGAAAAGGACAACATCGGTAAGTACCGAGGCTGGGGTTACGGCACTGGGGGGACAGCCCATGCACATCCTGTTTGCCCAGGCACAGGAGGGGCTGAGAGGCTGTGAAGGTCCACTTGCCTTCACAGACATCACCCTACAGTGGCTTATCCAGCACTCGAAGTCTAGGAGAAGCTGAGATCCCGTGGACCATGGCTTGGATCGGGAAGATGCCATTGTACAAGCCCATGCCCCTTCTTTCTCCTGCTCTGTCCCTCCAGCTCTCTCTCTAGATGGGTATTTTTAGGGGACCCCAGACTCCACTCGAATTGAGGTGGAGCCTTTGTTTTTATTGTAAAGAAAATGTTCAACTCCTNTATTTTAATTTTTTAATTTAAGTGGTAGCGCTGTTACTAAACTGGGCCCTGTGAGCAGTAGGAAGGCTGTGGGCTCCCTGAGGCTGGCGGGGGATCAGTGCTGGGAGGAAGATGAAGGTGGTGGCAAAGGCAGCCCCTTGGGGATGGGGCTGTGCCAGGCTGTGGGCAGGTCCCCTGGGGCTCCGTCATCCCTTCCCCGGGTGTCCTGCCTGTTCCCCTCGGCCGGGAGCATCCTGAGGGCATCGGCACTGTATCCCCCTTGCCCTTCCTTGGGCTTCAGCTCCATGGGCAGCGTGTTTTGGGGAGGCGATGCTGTCCCTCCGGGCTCCTCACCCTTTTGGGGTCACAGGGATTAATCATGACACGCCGCCGTCAGCCTCCCCCCGATCACCTCCAGCTGCCGTGCCACTGCCCCAACCCCTCACTGCCCTGGGCTGCTTGTCCCACTGCCCCATGCCCCTCCTGGTCCCCGAATCCCCCCCTGCTGCCCAGCCCTGCTGTGCTGGGGCTTGGATCTGAGGGGCCAGTGCCAGGGAGGGGGGTGCAGTGATGCCAGCAGCCCCCCTGCCACCCCAGCTGTCCCCGTTAGCCTCTTGCGGGGAGTGCGCTGGCTCCAAAAGGCATCGCCTGCACCTGCCTGGGGGCTGCTGGCTCTTCCCCAACTGAGGACATTGCACAGGGGTGCTGGGGAGAGGGGGCACATGGAGGACATGCTGGGGGGCTGTGAGAGCCCTGTGCTCCTGCAGAGCTGCCCATCGGGTAGGGGGATACCCTGCGTGCCCTGCTACCCATGCCCTGCACCCGCACCGACCCCCAGCTCTTGCTGTGGCCAGAGGGGAGGGGACATGTGGAGCAGTAGGGCAGGGGCAGTGGGGCTGGGGGGGATCACAGCTGGGTTCTTGTCTGCAGGTGGGGAGAGGGCGAGGAAATTTGGGGGAGGTCCATCAGGGCGTGTCCGTCTGTGCTGTGTGATGAGTTGTTGAGTCTCTGCAGACACAGGCTGGCCAGGTTGTTGGGAGCCAGTCTGGGGGGGACATTGCAGGGCTGGGGGGGTGGGTGTGCAGTGGAGTCGGAGGCAGCTGCCTGTGCCCAGCTCAGGGCTGGGGCGAGGGTGGCAGCGGCACAAGGGTGGGGGCTGCAGGGCCCCTCTTGCTGCCCCTTCCCCTGCTCAGCTCCGGGGTGGTGAGGCTGGGGTTTCTCTTCTGTTCTTGTTTTTGCAGAATTGCACAAAGAGAGGTTTCCTTTTCCTTTTTTTTTTCTTTCTTTCTTTTTTTTTT
>VXBW01002718.1:97095-139235 GCA_013400375.1 Thinocorus orbignyianus | reverse complement strand
CATCTCTCCAACAACCCTCAACATCCCCCCCAGCATCTCCCAATATCTGCCAACAAGAACAAGCCAGAGGAAGGATGACCATGGTTTGGCACTGGGGGTGGGCTGTTGAGCTCAGCTCTTCCCACCCCAGATCTCCCACCCCCTGCCCCCAAAGAGATGTCACTAAGAACGCCCGAGGTGAGGTCTGGCACTGGGCACCATGTGGCTTGTCTCCTGCACACCCAACCTGGACTTGGGATGCTCTCGAACACCAGACTACCTCCCCGGGACTGGAGGGGTGACAGGAGTGCCCTTGGTGGGAGGTTGAGAGGAAGGACTGGCTGTCCTCAGGCCACCTCAAAGTGTCAGATCTTCTGGCTCAGTTCTCCCAAGGTTTCTTGCTGCTTTTCCTACCACTTTCCCTCGCCCCCAGGGACATGGGTTTGAACAGAACTAAGGCCCCCAATCACCTGTACCTATAACTTCTGCCCCTATCCATCACCTCTCCCTTGCATCAATCATCTTTCCCTCCTTCCATCACCTCTCCCCGTACGCACTACCTCTCATCTGTCCAGTCTCCTGTTCTCCCACCTGCTATCCTTCCCTGTGCTGTCACCCCTTCCCCTTCCCCATGACTGTGGGACCAGAGGGACCAGGTCCCCTCTAGGGACATTCCTAGTGGCACATGGGCAGCAATGCCAGGCTTGAAGCAGGGGGGCCACCCCAGACCTGGGGAGCTCGAGGACTCCAACCCTCTCCCGCACGGGGCAGTGACAGGGGCCAGGACAACTCACTCCATTGCATTCAGCAAACACCAGCGTCCCCCTAGCCGGGACCCCACTGCCATCTCATCTGGCCCCGCGCCTGCCCTTTCCCGAGCCAGAAGGGCCTCTGGGCTGATGTCCCAGAGCTGTGAGTGGGATGTGGGCCTCTTGCTGCGTCACTGGGAGCCAGGGAGCTGATGCTGCTGGAGCCAGCGCGGGGGAACTGAGTCATAGAGCTCAGAGGCTGCCCCTTCCAGGTGAGCTAGGAGGACATTTGCTAACATGGGTTTCAGCAGTGGGGATGCTCCTGCACCACTCAAAATCACATTGCACTCAGCCGGCCCGGGTGATCCTCAGTGCTCAGCTACCACAGCTGGGCTGGCAGAGACTCTTGTTGTCCCACACCCCTCCATGGTGAGGCAGGAGGAGTCTCTGCCCCAAGATAATTTGGCTCAGCTGAGTGGAAGCACTTCATCCCTCCTGTGCTGGAGCCATTGCATATGACCAGCAAGAGACACAGCAGTTGGAAGCACACCAGCAGTGGGCAATTCCACGTGAAGTCCCAGCCTCCGGCCAGCAGCACTTCACCCAGGGTGCTGGGGCAGGAGCTGGCAGAGGTGCTGGGCTGCTCTGCTCCCTCACACCACTTCTGCAGCCGGATGCTGCTTTTTGACTCTCAATAATGCCATGATTTTTGAGCACCATTTGGATATTTCCAACAGGGAAAGGAGGATTTCAGCTCTATGGGAGCAGGGTTATATGGAATCGGTGGCAACAATTCAAATCTGTCCTGGGTGCAGCAGGACCAGTACCTCAGAGTGACAGNTTTGCTGTGAGGGTGGTTGCCCAGAGAAGCTGTGGCTGCCCCATCCCTGGAGGAGTTCAAGGCCAGGCTGGATGGGGCTTGGAGCACCCTGGTGTGGTGGGAGGTGTCCCTGCCCAGGGCAGAGGAGGTGGAACTGGATGGGCTTGAAGGTCCCTTCCGACTCCAACCATTCTATGATTCCATGATCACTGGCCTGATGCTAATGGAGCCCACCAACTTCAGAGGAAGAACGACTCAGGCTGAGCTCAGTGACAGCCCGAGGATCACACAGGGCTGCTGTGGCTGCCACCTGCCTCAAGTTCTCTGGCTGCAAGAACACAAGGGAATCTGTGAAAGATCAGGAAACCAACCCCAGGGTTCAGGACTGCTCTGGCTTTGGCCCACCATCCCATACCTAAAATAAGCCAACTGTTATCCTTAGTGGAGAACAACCCCCCAGAAGAGCAGAACCGTGTCCAGTTTGCACAGGGGCACAGTGTTGTGTCCAGATATGGGGATACCAGCAAAGCCAGGGCATGGGCAATTTGTCCAGCCAGGCACTGCCAGAATTTTAATTAAGTTTGGTTAACTGAAGGACAGATAACATGAGCTTGCTTCCCCAGTGAACCCACAGCGGTGATACGAGGACCCTCTGAAAAGACCAGGTAGGAGAGACAGTGGCATCAGTCCCCACTTGCAGCTCAGGCAGTGATGCTGTGGCACCTTGGTGAGGTGTGGAGGAGAAGCAGTCTGCCTGGTGACACAGCTTAGTGAGGGATGAAGAGCGGAAAGGCAGGAGCACAGAGGAGGATGAGGACTTTCCTCAGAGGAGGGAGCCCTCGGTGCGTTCCTCGGCTGCCAGGAGGGACGCGGGCGCTGGCAGGGTGCTAGAACCTGGCACCCTCCTGTCCCAGCACGGGGCGGCGCATGTTTCCCTGTCAGGAGAAGGAGATATTTTTAGTTTCGCTTCATGGCTGTTGCACAACGACTGGGTGTGTCACCGAGCTGCCCAAAAACAACAGCAGAGTTCACTGGGGCAAGGTGACTCTTCGGTGGCACAGGAGTGACCTCGGGTGGGCCCTGTCCCCTAGGGAGTCGCTCCCCAAGCAGCCTCTTCAAGTTACTCCTTCTCCTTTCCCTCTCGCTCACCCAACAGCTCCCGACCAGCACAGGTCCCTGGCTGACCTCAAGCTGGGAGCCAGACAACAGCCCCGGAGACTCTTTGGGAATCACACATTTATCTTCCCCAGCCCAAATTTGCAGACAGATTGAGCTGTTTCCTCGGGGGATGAGTGCATGTCTGGGCTTTGCAGGCGTCTCCCTGGAGGTACTTTATCAGAGCCAGAGCTTTCCACTGCCACCCGGGGAAGGCTTCCTCCTAATTTCCCTCTCCTACATTTCATTCAACACTCAGGGTTTTTTGATAAGTCTGTGTAAAAATCACATCCAACCTAAAAGCTGCATCTTCCCACCCCCTGACCCAAGGGGTGGGGGCCCAGCCCCCTCAGTAACAAGTTCAATGCTGCCTGATAAAAAGAGGGCAAAAATCCGAAGTGTTTCTGAGCCTGCATTAGACCACACCAAATGCCTTCTCCATTCTGGAGCTTTTTTTAAGCTTCCTTTGGAGCAAGACAGCTTTGTTGCAGGCAAGGGCAGTTATGAAGCCACATCCACCTCCTATCAACCATGTTCGTGTACCCACCATGGTTCTCCAGATGCTAAGGGTGGTCCAGAAGGGGGGCACAGAGGGAGAAGCTGTGTCTGGAAATCCCATTGCTAGACAGAGGGGGATAGCAGGGGGTACCAGCACCAAGATCCTGGTGTGTGTGAGTGGGCAGTGTCTGTGACAGATGTGTCAGATGACGAGTTTCTCCAACTCCCTTCTTGCCTCTGCAGGAAGCCCCAGTGTCCTCCTACTCATGCACCAGCATCACCTTCATGAAGGAGCCCAGTCTCAACTTGCATGATGCTGTTCACTGGAGAGAAGGAGAATTTCCCTGTGCAATTTTCTCTAATCCAAGCGCAGGGAAATGGATGAGGGGTAAGAAGCTTGAAGGCTTGGGCAGCAGTGAGACAGCTGTACCCACAAGCATAATGCCATGTGCTGAGGTGGACAGTTGGATGGGTGCTGTCTGCAGGGACTTGGGACTGTCTGCACATGGGATGAGGAGCATTTTTTGCTAGGAGGTGCCAGAACCAGTGATGCTGAGCTGAGTTTGCAGATGGGCTGGGAGACCAGCAGGGCAGCAGGGACAACCTGCCCTGCTCCCCATGGCATGCACCTCCCTGGCACCTTGGGCACTGAGGCCAATATTCGTGACCTCCAGCAGCCCTTCTCCTCTGCACAGCCCCACTCCTGTTGCTCTGTACCTTCAGCTTGGCAGATATGTGCCCTACCGAGCCGTGGTGTTACTAAGCATCCTCACCAAGGGCTCTGGGAGATGCCAAAGCCATCCACCTTGTCACCTGCTCTCAGCAGGAGCATGGTCCTCCTCAGATCCCAAGAGGGAGTCCATACCCAGCGCAGCTCACCTCTTCCAGAGCCTTGCAAGTGGGCAAGAGCCCCCTGTAACTACAAACAGCCTGAAGCAACCAAAGAGCAGGCATGCTCAGTCTCTTATTTCACCCCCAATCTTTCTCTGCTGATGAAAACTCTTTAAATCAGTATAAATGTCAGAAATGTCAGGATGCCCCTCATCGGCATCCCTGAGGCTTCAGCCTGCCTCCTGGCGAGCTTTGATGAGCTCCTCAGGGCTACCACAAGGTATCTGACAGCACAGAGCCTGCCTTGCAGACGTGGCAGGGTGATCTGCTCCAGACCCCCACCCCACTGTGGCACTATGGGTGCCCCTCACCCTGCAGCACCTCGCAGAGCCGTGTGCTGGAGAGACTCGGGGCAGATGAGGCCTGAACACTCAATGAGAGGAAGAAAGCGGCTGGCTTTTGTTTCCACCAAACAGTCTGGGCTGCGCGGGAGCAAAGCAATAACAGGACTGGTCCACGCCTGTTTGCCCTGTGCTGTTAGTGATCTGTGTGGTTACTTGGAAAGGGGGGAGAGGGCAGGGAGGGAACATGGTAAACACAGACGGCTGGTGTGGGCAAACCAGTGCCCAGGCAGCTCCTGCTCTGAAGGCAGGGCTGTGAGAGGGGCACAGGCGAGGAGCTCTCCACTGCTGGTATGGCCCCTCATCCTCAAGGAAGATGCTCCTGTGTGATTTTCATAGCGTGGGAGTGGACGATGAAACCCTCCCACTACTAATCCTCTCCCCCAACCCTCCCTGTCCTATGTTCTCAACAAGCCCAGCGTCTGCATTCCTGTGTCTCACAATTACCTCCCAGTGTTCTGGGCTGAGCCTGCTTCACTCAGTGCTTGGAGTTCCCATCATTGTCCTGACAGCACCGACCCTGCTGTCTTCTGCAGGGATGGTATGCAATGGCTCAGCCTAGAAGTTGGGGGGTTTGGGGGTGATGTGATGTTTGACAGGCTGTTCCCAGCCCACCGCAGTGCTAGCCAGCTCCACGCAGGAGCCATGAAAGGCTCCAGAGCCTGCAATTTGCCCTCCCCTGCTTCCACTCCTCCTTCCCAGAGCTTGTGGGACAGTTTGTCCAACCACAGCCACATCGTTCTAAGCTCACTGCAGGAGCAAACTCACTCCCCGTGGCCTTCCTGACCACTTGCGGGATGCTGGGGCTGCTCTCTGCCAGCAGGTTTCCCAGCAGTCGCTGAGTTTAAAGCACGACAAGCACACTCAACCCCATTTTGCGACTGGGAAACCAAAATGACAGGGGGATTTTCCTCCTTGAGCCACAGCAGGAGCTGAGTTCCTGGGACTTCCTCACAGGGGCCAAAGCGGGGACGTCCGTGCTCTCCGTGGGTTGCGGCCGCGGTGCCGGACGCAGACACGCCTGTGCAGGGAAGTGTGAGTGGCTCCTGAAGAGCAGGGGCTGCATTTCTGTTTGCAGCAGGGCGGTCAGATTTTGTTCAGGGGAGGAACCGAGAATCCAAGTCAAGTTCAGCTGAGTGCAAAGGCAGTATTTTCCTGTGGAATGAAATGAGCGATGGTCTGGGAGCAGTGGGAGGCCGTTTGGAGAGGCCCTGAGCGTGGTCCCTTTATTGTAGCCCATTTGATGATTCACCCTCAAATTCCCTTTAAATGCATGAAGACGCACAAATGCAAAAATGCAACTTGGAGGCAAAACCACTCAAAAGCTTAATGCAGAAAATAAACCATCTTCAAGTCCACCACCTTCGGGCTTTTTTTGGGGGGGGGACGTGGTATTTGGTTTGTCTACTTGCCTCAATTCAGAGCCTCTAGCTCTATTTTTCCCTGCTTTGGGGTAAACCTCATGCTCCTTCGCTGCCATGTCCCGCTGCTCTGCCTGTCACACTCTGCAGCTGGGACTTCAGAGCTGAAGAGAGCTTGGGTTTGGGGTGACAGTCACACAGAGGCTATTTCAGCATCCCCTCTGAGTCCCAGAGGACGCTGGCTGCAGCACTGGTGAAAACCAACACGCTGCAGGGTTGTGGGCTTGTCACCTCCTGTTTCCTAGGGTCACTTTTAGGGTGCTTCACACCCTTGACTTTTCCCAGTGAATCCCAGCTCCTCCTGCAGCTGTGAAGGTCAAACCCCAGCTGGCTGTAGAGCACAGCTGGGGCTCCAGGTGAGCAGGAGGAAGGTCGGGTGGGACCTTGGAGGGCAGAGAGCCTCTGCTGGGTGACTTGTGCTGGGGCTGCCATCCCCACTTGTGTCAGCAGAGGGAGAGGCAGATTGGGTGACCTGCGACTGCAACCCACCTGCCTGCCAAGGCACGGGTGCTGGGGGAACACTGGTGGAAAATAACCCACCTGCAGCAGGGCAATGGATACCAGGCAGTCCTAAGCAAGGCACGGCACTGGCCTCCAGCGTCCTCCCAAACCATTCGAGGTCCATGAGCAAAAGTCAGGATGGTTTGTGCTTACAGGGAATACCATGGTTTGTCTCTCTGGAAAGCAGCGAGGAGGGACCTGGCCCGAGGGCAGCCTGTGCTCAGGACAATGAGTGCGCCTGGACAGGGGCGATGGACCCTCCTGAGGACCCTCCTGCTGGGCTTCAAAGCTTTCAGCAGGGTGGTCCAGTGTCACAGCTCCTGTGGGAGGGGGTGTGTACCCAGCACTGGGCACAGACGGGCTGGGAGCTTTGTGAGAGCTATGGTGCACCCAAGGAGACAACAGGGAGCAGCCTGGAGGGGCTTCAGCTCCTGGGGAGGGGTGGCCACATCTGCAGCATGGAAACGCCACAGGGGGGCCATCCAGAAACCCATGCCCCACTCCACATCTGGACTTGGTCTCCTGAGCGGCTTCTCCTGGTGTTGCCCCCAGTTTGCCTTCAAACCAGACAGAACATTCTCAGCATCCAGACCAGGTGCCGGCCTTTCTTGCATCCATGGGAGCATCTGGCCACAGAGGGTAGGCCTGATGCTGTGAGGTCCTGAGCACTCCCAGAAATGTCCATCTGTGTTGACATTTGCCATCAGATACTGCAGAGCTGATGCCACTTCTTGCCCATTCCTGTGGGGTGAGATGTCAGTGCCTGGGGCTGGCAGCAGGGACTGTCTGGGCAGCAATCCCACTGATGCCTGGGGGACACGCTGAGGGGGCTGGCAGGGGTTGTTTGCCTGCTTTTTGTGCAGTGGGTGCCAGGGGCAGGGCTCAGACTCCTCATCTTTACCCCCTCTGGATGCCCACAGCTCAGGTGGCGCTGCTGCAACCCCTGACAGAGGGATTGGTCCCCAGGCTGCTGGTGGAGAGCAGGGCATCGCAGTGACATTTGGCAGCTGCTGTGGGCGCCCCACCCTGGGTGGGGATGAAGGTCACTGTGCAGAAAGTTCGGCTGCTCACTGACAGGAAAAATGGGGAAATTCCCTGCTCTGTGCACATGCAAATGAGGGCTGGGGCTGGGGCCCCGGTGCCCAAGCCCCTTTCAACTCCTCTCACTTCTCCAAGCTGCAGCAGGGCTGGGGGCTCTTGGTGCTGCCCCCACCCAGGCCACCATCATGGCAGATCAGAAGCCCTGAAATCTGTCCTCCACCCTGGAGATGTCCTGGTCAGAGGGTATGGCTGTGTCCCCTGGGCAGCACTCACTGCCCACAGCTTGGCCATACACCTGGGTGGGCTGTGTCAGACAGATACCCCCTCCTGACAGACCCACTCTCTGGAGCCAGAGGAGCCTTCGCTGGAGCCACATACAGGCAGGGCCAAGCCAAGACCCCCAGGGACCAGGGGTGTCCCGTGGAGCCAGTCATATCCTCATTGCTGTGGCCAAGGAAGTGGAGGAGAAGACAGTGCCCAGGGACCTGGGAGGGAGGAGCTCGTGGGGAGGGATGGACAACTGTCTGTGCTTTGTCATTCAGGACTGGTACCAGTACCCACTGCAAAGAACTGGGCAACATGGTGCTGGGATTGTGCTGATGCTGTTGTGGCCAGGCCTTGGGGTGGGCAGAGACGTACACAATCAACACTGCATGCTCTGAAGGTGTCTACAGAGCAGGCTCAGTAGAAGGCAGAGCATGGGAAGGGAATCACCTAAGCCTTTGTGTTACAAGTCCTGTTTCCCAGGGCTGTGGTACTGCCTGGGATGTCTGGAGGATGATGATGATGCAGGGAGGGGAAATCCTCTCTACCAAGCTTGTTATCCTGCAGAGGAGGGACTGGACTGCCTTCATCTTGCAATGCCCAAGTTATAGCCACAAGGACACAGCCACGGGTGGCTGAGATGGGCTCCATCACTGCTGGAGCTGCTTTACCCCAACACCCGCAGCATGAGCAAGGCCAGCCACAAGCACACAGGTGCAAGCAGTATTCCTGAGGTCACTGGTGTGGTCCATCCCAGACTCCAAGCCCTGCTGCCTGCAGTCAGAGGTATCAGCCGTGGCTGTGGCAGCTGGCCAGCAGGAGAGAGAGGTTGTCCTCTCCTCAGTGACGGAGAAAACCCCAGGGTCCCTGTGTAGTTTTCCCCGCTCTCCTCGTGACTCAATCCCACACAGTGAATTGCTCAGCACTGAGACACTGACCCACACAGCCGGCAGGCAGCAGCCCACAGAGGGCTGGAGCTTCTCAACGCTGCAATAAGGCAGGAGCAAAGAGCTTGTAAGATGTTCTCCCCTAGATTTAGGTCAGTAGCTTCAGCTTCACACCAAAGCCAGTGGCCCTGAGTCACCAGGTGACACAGCCATCCCCGCTGGTATCTCCCAGGTGTGGCAGCTCAACAGGTGACGTGAGGCCAGCTGGCTCACAAGCATCGAGGATGTGGTGATGCAGCAGTAATTGCAGCCTGATGCCAATGGCACTCGTGACTGTAGGTGGGGGATATCTTTCTGCTACTCACAGCTTTGGGCAATTGCTGAGGACCTGGTAAGATAGCTTGTTTGGCTGGCAGATGTGACAAGTCTGCCTGGGTTTGGAACACTCTCCTGGGAGAAGCTATCAGCTCTAAAGAACCGTTTTGGGAGTTCTGAAGCAGACTCCTCACCCCTCTGTCCCTGTCCCTTACAGCATGGCCATGGGCACATTCTGCTGCCTGCCATGTCCTTATCATCATGCCGTGAGCTTCTCCACCCACTCCACTGAGGCAGGTGCACCAGCTGGGAACAGAGCCAGCCCTGGAACCTGCATCCTTGAAAGCAGTGAAGAACTGTGTTCCCCTAGGCCACAGCACCAGGCCATGGGATCCTGGAGTCCACAGATTGGGGATACACCAAATACAGCAGTGGGATGCTGTAAGCATAGAATCATAGATTTGTCTAGGTTGGAAGAGACCTTTCAGATCATTGAGTCCAACCATCTACCTAACACTGCTGAAACCCGTCACTAAACCATGTTGGACATTCAGGATGGGGAGAAAGAGTTCCTGGGACATGCTTTGACTTCTGCTGTTGCTGGGGAGCACTTACAGACCAGGTGTTTCCTGGTAGATGCTGTACAAGCAGAGAGGGCACATTCAGGCTGAAGGGAAGCAAACTACGGGCAAACTCCCATGGGAAACCTGGCCACTTGGTGCTGGGCAGCTATAGACCTGTTGGCCTAAAAGTAGAGGTGCTGTTTCCTTTCCTTAAAAAACCTGATATTTTCATCTCCAAACTGCAGAAGAGTTACATACCATGATCTATGGGAGGAGGACACTGGTGTTGTGTGTCACTGACCACCTGGGCTGCAATTACCCCAGCACAGGAGAGGTGAAAGGCTGGACTACATGATGGAGAAGAGGGGTCAAGGACTGGCCACAACTCCAGTGTGCTTCTGGGGCCAATTTGGACTCGGGGCAGACTGACAATCTGCCTTGGTCCTACAAAGGTGTCTTAAGGTCTGTTATCCTGATCATGGCCATGTGGGTGAGTTCAGCAGGGCAGGATAAGGTCCTGCAGAGCCTTGCAGGTCTCTTACGCCTACCTGTGACACTCAGAAAATAAAACATTTTCTCTGATCTCGCTGTCTAGGAGCAACCCTGGGGCTGCCAGCAGAGACCAAAGGCAGAGGGGCAAGAGAGAGAGAGTGGGATGCAAATGGTTCTGCCCCATGAGCATCGTGTGTGGCAAAGCACTGGAGGATTTCCAGCACCTCAGGACCTGGAATCCCTTTACCCGCTGGATGCTGAGTGATCCCCCAAAGAAAGGAGGGGGAAGCAAAGAGCCAGCGCTGAGCAGAGCCAGCGGGGCATGGTGAGGCTGTTCCTGCCCTTTGTGCCCGGGCTCCTGCCAGCTCATGGTTGTGGGTGTAGAAAACCCATGAAATGTGCGAGTATTTGAGGCCGTGTCCCCACTCCCAGCAATCACTGTGGACTGGCAGATAAGCAGCTGCGGGCAGGTATTTGAGCTAGCACTGTGCCAGGTTCTGGGGCCAGTAGAAGGGCAGGCTGCCAGGCAGGTGATGACGCTGCCAGGCGGTGCAAGGACACTCCTGCCAGCAGATAGTGGCACCAACTGGTTAGGCTTTTGTGGGAAAAGCTGTGGGAGTATGTCTGTCCCTTTGCATGGGTCTTCACTGGGAGAGGGAAGACCCATGCAAATTTCACCAGATGTGCTGGGTTTAGAAATAACGTGTTGAAGAATGTAGTTGGAAGATTTTAATAGGACATTTTTCCAGAAGTAGTAAGAAAGGAGATTGTTCAAATAAATTTTAACCCAGAATTGCCCTTTAAAGGGTCTTGAAACCCCAACTGATCAAACCAACTCCCATCTCTCCAAAAGAGGCAGAAGATGTAAGGGATATGCTTGCATCTTGTTGCCATCCTGCTGCTATCAAAGCACTTCTGCTGGTGAGTCCTCTACATGCAGGTGTTACCAAAGTGCAGCCATTAGTGTAGTGATAGGATGAGGGGGAATGGTTTTAAACTGAAAGAGGGGAGATTGAGATGAGATCTCAGGAAGAAATTCATTGCTGTGAGGGTGGTGAGGCACTGGAACAGGTTGCCCAGAGAAGCTGCGGCTGCCCCATCCCTGGAGGGGTTCAAGGCCAGGCTGGATGGGGCTGGGAGCACCCTGGTCTGGTGGGAGGTGTCCATCTTTAAGGTCCCTTCCAACCCTAACCATTCCATGAATCTATGATCTGGACTGATGCAAACACCAGATTCCTTAGCATCTGCCTGGTGTTGACTGTGCCCCTAGTTATCAGTATCTAGTACCTCTTACTAGATACATTACTGTATACATACAATAACTATTGGATCTAGCTCTCATGATTTCTGCTTCAGGGTTTCTTCTGGTGCTTTCACACCCAGCCATCCCCTCCCACACTTTCTCCATTCCAGTCTCAATCTATCTGTTACACAGCTCAACAAGCAGGACAACAAACCTAGTCCAAAATGTTATTTTGATGACCATAGCAATGCCTTGGACAGGAAAACTAGCAGCATAAAGCCTGCAGCAATAGTTATGTGCAAGAAGAGGGACTCTCTTGAAATTGAGAAACTAAGCAAAAAGGGCAATTAAGAAATTAAAGGCAGCCAAAAGGGTAAAATATTTTCCAATAGCAAGGGCATTATGTAAATATGATACTGAAGGGACACGGTAAATGTACACCGTCTGCCAAAGTGATTCTAGCAGTATTACACCAAATGTTTTTAAAAAGCAAGTATGTGAGCCTGTTGGAAGTAAAGTGATATCTCTGAATAAGCCATATCCATGTCCAAACAAGGAGGCAAACAGCAAAGAGTGTAAACCTGGACAAGTGAAATGTAAAACCACAGTCAGACAAGCCAATTTTTATTTTTTTTTTATTTTTTTTATTTTTTTTTGAGGAATAACTTGCTAAAGGCATTAACAACTAACTCTCAAATACGTCTTTTAAGTACACAATATGTGGTTGCCTGCCAAAGAGGCTGGAGTCAACAAATGATGGAGTACAACAGGATCACTCATGGAAGATAAGCTGTAAAGAGAAGTGAGATGAGTCCTTCACATTGTTTTTCCTGCAGAGGCATCCAGGGGTTTCCCGGGCTGGACTCTTTCTTCACAGTGAAGATGACGTCCTTCAAATGGGGATGGTGGTAGAAGAAAATTTCAGAACATACTAGTTTACATGAATGGAGAGAAAAAAATGCCAGGACTTTAACCCAGAGAAATGTCTTCGTACAGAAGCTTGGGGAACTCACTGCTGGTGCTGCTGAGTAGCAGGGGATCCACGGCATGCAGTGAGCAGTACATCATGGGGAAGAGTCAGATTTTGGCAGAGAAATGCTCTCTAAAGATTGAGGTCACTAGCTGAATCTTCAAGGGGAATCCTTTCTGGAGCCAGTGCTGCTAATGGCGTCTAAAGCTACAGAGCAACCTTATGGTGACAAATGATTGCTGATTCAGTCAGTACGTGTGTCTGGTGGTGCCAAAGACAGAGCTTCTCAGGAAACCTCCCGTGTGGGCATAATGAAGTAGAATCATAGAATCATAGAATGGTTAGAGTTGGAAAGGACCTCAAAGATTATTGAGTTCCAACACCCCTGCCCTGATCAGGGACACCTCCCACCACATCAGGGTGCTCCAAGCCCCATCCAGCCTGGCCTTGAACCCCTCCAGGGATGGGGCAGTCACAGCTTCTCTAGGCAACCTGTTCCAGCGCCTCACCACTCTCACAGCAAAGAATTTCTTCTTAATATCCAATCTAAATCTCCCCTCTTCCAATTTAAAACCCTTCCCCCTTGTTCTGTCACTCCACTCCCTGATCAAGAGTCCCTCTCCAGCTCTCCTGGAGCTCTCTTCAGATCCTGGAAGGCAGCTTGAAGGTCTCCCCAGAGCCTTCTCTTCTCCAGGCTGACCAACCTCAACTCAAGGGAAAGGACCTTTCTGCTATCATGTGCTGTACGAATTGACCTAGTTCTACAAGGGGAGATTGGATAACAAGGAGGTAAGGAACACAAGTGGTGCCTCATACCCATTTCCCCTGACTTTATCCAGTGCCTCTGCCTACCCATGTGCTTTATGACCTGCTCCATGCTCTGCTGCACAGATGGAGCCGCTCCCTTCCACTCTTCTCCTAAGGAACCAGAGAGATTGTGTAAAGCTCTCAGGACTGCAGCCAGGAATTTTCCACCTGTGCTGTTTTGTTTTCTCATGCTCTGGGGCTTGCTCCGAGATCATAGAGTGGGAGCAGGAAAGAACTGATGCTTAAAGCCTTGGTGGCCCTTCCCTGCAGACAGCAATCCCCAGGAAGGAAGCAGGGGCACCCTCAGCATGTGACACCAGCTCCCGCACGGGGGATGTGTGTGCCTGGGCTTGCTCCCACAGAGAGTGCCCACGGCATGAGCCAGAGGAAGGCTCTACCCTCACCCCACGAGCTGGCCCCATGGAGACCCACTGCCCCCTCAGCCACCTGCCCCACGCCCCACCAGCCCAGCACCAGGGCAGCCTGTGGTGATGTGCTCTCCCTGTTTTTCTCTCTCCTTCCTCACCCCAGCTCCTGCTCAGGCCTTGGCAATCACAACATGGGTTGGGATAAGCTGCACCTGGAGTCTGGGGGATGGCTGGTAACAGCCAAAACACTGTCTGGAGTGGGGACCTCCATACTTTGTTGCCATGAGAATGTGACTATAGCTCAATTATCTTACTGTATAAACAGTGGAAACCCCAGAGCCCTGTGAGCTCTCTGGTACGGCAGCGGTTACACGCCAGGATCTCCCCTTTAGTGAGGACACTTGCTTAAGGTTCTGCTCCTCGAGGCTGAGAGATTCCTTGCTGCAACAGATTCTCGGTTAGTGACTAGCAGCATGCTAGAACTTTGAAATCTCAGCTAAGTGATAGAAAGGATTGATTGCACATATATTTAGACGTAAACTGTTGACCAAGTCTGGGACTAGAGTTGGATCCAGCTGCACCCAGACTCTTCCCTGAGAAGGAGTTTAGAAAGCAAGGGGGCCCTTTCTAAACCTCATGACTCAACAGAAGGGTCTCCCTGACAGCTTCTCTGACCCTGTCCTCTATGCAGTAAATACACAAGTGTACCTTGGCATCCAATCTCGTAAAACACAGTTGCATTCACTACTAACTTTGTTAAATCTCTGTTTCACCTTAATAAAGATTTCATTACTTCTCTCTTACGAGTGAAGTCAATCGCTCCTCCTGCAACGCAGCCCTAGTGGGGGTGTCTCCACCCCACAGGCAGGGGTTTGGGCTGAGCAAGGGATGGGTCCAGGGGGCGCTGGGATGGGGCGGCTGGGAGCCATCCTCTGGCTGGGCAATGGTCTTCACCGGGCCACCAGGCAGCAAAAAACCAGCACTGAGAACCAACCAGCCTCCAGGAGGTGCAGCAGCAGCCAATGGGAGCCAAGCTCTCAGTGATGAACCCTCAGGAGAGATGAAACTGGCCAATCAGAGGCCACAGCTGTGTTCTGATTGGCCCTGGGAGCCACCTTGTTCTGCACTGGAGCCAATCAGAAGCGATGACTAATATAAAATTACATGGGGTTCATAATGTCCTGTCGATGGGAACAATGAGGTGACAATGGCTGAAACTGAAGTGATTCGCCAGTGACACACCTGGAGGGTGTCTGCCCATCTCCTGCCCAGCCCCACCCCAACTGGACATGGGGACACATGGGGACACCTCCTGTGGGTGGCTCCCTCCAGAGAGTCCTAAGGTACCCCCAGGAGAGGTCAGTGAAGGCTGAGGTTGGAGGCATCTCTGGAGGTCACTTGGTCCAACATGCCTGGTCAGAGCAGGGTCAGCGAGAAGGTGTTGCCCAGGACTGTGCCCAGACTATGTCTCCACAACTTCCCTGGGTAAACCCTTCCAGGGTCTTCTGTGGTTGTGGCCATGGAGGACTTTGTGCCACATGGTGCTATGAGCTGCCTCGGAGCAGTTAAGTCTCTGGCTGTTCCAGGTATAGGTGGTGGACCCCTATGCATCCCTATGTTGAGTTGCCCTGGATAGGCATGAGACGATACAGCACATGCTGCCTTCTCTCAGAAGTCATGGTCTGCCAGCATGGCCCAGTGAGACCTCCATGCAGGAACACCCCTGCCACTGTGCAACAGGGTGAATGGTGCTCCATCATCCACCACCAGAGCATGGAGAGGCTCAGGACAAGGCAGAGGCTCTTCTGAGCTGGGGTGAGACTGTAGGTGAGGAGCACCCATCCACAGCTGGTGGTGGTACAGGCTTGGCTGCTGACTCACTGGCTGAGGGAGGGCAGGTCCTGGTCCCACTCCCCTAGCTGTGAAACTACAGAAATTCCACCTGGTTCTGGCTTCTGCAGAGCATGAGAAGGCAGTGAGCAAAAGGAGATGGAACAGAGAGGTAGGAAGGCATTTTGGGGCTGGGAGGGCTCCACAGCTGAGGGACCTCGCTGTTTGCTTCATATCTCATGAGGCTTTTGCGGGGCCCATGTACCATACTGTCTCCTGCATCAGGGAACTGAGATATCACTGGGGTCTGCACTGGAGATTGACAGAGATGGCACCATCTCCAAGGAGATTATTCCTGGTTGCCACAGAAACAGGATTTTTTTTCTTTTTCTTTCCCTCTGTCCCTCACTGTTATAGATACAATAATTGAAATAAAACCTTTTTTCAGCCCTTGGAGTTTGCTGGAAGGATGGATGTATTCCAGGGGGGATACATCTGCCAGAGACCCCTGACGTGCTGCTGGCTGGAGGGGTTCATGCCAGGTACTCACAGGGTAGGGAGAAGTGGTCAGGGAAGAGCAGGTCCTCAATGAGAGGCGAGGACTGCAAGAAGAAGGATGTCCTGCCATGGCCATCTGCTACTCAGCACTGGGAGCATGGGGTAGTTTGGTCCCTTGTGGGAAAGGAGCCCGCCCCATCCCATGCCCTCCTCCCCATACGTTGGTGCATGTCCCAGTGACTGCAGGGCAGTGGCACCCCAGGGGAACACGACAGTCAACAGTCACGTTGACACCATTCCTGCCCGTCATCTGAGGGGAGAGGCCACGAATGGGAGAGTCACATGAGTGGGAAAACAGGAGCAGCAAAGGTCCCGCCGGGTTTGTTACTGATTTACAGGCGTGGGTGGCCTCTGGATGTGCCGTGCAGCACCTCCCCACCTCCCCGGGCACCCCTCTTTCCCCAGGGATGGGGGCAAGAGTTTCATATCTTGCAGGATCCAGAAGCCTAAAAGGTCCTGCTGCAGCGGGGAGGCTGCAGGTCAGCCCAAGCCAAGGGAGAGCTGCTTTGGGCTGGCCCTGGGAGGGGAAGAGACGTCAGGCTGGGCTGGATGCATATTTGGGGACCTGTCCCTGAGAAACAGCCGATATAAAACCTGCCGTGCCCATGGGTGCACACACCCTGTGGGCAGATATTCCTGGCATGGGGTGGGTGAAGACACTTCTCGTTCATGTGCAGCCCCTGCCCTCTCTGGTGCTCCTGCTGTGGAGCTGGGGCAGCAGAGCAGCCAGGGTGAAGGCTCAGGCACTGGTGGGGAGGAGCAGGAGCCTCAGGGGCAGTGAGGGGGGTCTGAACCCTCCCCAGGCAGCCAGAGCAGGCACCAAGAGCGATGTCCAGCAGTGGCAGTGCACAGCCATGCCCACGGCTCTGTGGGGATGGAGAGACCAGGTTTCCGGCAGCCGCAAGAGCTGCCCAGCTGCCCGCCTCGCCCCCATCACTGCTTCTGCCAGGCTGCGGACACCAGTTTCTGCCTGCAGTGTGAGCTCCTGCCAGCCTGAACCTAGTGTGGTAACCAAGCAATAAATATCCCAGGGACAAAGCAATGACACAGGTCCCTTCCCAGCCGTTGGCACCGGGAACTGACATGAATCACGCAATGGACACCGGCTGGTAAAGAGGCCAGCGGGAGATGGGCCCACACGTGGTTTTCTGTGGAGGGCCCAGCCTTGCCCAGAGCCAAACTGGGTTGGCTGAGAACTGTGTTTTGAGGTTAACTGCTGAAAACTGTTCATTTGCATGGTGTGAGAAAAGGTCCGGGCTGGCCAGGTGCAAGCAGCATTCAGCAGATGATGCCATCGCTCTGCAATGCCCCGTCCCTAGTGTGGTGGGGATCAACGTGGACCTGTTGAAAGCACCAGAGGCCTCCACTGATGGCTCCAGGGCTTCTATTCTGAGGGTCTCCATGTGCCAGGCACTCCTGCCCATGGTACAGCAGGCATTTCCAGTTGCAAGGGGTTGCAGTGGCACTGGTGACCCTAGCTGTTGGACAGTCACCCCCAGCAGTGCTGGCAGCAGCAAAGCCTAGTTCACCTACAGAAGAAATGGTTTTAAACTGAAAGAGGGGAGATTGAGATTAGATTTTAGGAAGAAATTCTTTTCTGTGAAGGTAGTGAGACACTGGAACAGGTTGCCCAGAGAAGCTGCGGCTGCCCCATCCCTGGAGGGGTTCAAGGCCAGGCTGGATGGGGCTTGGAGCGACCTGGTCTGGTGAGAGGTGTCTCTGCCCATGGCAGGGGGTGACATAGGTGGGCTTTAAGGTCCTTTCCAAATGATCCCAGCTCATTATGGAAAGGAATGCTGATGTTTCTGCTTCTGACCAGCATTTCCCATCGCAAGCTCCACAAGAAGCTGAAATGAAAAAAAAAATATTTTAAAAAGATTTTTGATCTGTTGTTCTTGGCTTTCCTCTAGGAAAGTTTTTCAAAACAGCACATTTTTTTTCTCTAAAAGCATCCTTAAAAAGGGACTTGCCTGTCTCGCTCTGTGTCCTGTGGCTGGATGGTTGGGATAGCAATTAGCAGACGGTGTAAGGAAAGCAGGGGAACTTCTGTCTTTTTCCCACATGATGTCATGTGGATATAAATGCTCTGATGTGCCACCACCTACACATGGGTTGGGGCCATGTTTCAGTGTACCTGGCAGTTTTTGGCTGTCCTGGAAGTAAGCTCCCGACCTTGCTGTGGGGGATCACTTTGCTCTTGGGCAGGGGCAGGGTGCCAGCACCAGCACTGGTGCAGAGGCCTGGCCGAAGGCTCCTTGCCCTGCTCCCCACCATGAGACAGCAAGGCAAGGACGGGGACATGGTCCCTCCTCTGCCCAGCTGAGCCTGGTGAGCAGGTTCAGGGCTGAGGAGGATGGGCTGCCCATCCTGGAAGGCACCGGCTGGCCCAGTCCAGGTAAACACGTTGTGAAAGGCTGGGTTTGGCAGAGCCTGAGCCTCACCCCCCCCATTACAGCTGAGTCATCCCGTGCTCCAGGCTGCTCCCTTCGCCCTCCCACTCCACCAGCCTGCACTCTCCTCTGCATGGTGGCACCAAGGGAGTCCCCTCCTCCTGCAGGCACTGGGGCGTGAGGCAGGGTCCGGGCTCCTCCACAGCACAGCCACAACCTCTACCCTGCCTTACATTCCCCACCCATGTTATAATATCTGCCAGGTAGGAGGCAGTTGACTCAGTTTACCAGCAGCCTGCTAGAGGGCAGACATCCAACATCCTCCGTAGGGCTGAATACATCACTCACTACATCCTGTCGGATGGGCAGCTTCCCAGAGGGGTCTCGGGGCTGGGGATGGTTTCTCTGTTCTGCAAAGTGCTGGCAGTACCCTCTTCCTGGGGACCCCCAGGATGTGCACCCGGACAAAGCTGCTGGGGGATTAAATCGCCTCTTGCCAAAGCCCAGTGCGGATGCAGCAAAGCAATGCATGGAGCAAAAAAAAATGCAGGCACACTGTCTGCTCTGCCCTGGAGAGTTTGGCTCTGCCTCGTTGAGCCAGCAGGCACCATCTCCCCCACAGCAGTGCTCGGCTGGTCCCCCATCTCCTTCATCACAGGGGTCCAGGCCAGGGCTGGTGTTGGTAGACCCCCAAGGTCATTTCTACACCTTTCATTACCTCTGAGAAGAGCCAGCTGTGCCAAGGTTGTGAAAAGGAGGACTTAATCTCCTTGCTGTGAAGCAATGCCATTCCCTGGCATGGAAATGTGCCACTATGGCAGTGTGCCACAACAGTGCTGCCATGCATCTGGTGCAGTGTGACACCAGGACTCGTGGGGCAGGGCACTGGGCTGGCTGCAAGCACCTGGGGAGGTCCCCAAAACCTCCCCATTCCAGCCTGGGCTGCTCCAAGACACCAGCCTGTGGCTCCGGTCCCCAGGGGCAGGAGGAGAGGCAGGGGTGGGCAGGAGGAGAGGCAGGGGCTGGCAGGTGTCTCGGCTGTCCCTCCTGGGCTGGTGGCTGTGGAGCAGGCACTGGGGCTCAGCCCTGCCCGTTGTACAACTCCTGGAACAGTGTCCTGGGTGCAGCATGGTGCAGATTTAGGGGAGAAGGCATGAACAGCCCCTGAAGGCAGCAGTGGGGCTCCCTCCTGGCTCACCCCATCACCCATGCTAGGGGAATGGGGCTGAGGAGAACTGCCAGCTCACTCCCATGCACCAAGAGCTGGTCAAGGCACACCAGGGAGCTTGGAGAGCTGGTATTGATGGGCAGGCTCAGCTCCTGAGCTGCTGGGAGGCTCTGGCTCAGGCAGTTAAACCCCCCCCACAGCCCTGTCCTCCTCTGCTTGGTTTGCTTGCCACGGGGATCTCCCCATCCCTTGGCTAGCACGCTGTAGGCCAGCTGTGGTTGTGCAGACATGTTCTGCACACACTGGTGTTTATCATCCTTCCACCCACCATTTTTTCCCAGAATGGGGCTTCCCCGTGGCTGTGAGCAGCCTTGCGGAACATGAACCGTACTGCCTGGGACCAAACAAGACACCTGTCAGCTTGGAAAGTGGATCCAGACTGGGTGCTCGATGCTGGAAGATGCCCTGGAGCAGTCTTCCTTCATCAGCCACAAGATCTAAATCTGGCCTCAACACCAAGTAAGGGTTTCCGTAAACTCCTCTCACTCAGGACCTGGCAATACTGGAACAGCAATAACATCTGGGGAGATGGAAACATAGGCAAAGGTGCCTGATCCAGCCCTTCTCCAGGTGCCCTGAGCTCCCTGCCTGCCTTTCCCTGCTGACCTCTGTGCCATGCTCCCAGGACCCAGCACTGCAGCAGAGCTCTGTCACTCAGAGCTGCAGCCTCAGCTGAAGCCAACTCAGCTTACCCTTAGGGACCGATGCCAACCCTGTCATCTGGGCACTTACCATGAATCATCTGCAAAATATCCACCAGCTGGAGGGTGTCAGTGGCAGAGAAAAGTACTCAAGCTGGCAAAACTACCACCTGGTAGAGCCTCTTGGGCTATAGAGTCAGTCATCAGGACCCACAGCCAAGGAGAGCCTGGGCTAGCAGTCCCTCAAGTCTTCTAAGATCCACCTTTCCAGGAAGCAGCCAAAAGGTTCCCGATGCCCCTGTGCAGCTTAGATTCCATCACACCCTTCTGCCTAGCAAAGAGCCTGGGGTACAGTGGGCTCCAGGTACTGCCAGTACCTATAGCTTAGTATCCTCCAGAGACACCTGCATGATCTCATGCCGTGCTTCGTGGTTGGTCTGCCCCTCTTCTTCTTTGGACCACTTGCTGGAGCTTCAAAAATGGCACTGTTCACACTATGAGTGCAACTCCAGCATCCTTAATGGCCACGTGTGTCCTGATGCCATTGCTCAGGCTGTCTCTGCGCTCTTCCATGCTTCATCTACTTCATAGAATCAATCATAGAATGGTTAGAGTTGGAAGGGACCTTAAAGATCATCAAGTTCCAACCCCCCTGCCATGGGCAGGGACACCTCTCCCTAGAGCAGGTTGCTCAATTACTTCTAATACATTGCTCAAATGTCTCTCCTTGGGACCATGGAGGCACAAGCTTCCCTCATCTCAGGCACAAAAAAGAATCTCGCTCATGTTTTTCCCCCATACTGAGGATGTCCTGTTCCACCATGGGCTTGCAGGTTTGTAGGGAGTTGGAGCTGCAGCAGAGACAGGGGGCAGCTGAGGGTGTCCTGACCACCTACATCCCTGTGAAGTTTCACCTTTAGATAGAGGGCTCTTGGGAGCTTGGATCTGGTTTATGGGAGTCTCTGGACACCGTCAGGATAAACAGGCTGGTTCAGGGGAGAGATTTACTTCAGCCAGTCCCAGGCTATCTGATACATCCGGGTCTCGGACCTCGCAGTGTGGACTGCTGCCTGAAGCCAGCAAGGATGAAGAAGAATACAGAAGGAGCTCTTGGGGTGGGTTAAGCAACCCCTGGCAGAGAGAAGAGAGTGAGGAGATCTTGTGAAGTCCTTGCAATGAGAACCTATGGAGACAGTAGGACTTGCAGCTTCTGGGCAGGCATAGGCTAATCCATGCATCCATCCCTGCAGAGAGCACACAGAGCCAGGAGAACATGCAAGTATCTGCAAGCAACTTGGGGCCCCAGGCACATGCAGACTCCTACCCACTAAGGCATGTACACAGAGGCACACGCATTCACATGTATGCCAAAATGGACACACTGCAGCTGTGGTGCTGGACATGCATGGACAGCTTCATGTCTGTTTTGAGATGGTCTCCGCTGGATCTCAACCACCAGCGGAAAAGACATACTCCTCCTCCAGGGATGTTTTATGTCAAGTGTGGACATAAGGACATCTGTACTGAACCAGAAGAGCAATTACCCAGTGGAAACCAGTATATATGGCATGAATTTATTTGTCCTCAGTCTCCCTTCCTAGCACCCCTGCACATACCATGTTTGAGTGCAGGACATAGAATCANCCTCCTCTGGACCCGCTCCATCAGGTCCATGTCCTTCCTATCCTGAGGGCTCCAGCCCTGCACACAGGGCTCCAGGTGGTGTCTCACCAGGGCAGAGCAACGTGGCAGAATCCCCTCTCTGGATCTGCTGGCAACAGCTTTTGGTGAGCCCAGGATGTCATTTGCCTTCTGGGCTGCAAGTGCTCACTGCCTGCTCCTGTCCAACTTCTCATCCATCAGCACCCTCAAATCTCCTTCCTCTGGGCTGCTTTCTAATACCTGACCCCCTGGTCTGTATTGATAGCGAATATATATATACATCTATCAGATCACAATGACCTGGGCACAGGGTGGAAACAGCTACCAGAAACCAGTGCATATCTGGCCAGGTTGCAGGTGTGAGTGGAAGATACTGCAGGATCTTTGAGATTCCTGGAGATACGCAGGGATCCAGTTTGATCCAGCTCAGCGCTGCTTAGGGGAGTCAAAGAGCTGCTGTGAAATCTCCCACCTGCAGTACGCCCTTTTACTTCTGTTTTTCTGGGGAAACTAGGGGCATCCTTGCCTCGGGGGCTGCAAGAGATGCAAGCAAAGTACAAGGGGGATTGTGGCAGCTTATGGGCCACAGGGTTTAAGCAAGGCAAGTTGCCCTCCAGCTTGCTTACGGAGTCAAGCAGCTCTCAGGCAGCAAAGACATGCAGAGGCAGGAGTTTTGGCACCGTGGAGGCTCTTGGCTCCTTTCCCAGGTAGGTGCCAGCGGTGCCTATGCAGTGTTGGATCCTTGGGGTGCTGGGACTGGGTCAGGAGGCCAGCAGCACCCACAGGAGGCCAGCAGCCAGGCGGGTGTTGCTGTCTGGAGAGTAGGAAAGGGTTAGCATTCCTGGTGATGCCTGTGTCCAGGTATGGGAGGTATGTGCCAGCACAAGCACACCAGGCTCGGCAGGGGAGATACGCTCCCTGCTGGGGCTGGGTTGCCTGGAGATAGCTCTGCTGGAGCATGGTGGGGAAAGGCAGCAGGGGGGTGGCGTGGAGATGAGGCCCCACATAACATGCCCCACTGACAACAGCATCATGGGGCCAAGCGGAGAGGTTGTGCTGTGCTCCCTGGGGAATTTACCTGGCAAATGAGCAGGTGTCCCTGCTTCTCCACCCCTGCACAGCCTAGATTTGCTTTGCAAAACCAGAAGTTGACATCCAGTACAAAGAGAGGGCAACAAATGCACCCAGAAACCACACACAAGGACATTGCTGGCTCTGTATTATCCATTAATTGATCTGTCTGTCAGTCACCACGACCATGGTCTCCATGGCAGCTGCTGCTGTAGGATCTGTGCTCGAGCTTTGGCATGCCCCATCCCACAGGATCTGCCAAGCCTCCATGGCTATGGACAAGAGGTAGGCTGGTGTATGACAGTGAAGACAGCTGCTGCTGGAAGATGGAAGATAGTGGCCAACACCAGTGGCTTTCCCAAGGACAATTAATTTCATTCCTCTGGACAAGAACAGCCATGAAATAACTTGGCTCCATCGTGGTGCATGGGGATGATAAGCATTATCCAAGCACAGCTCAAAGTGATCAGAGTGGCCCCAGACATGTCCTCAGTGGATGTCCCCAGAGCACTTGTGTGGGGACATGCTGTTCCCCAGGGTCCAGACCTCAGAGCTCATCTACTCAAAATCTTGCTTCGTACCCCAGGAAAAACTGACTGTAACAAACCAAGGGAACTTGTACAACTGGTCCATGTGCCTGCTGCTGGGGAACAGTGTGTTGCTTTGACAAAGGCAAATGCAAACCACAGCCCCATGCCAATCTGGGACCCGTAGAAGGGTGGAGGTGCAGACCTGCAGGGTAGATAAGGGAGCTGGACAGGCTGCAGTGGGGAGAGGAAGGGGAGATGAAGATGCTCCCATGTCTTCCTGGGCTGGGGAAGGCTGCAGAGCTGGAAAAGGTGCAGAGACAGAACATGTACACCACTGGTTTTTTCATATGATTTTTTCCTGTCCAGAAGTCCCAGAGGGGAACAAGGCCCAATGGGATGTTGAGAGGCTTCTCCTCCACCAGTCCTTCTCTGCTCATGGTGACCAGCTCCCAGGCTCTGTAGCAGGGCTGTATGACCTGTAAATTCATGGAGACAGTGTCCAGGAGCCCTCCCCTACAATGGCATGGTGCAGCAGAGGTGCCCACCCTGCAGTGCCCTGGTTTAGGGCCCTGCTCCCCACAGGGGAGGTGCTGGGTGCGATGCCCTGGGAGGCACAGAAACACTCCGTGTACCTATTTGACACATCCCAGAGACTGGATTTTGGATTTTTTTGGATATGCAGTTTACTCACAGGGGAGTGGGATGGCTTTCTGGTCCATCCTGGGGATGAAAGACTCTCTCCCTGGGATATGCACTGGGGGAATTTGACCTCCTGGCACTAAAAGCCTCCCATTTCCTGTGGCTTAGCCGGAGAAGGAGCTGCCCCTAATGAGGGCTTGTACAGCGGCGCATCCTCCCCACACACTGGCCTGCTCAGCACAGGGAGGGTCTGGGCACACATGACAGCATAAAAAGCTCATTGTTCCCAGATGGAAACGATCATCCCAGTGACCTGGAAACACAGAGCAGCTCTGTCAGCAAAGCTATAGGGTTTCAAAGGCTGAGATCAAAGGCTCCCGGGGTCAGACTCTGCCAGGCCTTCAGAGACACCTGTAATAAAAGGCACCTCCTTCTCATTTTGCCTGTGACAGCCACCAGGGCCGTGGGGCTGGGCGCTCACTGAGGAGCAGCAGCAGCAGCAGCAGGGGCATCATCCCCACTGTGAGGGGCACGGACAAAGGGCCATTGTGCAGGGAAGGGCGGGCACGAGGAGCTTTGGCAGAGCAGCATTTGTCCCTCTCTGCCTGCTGCGAGTCCCGGCCATACTCTTCAGCCTCTCCTGCCTCCCACCATCCCTGGCCAGGCACTCTCCTCTGCCCCCAGCATGTCCCCTGGGGATGTCCCCCTGTGCTCCGGGGCCACACAGCTGAGCAAGGTGGAGCAGCCAGGGCCACGCTGAACCGGTGGCCAGTGGAGACCTGACTTGTTGTGGCACAATGTAATGGTCCCAGCGCTGTGCCCTGGGAATCTGCTCTGCTCCCTCTGCAGGACCCTGAAATCTCTCCTGGAAGCAGCTCTCCAGACTGCTTTCCTCAGCCTCTTATCTCCTGGACTTCAGACCCCACTGTCAATATCTGCAGACACACCTCATGCGTGCAGCTATCAGCCTATAAAACACTGTATTTCTCTGTCTGCGCTAAATTGGCAGAGGTGGCCCTGGAAATGCCAGTGCTCTTATGCAACCAGGCTGCGCTCCCCAGTGCCACATCCTTCTGGTCTGGGTCAGTGCGGCTCCTGGCACGGCAGGGATGCCAAGTCCCCTTGGCTGATAGCTACAGGGTAGATCAGAGAGGGATAAGAAGATGTTTCAGGCTCTCTTTTGAGAGGTGTAAATGGCTTCCAAAGTGCAAGGCCAAGCACCCACTTGCCCGCGGGTCCAGCAGAGAGCGAAGCCCATCACAGCACATGGGTGATGAGCAGGGTGTGTTCTTAGCAGGCTGGGCTCAGTGAGCATTGGAGGAAAACTAGGACTGTCTCTGACCTGAGACATCATATGGGAAATTAGCATGTCTCCCCAGCAAATTGTTATGCTAATTATAGGAGGAGGAGGTGATTTACATCAGAGGCTCCTACAGCCAAGGGTCAGCCAGGTCCTGGACTGGCATGGGGTCAGCTCTGACTGCGGGCTGTGAGTTCCTGAGGAGCTGAGTGTGCACAGTCCCAGCACAGCCTTTTTGGGTCAAATCAGCATATCCCAGGTGCTGCTGTCTTGGTGAAGGCAGCCCAGGCAGGTAGGCAGGCCCTAGAGAGCTTGCCCACAAGGCCAAGACAACACGCATCAATCCCAGATGGGGACATGAGTCCCCACCACTGCCACTCCTGGTCTTAACCTGGCTCATCCTCCCCCAGGCAGTGGTGGGGAGACACTTCAACCTTTCCCTTCTCTCCTCTCCTACGGGGCAGCCAAAGGGAGCTGAGAATGAAGGGGGCCAGGCGTGCTTCTGGCTGCATGTGACATATGCCTGGGGCTCCGTGAGGAGGGCAGGGTGCTGCACATGGGGTGGAGAGATGTTGCAGATGGGTCACAGGCTCACATTCTCACAGCAGGACTGTTCAGTCTAAGTTCTGATCTTCCAGACAGCACATGATGGCAAATTTAGCTTGGTGGCATCAGCCATCCTGCTGCTGGGAACTGTCCCTGTGTCCTCAGGAGCCACCAATCTCTCTGTCCCTGGGACCTTGGTCTGCCTGGCTAATGTGGCACAGTTGTCAGTCTGTGATCTGTGAGCACGGCTTGGGGCTGAACTGGGGGACACTGCAGGGGCTGAGGTCTCCCATGCCACAGGTCATCCAGCTCTCCTCTTGACACAAGGAACATGTGCGCTGTGCTCAGAGCTGTCTCGGGGAAGGGGTGAAGTGTTAGCAGGGGCCTGGGGTGTCGTCAGCTCCAGCTGTGCCCTGGGAATCCCTTATGGCCACTCATGGCTGTGGGAGGCTGCAGGGATATGCCAGCCTCTGTTTGCCCTCATTTCTGCTCCTTCCAGCACAGCCATGTTTGCCTTCACATGCCACCCAGCGCTGAGCAAACAGCATGTGGGGAGAGAGAAGCAGCTGGCAGGGAAAGCTGGCCCTGGCCATGTCCCCACTGCCTCTATCCTCCCCCTTTTGCGGGCTTTGCCATAAAAAATGCAGATCCAGTTTGAGCTGGGAGGCTGTAGGGTGAGGAGACCTGGCAAGCCATGGCTGTTGGAGCAAGGAGGGGTTTTGTGGGGAATTCAGCAACCATACTTTCAAGGGTGAACCAATCTGCTTTACCTCATGGATGCTGTCGCCCCTGTATGGTGGTGGTGGTGATGACACAAGAATTTATACATGGGAAAGGCAGCTTGCCACGACAGGGTGGGTGGTGGGAAGAGGATGCACTCTGGGTCCATAGCAGTCTAGCCATGAGTTCTGAACCTGCACCATCCCTTCTCTGCACTATTGTTTTCCCAGGGACAAAGTCTCAGCCATGGCAGGGCTCTGAACTCTCCATTTTGCTGTTGGGGTTTGTTTTCTCCTGTTTGGTGACCTGGGCCACGGCCAACTAGGGGAAATAGCCAGCAGAGCTTACAAGCACCCCATGACTTGAGCCCTCATTCCTGGCACTGCAGGCTCAGCCAGCAATAGACTCTTCAGGCTTCTGCCAGGCAGGTCTCTACTGGGAAACTGCACCGATCAAATGGATGGGCTGTTTGCACTGATTCCTCCAAGTCCAGAAAGATAACACGAAGACATGTACAGACCAAAGTCTGCTGATGATAGAGAAAACCACTCCAGTCTCAGTTTGGAGTGAATTCAAGTAAAGTTTAACTGGTTGGTGCTGGTGTCTTTTCTCAGCAGAAATGGGACAGCTGATGTGCTCATTTCTGTCACTTGTGAGCTGGTTTAAGCCAAACTGGAAAAAGCCAATGGTATATCCGCAAAGGACAAGCAGCCCAGATCTGTGCTTAGAGGATGACCCTTAGGGTTATGTGAGCTCACCAGCTCCACACAGGAGGGGTCCCACTTGACATAGTTTGTTACAAGCCCTGTCTGGGTGTCCAGTGTGGTCATTGCCCTCCTGTGGCCATTTCCAGGCCAGCAAAGTTGAGCACTGTGTGTGTGGACAAGGCTGGAGGTGATCCAGGCTGGCTCAGGCTACCCCATCACCAGCACGAGCTGTGCTTAGAGAAGCAGCCACAGTAGATCAGCCTTCCCCTGCTTCACTGGACCCAGTCCTAAAGCATTGCTGGTGATCAGCTTCTCCTGGTAATCAGCATAAATTTCACCTCCTCCCACTGAACCTGTCCCAGCCTTGCTAGACAAAAGGGCCATAATACTGTGCTGTTGGATTGCCACCAACCAAGATGCAGCAGGATCACTGGGCATGACCACGCACAATCACACCATCCCATCCTATTGCTTATTGGTGCCTGCCTTAAATCCTCCCACAGGATGCCAAGCAACCAAAGACCTGGAGTGCCCCCAGAACCATACATTATCCTCTGCAGGTCGCTAGCAGTGAAGAATGAGCATGTGGTGCCAAAACACCTTGGGATCCCGTGTCACTGGATGATGCAGCTCCATGTCTCTGATCCTAACTTAAAAATACTGCGCTTCCCAGACGGAGTCATATCTGTGGCCATGATCAGCACAGGACCGTCTGGGTATTACTCTGCCAGGAACTACCACAAGGATCTGATGATGGTCCTTGATAAAGGAGAAGCAGGACTGTTGCCCCATCCCCGCTGCTGGGGAAAACGGTGCTCAGGTGGACCAGGCATGGAGTGACCGGAGCAGGAGCTAGGGTGTTACCATGGTTAGTGGGGTTACCCTCACTGATGGAGGATAAATACAAACCCAAGCCATACCTTGGGTGGGGAGTGGGTTTGACCACCCAGATTCATGCCAGGTTCATTCACCGCTGCCAAACTGGCGGGAGTAAAGTCTCATGGCAGCCAAGACCTGTAGTTTTGGCCTTAGGTAGACATAAAGCTCCTCTGGCTATAGAGTAGCCCGAACTCCTTTCTTTACATAACTGCAACCTCACTTATTTTGGCTCTTGTTCTCCTTTCCTGATGGCTGTCTCCCGTCCCAGAAGGAGAGGAATGGTGGGGGACATGGCATCAAGAGTCATGCAAACCATTTCGCTGCAGCCCAGTGGTGCTTTTGACTGCTTGTGTGCTGAAGGTTCAGGGAGGAGCTGCCCACGGTGGGTGCAGAGCTCCATGGGCTGGTCTAGATTTGGGATGAACTCATGTCAGGGCTGGGGCAGATCCAGGCAATCTCTGAAGGGCTGGATGTGGTGTCTGCACTGGGACAGTGCTGCGTGGACCCCGGGCTTGGGGCTTTTGTTCAGCTTCTTGCTGCAGTATCACCCTTCCTGAACAGCCTGCAGGGACTGGGTGAGACCAGGGTGCTCTGAGCCCTCCCTACCCCCCAGGGCACACTGCGGGGCATGGCGTGGGGTGCCTGGGTTTGGTTGTGGCAGGGGCCAGGGGCACGGGCACAGGGGAGGAACAGCTGCCCGTGGGGCCCCAAGACGCACGTTTTCTTTTCAAACAAGCTGTTAGTATTCACCTCCATAAATAAATAAATACCAGGAGCCTGGCACTCGCCTGCTCCCAGTCTTTACAAAGAGGCCAGTGTTTGTAGCCAGGCTCCTCCTCCGGCACTGTCAGGGCTTGCTCATCCCCAGGGCTGCTGTGGTTTTGCAAAGTCAGGACGTGGGCTCTTCTCCAGGGCCAAGATCCACTCAGGAGAGCCTGCGGGGCTGGCTGGGGGCAGAGCCCTTGGCATGCATGGGTGCCAAGGCGGAGCAGGTCCCGGGAATGGGAGGGAAGTGGGGAATTTCCACGGCCAGGCAGCCAGCAGCTGAGCCAAGCCTGCTCCTTGGGAAGCCCAATGACACAGGGCGACGTGATGGCCAACCCAAGGTCAGACTGTGAGTCAGTGGCACGGGTAGCAAGGTGCAGGGCTAGGGACAAGCCTACAAATTCCATGGCACATGTGGCAGCATCAGGCAAAGCCTGCAAGGCTGCGGGGCTCCTGCCCAAGAGTGCCGTATGAACCATCCTGCTTCCTTGAAGACAGGAGTGAAGTGCAAAAGATCCTGCAGCACTTCCCCTCCCTGCAAGCCTGTCCTTCCTCTGGGAATGGGGGCAAATTGGTGCATTCATCCGGGATGGATGTCTCTTCCAGTCTGGTGTTAAAAGGAGTAAGCAACTGCCACACTTACTAAGCCCTAGAGCTGTGCAGGGGTTGCAGAGGCTCTGCCGCAGCAGAGGGCAGAAGGCAGAGGAACATGGTGCAAGAACACAGGGGTCCAGGCATTTCAAAACAGGGTTTGTTTTGGGGTCTCCATTGCCACTCTCAGTGTTGCTTTTTATTGCCGTGAGGAAAAGATTTGCAGGAAAATGAGTTTCAGGAACAGTATGTATCTGAAAAGAAGCAGAGCTCCCCAGAGCCTGCAGCCCCTGTGCTGCTGGTAGGGGGGCTACCCCAGCACTGCAGGTCCCGTCCCTGCCGCAGACCTGAGCCATGGCCAGGCACAAGAGCCAGCTCTGTACCCTAAAGGCCCCCTGCAGTGAAGATACCTCCTGGAGCTGCTGGAAGACCGGGGTTGTGGTGAGGCTTACACATCCCTGAGGACTCAGAGGTTGGGCCATTCCTGGCCACCTGTGCCTATTGCTCCGGTCCTGGGGAGCCACCTGCTCAGGTTGACAAGGTGGCCAGGGGTCTTCGCGTACTGTGCCTTGATGTCCCTTGCTGCGAGACAGCTGGGATGGGAAGGCAGAACAGCAGAGAGTGGCCAAGGACTTCTCCTAAAGCCAAGGCAGGCAGGGACACCTCAGACAGACAACCTCCAGCCCCTGGCTTTTGCTGCTGCAGCAGGGAGCAAGTGGTGCTGGGCACCGCGGCTAAGTTGAGCTCAGACTTTAGCGTCCCTCAGCAGCCCTGGGAGACCCAGCAAGCTTGCAAGATCTCCAGCTGCCCTGGAGATCTGGGTGGGTACCATGAACCTCCTGGTTTCCTGCATCTCTGCCTTCTGCCCAGACCCCAGGCCCACGTGCCCACAGCTGGGGGAGGCAGGCAGGAATGCAGCCCCAGCTGTTACACACCCCCCAGGGCACTTGGCCAGGGGAATCCTCAGTCCCAAAACATTTCGGTTTCACATGAGTTGGTGGTGTGCTTTATCTGCGCTGGGGTAAAGGGGTTTGCTGTGTCCTCCAATCCACCCTGGGTGTCCTGCTGCCACTCTACTCTCCCAGGCTGACCTGGATGAGGGAGGTGTGGTTCAGCCCCGGCGCTGGCAGCACCTACATCTGCCCTTTATGTAGTTCATGACCCAACGTCTGTTTGCAGAATGAATGTCTGGGCGGTGCCGCACCCCTGCCTGACATGACGTCCTTGCTCAGCTCCACGCTCTGGGGCGCTGCCCACACATACATGCATGCACACACACACAGACCTCCCACAACACAAACACTGCTGGGTTACGCCAGCCCCAGGTCAGTGGTGGTGGTGGTGCAGGGCTGCAGGTGGGTCCCTCCTCACATCAGGTCAAGGGCCTGCTATGGCGCTGGCTCCACAGGCCATCATGCGACACTGTGGCCATATTTTGGCTGGAAAAGAGAAAATTTCTGACCATCATCAGGGCAGGAAGGAGCTGCAATCATTTCCCAGACAAGCAGCTGGAGCAAGGACCAGACAAGGTGTTCTTATCCACAAGAAGGGGGACTTGTGGGGTCCCTCAGGCCCTGGGAGCACACCTTCCTGCTGGCCCTCTGCCTTGGCCTGGGGATGGAGTCAAGGACAGCGTGGCCAGACTGGATCTTCACTAGTGTCCGGCTGCTAGCAGCCATGGGGCAGCACAGGGTCAGTGACCACTGGGAATATCCTCAGCTCTCACTGTTTTCTGGAGGCTGTGGACAAAGCCAAATCTCTGCATAGAGCACACATGACACCAGGTTTCCAGCCCTGACTCTCTAGGTCAGGGGATCCTCTAGGTCAGTAGCCAAGACCCCCTCCAACACCCAAACCACAAGCACAAATGGTAGAGCAGGGAGAGACATGGGGGGGATACAACACACAACACATCGTGGTACCTGGGATGCTCCTTCCCTCTCTTTCCCTTAGGTTTTGTTTCCAAAGAGCCTTGGGCTTGCTGAAACATGCGGACATGCTTTGAGCTATTCTGCCTAGGGCTGGATCCCACCACCCACGCTGGGTCACACCGCAGGAGGAGAATTGGGGTGTTTGCAGTTTCGCTGTGTTTATGGGATCCCAAACACGAAAAGGGGAGAAGAACGAGAGGGTCCCAAGGGCTGACATGTGTGTGTGTACAAAGGCACCCAGAAAAGATGGCTGCAAGGATGGAGGGGGTGTGCAGGTCTGGGGTGTGTATGAGAGAAGCAAGGGGTCTGTGTGGGTAGATGGGGGTATATGGTGCAGAGGGCAAGGGGACACACTGCAACCTCTCCAGTGGCATGTGGGGTGAGCACAGGGTCCTCACAGGGTTATGGTCATGGCATGTCCCAGTGGGCAAAAGCAGGTGTTGGAGAATCAGAGAATTATAGAATGGTTGGAGTTGAAAGGGACCTTAGAGAAGAGGAGAACGAGCTTCCCATGAAGCATCACCCGGTGTCAGAGGTACAAAGGTGGTCCAGTGCCTTGGGATGGCAGACCAGAAGGCTTGCTAAGCCTGGTCCCTGTGCCCTGCAGGGTCGTGGCCCCATGAAAAATTAGTTTGCCCAGTTTTTTGATCAGGTAGCAAAGGACAACCTGGGGACAGAAACAGGGGGATCCTGGGGCTGTGAAAAATGTCCTGGTCCAACTGGAGGCATTTACCCCACTAGTTCTGAGGCTGGGGAGGTGACAGTGAGGGGCGCACCCACTGTAAAGGATGGAGGTCCTGTCCCCAGCAGCAGAGTGATGCTTCCACGCTGCAGAACTCATCACAGAGGTCTCTGTTGATCCTATCCAGGTCAGGTCTCCTGATCTGACCCAGATGTGACCCATCCTGACCCCAAACTGCCTTTTCCAGGTTTGATGATAATTATGCCCTGCAGACTGTTCAAGCCTCTCAGCCACAACTTTGTAGGCGGGGGCGAAGTCTACCGCTCCCCCAGTCCGTGCCCCGTGGCCATACTGCAGTGCCTGCCGCTGGGCTCCCAAGCCCCACCTCACGGAGCTCTCCTGGGAAGAGGAGAGGGCTGCACCTGCCTGCCTGCCCCACTCCTGCACCCTCAGACACCCCCGGCTCCCACTCACCTGTGGTTGCCCTGGGCCTTGCAGACCTTGAATAACCTGTTCCCACTCCTCTTGCCTCATGACAAAGCTCCTGGCATGCAGCAAGGAGAGTAACCACAGCAAAATGAGCTCATTGCCACCCCGGGGACAGTGTGGGACAATCACAAGATCATGGGATTTGTGGCCAAGGGCCCCTTCCCCATCCAGCTTTCTCTGCAGCACACCTGTGTTAGGTGCCTGTTTCTTCAGGACAGGTGGGATTCCCTCTAGCTGTCTGGGGACAGGAGAGCATCAAGCTAGAGACTATCAGGGGCGCTGCATCTAGATTCCCAAAGTGCTGTTGGAGATCCGGGGTGAGCAGCTGCTCTCTCCACCACCCTGTGTACCAGCAGTTTAGCCCAAGTGTCTGCACAGTGCCCCCTCAGCCTTCCTCACCTCCCAGCTGCAGTCCTTTGCTTTGAACGCTGGCCAGTATGTCCGCCTCGTGGTACACCTGATTGCTGCTTTCGTCCCAGTGAACTCCCATCACACTACCCCTCCTTTCTGAGACCCGCATGTTCTGCTGACCCAACTGCCCCAGGGATGCTTGGTGGTCTTCTCCTGGGCAGACAGATAAACACCAGTTGGTTGATCTGGTCTGTGAACAACCCACTCTGGTCAGCTTGCTAGAACAGAGGACTACCTACCTCTCCACCTGGGCAGCTGCATGGCACTCTCACCCCAGCTTGTGGGGCACCCAGGGAGTTGGAACAGCTTGACAGGCACCCCACAGGGTGGGGAGGTGCAGCGTTGACGTGTCAAGCATGGGCCCTGTGAGATCTTTGGGTTGCATCTCACAGCAGGAACAGCAAGAGAACACAGCACCCACCTGGAGGAGCAACACAGCCCCCACCTCTGCTATGTTTCCAAGAGGGCGGTGATGTCTGCAGCCAGTCTGGGAGACCTTGAGCTGTTTGGCTTGTTTGCAAGTGGCTGGACAAGATGCTAAGAGCTTGTTGCCTGGGGCTGGAGTGGCCCGGCCAGATGCTGGCAGCTGTTTGTGACCTTCAGTTATCTGCTGCAATGCTGTGAGTGCTGGAGGTCTCTGACCCCAGACAAGTCTGTCCCTGAGCTCAGGTCACCAGTAGGTCCCCAAGGACTGAAACTAGGGAGACTAAACAGTATGTGATCACACAGCCCTTGGACACTGCCCAGCCATGCCCCAAACAGGCCCATGCAATCCCTGCTGGGTCCATGCTGGGTGGATGTCAGAGCAGACAGGGTGCTGGCCAGCCCTCCCTCAGGTCTGGCATTGCCACCGCTTCCCAAAATGCCGGGGATGAAGGACAGTCCACCCATGGTCTGCTTGCACCTTCATCAGGCAGGGCTGGGGCTCGGCTCCTGACTGTTGGGGGTTCCTGCTGCCCCAAGCAGGGAGCACTCACTCTGCATCCCCAGGTGTCTTTGCCTGTTGCTTCCAGCTGGAGCAGGGCATGACATACCACTGTGAGTCCTTGGCCCCATCAGAGAGCCACAGGGATTTCTGCCCAGCCCAAAGTCCTCCCCAGTCCAGGCAGCTGGGACCAAAAAGCCAGGCTGGGCAGTGATCGGCTGGCACAGCAGGGCTTGAAGGGGCACCTGGGTATCTTCTGTGGGCGGTGGGAATGGGATGTAGGTGTGTCTCGAGCTCCCAGTATGCTGGGTGCAGCCTGTCTGAGGGGATGTGTGTGTCTGCAGGTGAGGAGTTATGGGGGACTTGGGTGAGTACCTGTGTGTGAGTAACCTGTGTGTAACTGCTTACATGCCTGAGGAATGTAGTGTGTCACTTTGTCCATCCACCTGTGTGTGCCACTGTGTCCTGTCATGCTGTGCATGCATCGCCGTGCGACTGCCACTGTGACTGCTGGGGCAGCACACCCTGCACCCGTCCGTAACTGTATGTGTTAAGGTTTGAGAAAACCATAACAATTTCTTGTCGTGCAGACAATGATTCTATCACCCCATGACCCCTCCCCACCCAGGAAAGGGGAATCGGGGAACGCAAAGAAACACGAGGGTTGAAATGTAAATAGATTTAATAGGATAAGATTAAATAACTAACAATAATACTAAAGAACCGGTATGAATCCCGACACTGATATAAGATTTACAAGATTTACACTCAGCCAATTCTCTCAGCAGAAGCTGTGCACTCACAGCAGGGAAAGCAAATGTTGGACACTGTGGGTGTAACGTCTTTGGGGGGAAGGGAAGGGCTCAGGGGTCTGGAACCGGGGCAAGGAGTTGTCTGGATCGCCACCATCAAGGAAGCACCAGCTGCGCAGCAAAATTTTCCAATTGATGTTGAATGTGACGTTCATGGTGTGAAATAACCCTGTTGTTCAGCTTGGTTCAAACGCCCAGGCCTTGCTCCTCCTCATCCCTGCACCTGGCAAGGCTCGGAAACACCGAGACCTTGAATCTCACAGGGCCTGGCTGGCCATAAAGTGAATGGTCTTCTAAAAGTGCAATTCTCCCCAGCATTAGAAGAAAAGTTAGTTTTGGGCCTCTTAACCCGTGTCTGTGGCTGTGTAACCCCTGCGCATGCGGTCACACACGTGCAACCGAGTGTGCTTGCGGGAAACACGCCGCGGGGCAGGATGTCCCCTCCCAGCAGGGATTTGCCTCCCCACATCCCTCCGTGCTGACCCTGGGGGCTGGCGCTGCTGCTCCTGCCCCACAGCAGCAGGGCCATGCCAAGCAGGGCTCCGGCAGGTCGGGGCAGGCAGTGGGTGCCAGCAGCTGCCCCCACCCTCGCTCTACCTGTCAGACAGGTGGGGCTGGCCGCCTGCCACCGCCTGCCACCGTCACTTCTGGGAAGGCAGGGTGTGGGAGGGATGGGTCTCGGCACAAAGGCTGGGGGATCTGTGTGCAGCTAGAGCAACCCCCCTTGCGACCCGCTCCCTGGGATGGCTTGGGAAGGATTT
Source organism: Thinocorus orbignyianus (assembly GCA_013400375.1). Taxonomy (NCBI): domain Eukaryota; kingdom Metazoa; phylum Chordata; class Aves; order Ciconiiformes; family Thinocoridae; genus Thinocorus; species Thinocorus orbignyianus. The sequence goes on along the minus strand of VXBW01002718.1, from coordinate 103,862 downwards.
CCAGCACCAGGAGCCCTGGAAAGCCTCAGGGCTGGAGTGTGACTGAGGAGAGGGGACTGCAGCCCAGAGACACTCAGCCCCTCCATGTGCCCATCTCACTGTGTCCAGCTCTGGAGTCCTCAACAGAGAAAGGACATAGAACTGTTGGAACAGGTCCAGCGCAGGGCCACAAAGATGATTAGAGAGATGGAGCACCTCTGCTGTGAGGACAGGCTGAGAGAGCTGGGGCTGTTCAGCCTGGAGAAGAGAAGGCTCCAGGGAGACCTTGGAGCAGTCTTCCAGGATCTGAAGGGAGTTCCAGGAGAGCTGGAGAGGGACTCTTGGTCAGGGAGTGGAGAGACAGAACAAGGGGGAACAGTTTTAAATTGGAAGAGGGGAGGTTAAGATTAGATTTTAGGAAGAAATTCTTTGCTGTGAGGGTGGTGAAGCACTGGAACAGGTTGCCCAGAGAAGCTGTGGCTGCGACATCCCTGGAGGTGTTTAAGGCCAGGCTGGATGGGGCTTGGAACAACATGGTGTGGTGGGAGGTGTCCCTGCCCATGGCAGGGGGTGTTGGAACTGGATGATCTTTGAGGTCCCTTCCAACTCTGACCGTTCTATGATTCTATGATCTCTTCTGCTGCTGTGCTCAAAGAACTCCTGAGGAACATCCCAGGACCCCTCCTCCCAGTCCCATGGTTGGAGCAGAGTCTCCTGCACTTGGGTCCCACCACCCTGTTCGGGTGGGGAAGGTGACTTGTGTGCCCATTAGGCCCCATAGATCCTACCCAGACCATCCTGGCCATAGGCAGAAGCTGGCTTGGGGCCAGTCACTTTCTGTCCATCCTGATGGACCTGCTGCCTGCTCAGACCCTGGCTCCTGGAAAGGCCAGCATCCCAGAAAGGCACCAGGAGGTGCCTGGTGCCAGACAGAGCCAGTTCTTGCTGTGCTGAGCTGGGTACACTGGGAATTAACAGAGAAGAAAATTGGAACACTCAGTAGCTCTGGCATCTCCACATCTGGAAACCTGATCCACAGATCCCCTGATGGGCAACAGCCACTCTGTGGCCACTGCATCAGTTGCTGTTCATGCACCAGAATGTGCTTGGTGCCACTAATGCCGAGGCTATCCTTAATGCACATAAGGAGATTGCCCCAGAGGGATACAGCCCTGAGGCATGGAAGGCTTGCTGGGACAGTGCAGGTGGTGGGCATGGTCGATGGTCTCATCCTGCAGGACCTTGTCCCAAAGTTTCCATCTCCTCTCAAGCTCAGTAGCACCTACCTATGGCTCAGACACCAGGTTTCTTATCAATTCAGCCTGCTGGCCTCCTAAAACATCTCATGTGATGACAGTGGTGGAGGTAGCTCCTTCAGTGCTCTGAAACTCACCTGCTTTCAAAAAGGCCTGGAGCGATGAGATCCTCTTGTAGGACCCACCCTTTGCCTGAAAGCAGTCTCAGGCCTGAACTTGCTTGCCTGCAAACAAGGCAGAAGGCAAAAACTAGAGGAGTGCCAAGTCTCTGGAAAGCCTGAAGATCCCATGGGAGCTGCTGCCATGTTACTCCGTGATGACAGCACCTCAGGTGGCTGGATACACCCTGGATGAGATTTGTCTGTGGCCACAGGAGCTTGCCAGCAGATGGGGGTCACATTGCCCTGGCATGTGTTGTGACAGCTAAGACCCTGTTGCCCCAGGGGTCACTCCCCTCAATTAAGAAAGCCTAGCCAAGAGGATTTGCCCCCCAGCCAGATCGATGTGAAGGGGCATCCTGAAAGTCTTTGTCTTGGGATGACCAGGACTAGATCCTCAGCACATTTCAGCGAAGATCTTCATCTCCCTGGTTCACCCCATCCTTTGGAGAAGGAGAGAGCTCTGCCACCTCCACCCCAAGCAGACCTTTGCCCTGGGGCTCTGGAGGAGCATACAACTGACGCAAGAGCATGTCTCGTGCTCAGCGGGTGTGCCCGCAGTTCAGCAGGGCACCGCCATGCCCGTCCTTGCGTGCTGACACACCAGGCAGATGGAAATTTCTGATGTTTGTGGCCAATGACAGAGTACATCACTTGGGCCTGTAGGGGATCACCCTGCGCTGTGGCACAGCTGTGCCCTTCTAGGAGCTTTGGAAGAAGCTGAGCTGAGGGGTGTCCCCACTGGCCCAGCCATCAACTTCAGGGGCCAACAGGCAGGGAAATCTGGCAAATACGGTACAGCTGGCTAGACATTTCATTATACATTTCTTCCATCTCTGCTCACTGATGCCTTGAGCCTTGCCAGAAACAGACACAGGAGAGGTGTGATGCTCCCATCCATTGCCATGGCAGTCCTGGCCTTCCTGGCCCACCAGAGAGTGACACACTGACTGTATGATGGTTTCCATGTCTGCCCCTGCCAGGTGCTCCTGTCACATCTCTGGCCATTGGCAACCCTGATGCTAGAGGCCAGGAACCCCCCCGGTATTCTTCATGGAGCACCCAGAGAGAGACTGCACTCTCCATCCAGGCCTGATGGGCACAATAAACCACTCAGCAAATGGTTCTCCATGTGTTTGCATTCTTTAGGCATCCAGGAACATGGCATTGCAGGGAGGTGGTTAGCTTTTGTCTTCTAGCTCCCAGCACTCCCTTGCATCTTCTCTCATGTGTTTGGGACACCCGTGCTCATCGTCTTCCTTCCCTCTCCACCACCTTCATTCCCCTCTTCCTTCCTCTCTGATCGTGTGGGTTCATGTGCTCTGTCATGAGGTGCTGGGGTACTTCAGCTGAGGAAGGCAGGGAGCTGGGACAGCCTTGCTCATACACCTCCTGCTGCAGCATGACAGGTTGGTCCAAGAGGAGTGTCCTGGCTGTGCTTTCAAAGCTGTGGCTTTCAAAGAGTAGTCCGATGGTCAGTGCCTTGCTGAACTGGGCTCAGAATGTACCCAAAATACTTTGGTGGGCTCAAGCACCTTAATTTACTACCTGGATTCTCAGCTGAAAACTTAAAGGTGAACATGTGGCCACGGCTGGGCAGGAAGGTGAGCATCAATGGAGGAAATCAGGACTACCGGAGACCTCACTGTGAAATGAACCTGCAGAAGCTGGAAGAAAGAAAATGTTGGCTAGGAGCTGCAGCTCATGAGTTAACACCGCTCTGTCCCCCTCATTCCACAGCTGTTCTGTCTGCAACTGTCCCCATCCCCATGTGCTCTCATCACAAAGCCAGGAAGAAGCCTTTCCAGGACACAGGGCTGCCAGGACTAAACATCTTGATGGTTTGACAGAGGGTTTCTGGGTTTATTTCAGCATGACCTGCTCTGCAGGAAGGGGTGAGAAGAGCTAGAGGTGTGTGGTCATCTGTGAGAAGGTCGGAGTTCTCAGGAGGCGCTGGTCTGTTGAGCCCTTTCAGCATCTGCCAACCTGCTGCTGATGCCATGAGCTCAGTTGGGACCCTCAGTTCATGCTCTCTTGTTCCTGGGCTTTCCAGCTCACACCCAGTGACTCCATTTGCAAGCTGGTGCAGTGCCAGGCTCTGTGCCCTGTTTGGTGGATAACAAAGGGTATAGTTGGCCAGGAAACAAGAATGTGGTGAATATTTCTTTTTATTTCACAATGAAGCAGGACTGGGATTTTTGGTGGCAGTGGTGGCGGGAGGGGAAGGGAAGAAGCTAGAAAGACCCAAGTGCCACCCTTTTGAGGATACCAGAGACCAAGAGCTGAACACATATCCCGACCTGGGCAGTCCAGGATCTGCTATTTTCTGCAAAAGGGGAAGCATGTGTGCAGGGAGCACAGGCTGGGGAAGATGCAGAGATGCTGCTTTATCAGACCTGGGTGGGAATAAAGCTTTGAGCTGAGAGTAGGTCCCCAGATCTGTTCTTGAGGATCTGGTGTGGCCAGCAGGAGCCACACACATGCAGTACGGTCAAGCTGCAGGCAGAGTCCTGGTCCCAGAGGAGCTGCAAGCATGGGACAGGACAGAACAGATGGGGCTAGTACTATCCCTCCCCAGGGATGACCAGGTAGCTGCTTCTTTACTCCCAGGGGAGATGTCTGGCATTGAGTCACCATGGGGGCAACCAGGAGCAAATTGCTTGGGGAGCCTGAACCCTCCAGCACCACCCTGGAAGTGCTGGTGTGCCAGGGAGACAAGCAGAGGACCCCCCAGTACAGACCCCTAGCAGCTCTGGCTGGAGGCAAGGGATGGGTGGGATGCAGAAGCCTGGCCACAGGGAAAGGAGAAGATGGGCATGAAATGGCAGAGGCATGTGGTGTGCCCCGGGGTGGTACCCCTGTGCCCTGCAGGTGCTCCCCAGAGTGTCCAGCCCACTGGCCACCTGCTGTCTCTGGTTCCAGGCAGCCACCACAGTGGCTTCCCCGTTCCTACATCAGGAACAGCCGCACTCTTGTTTAATAACCAAACAGCCCAGGGTTTTAACAGATGAGTGGGTAGCTCTCCTGGACGAGCCAGACACCTCCAGGGCAGCTACTGCTGGAAGCAATTAACAAAGAAACTGTTGGGCTGCGAGGCAGGGGGGAGCGTTGTCTGGGAGCCCAGGTAACTGCTGTTGCCCCGGGGAAGAGGGACGCAGCCCTAGAGGGCCAGCCCAGCCCCGGGCATGTCCGCCCAGCCCTGAAACCAGGCAGCACCCTGCTACGAATGCCCGGCAGCACGGTCCTTCCCAGCTCCTACGTGATATATAACCTCTGGGCAATAACAGCCCTGCTTATCACACCTGAGCATCAACTCTCCCCTCGTGTAATTCAACTTCCAGAAGTGCAGGTATAAAACAACCCCATCCCTTACAGCACGTTCTCCAGCACAATTCACCTTCCTTCCCCCAGCGCAGCCCCCTAAAGCTTCGTCAATGAGACCCCCTCCCAGGACTGCAACCTGCAGCCCTGCAACCAGCCCCAATAGCCTTCCTTCCCGTCATGCAGCGCAGAGATCCCCTCCCATGCAATGCCCTTGGTGGCCGTGGTGTACCTTGTTCCCAGCTCTGCCGATGTCTGTCCCCAGAGCACTGTCACCCCTGCGACGGCGGTGCCTCTGCTCTGCCACCCCTGCTCACTGACCATGGTGGCTCCCAGCTTGGCTCGGGGCTATCAGGAGGATGTTTCTCCAGGTATATTTATATATATTGCTAATCTGCTGGAAAAGCACCCAGAACAGTTGGGCAGCTCAAACCGTCTGACACTGCTGCTTCTCTAACAATTGCAGTGGCAGAGTCTGGGTATTCCAGAGCTTGGTTCTGTCCCTGCCAAATCCTGCACACCTCCTACAGGTTCAGCCAGTCCTGAAACCTGGGAGATACTAGCCTGGGTGGCAAAAACCAATCCTGGGGCTGTTCAGGGACTGCCCAGGGCAGTGCCAGATGAAATCCAGCAGGGAAAAGATTGCTTTGTCACTGCTGCAGAAGTCCAGCTACAATATATGTCTCCCACAGGCTTCTATGGCTTTTTCCCCCAGATGTTTCTTAGGAGGACCAGACCCAGCAATTTACACACTTTTTCTTCTTTCTGCAAAGTTGTTCCCAGAGTCTGAGGAGCTTGTAGCCATCTGAACTAGGTACCCCAGGAAGAAACACACCAAAAAAATGCCCCACCAAATAGATGTTTCCCCCGAGGAAAGAAGACATTGCGTATTTTGGGCCAACCTTCATTTTGGGTTAAATGCTGTCCTGGCCCCACACCTGAGCTCTCTCGTCAGGCCCTCTGTGAAGTTGAGGTTGGTTTCCATCCTTGACCTATTGGGAGCTCCCTTGTAAGGGAGCAATGGGAAGGCAGCTGGGACCCCACATGCCCAGTGACTCCCAGTATGGGGTTCAGTTCTGCTCCCCCATCCTGCTGAGCCAGAGGCAAGAGGGTAAGAAAGGGTGAAAGCCAGTAGGGACTGCAGGGAGCTTGAAGAAAAGGCAGTGGTAGTGGGAGGGAGAGCAGGAGGTCCCAAGGAGATTGTCTCTGCCTCCCACAGACTGTCTCTATCCCCACCACATTCCCATCTACCCTGATCCGCTGCAGGGATGGCCACAGTCTGGCTTAGCTGGAAAATCAGGTCATGCTGTTGTGCTCAGGGGCAGTTCATGGCCTGGCATGTGCGATATCGAACACCTTCGTGCTGGCCCAACTGAAACCTCTCCCGTCACCCCATTTCTCTGCTCCCATTTGTCACATTTCAACTGCAGCAGCCTGCTTTGCCTCCATGGGTCCCAAGCAAGTGCTGGCCAGGGCAAACTGCCCTCCTCTTCTGTAACTGGTACCAGGGATCAGCAATAGCCCCTGTGTCCCTTTGGGGGGCCTTTGTGGAGAGAAAACCCACTTTAATGCTCAAACTTGAAGGGCAACCAAGATATTTCCTTGGGAACTTTGTGCCAGAAACACACTCAGCCTGGGACCTCCCAGAGGGAAAGGTCCCCCAGCAGACCACAGTGTAAATCATAGACTCCACAGAATGATTTAGGTGGAAAGGGACTTTAAAGATAATTCTAACCCTACCCCCCTCCCAGCTCTGGGAGGGGACATTTCCCACCAGGCCAGGTTGCTCAAAGCCCTGTCCAACCTGGAATTGAACCCCTCCAGGGATGGGGAATACACAGCCTCTCTGGGCAACCTGTTCCACCCTCACACTGAAGATTTTTTTTCCAAAATTTACTCTCTTTCAGTTTAAAACCATTACCCCTTGTCCTATCACTAATGTGTGAGGGGAAGTTTGTTTTGGAGGAACATCCCATTTTTTTTCCAATTTTCTGCCATGATTTGCCACAGCCACAAAGTCCAGACACCTCCAAAGAGATTAAAAAAAAAAAAA
>VXBW01002718.1:42602-97079 GCA_013400375.1 Thinocorus orbignyianus | reverse complement strand
TAAATCCTCTCTTTTTCATGCCAGCATGCTGGGAGGCTCTGCTGGGTTGGCTCAATGCAGACTTGCAGGTCTTTGTGGGGGATGACCCTGAGTGTGTATTGGTGTGTGCACACGCGTGTGTGTGCATGTGTCTGGCTTTGCTCACTCATGGTGGGCTGCAGGATCGGGTTTCCCCCAACCCATGCCCACACACTGCTGCCCCTTCCTCCTCCTCCTCTGGCAAAGGGTGCCCATGCAGTGGAGGGTACTCTGGACTCCCTGCCTCTGCCCCCAGCCTCCCAGCTGGCGTGGTCCCCACACGGCAATGGCAGTGGGGTGGTGGTGGCAGGTGGTGGGGACAACTAGGGGCACGAGAGGGGAGGCAGACAGGTTCCCTGCTGCTGCCGGAGCTGGTTAAACATTGTCCCAGGCCAGTTAGGTAACACAAACCGCAGCGGGAAAGAAATGAAACTGCTTGAGCAAACAAGGCGTGCTTGGCAGGGCAGCAGGCTGCGTGACAAAGTGCTCCCCTCTCCCTGCCAGCCTGCCAGGGTTATCTATTGATGGAGAATAAACACCTCACCCACAACCCCAAACTCAGAGGGATGGTAGCCAGGAGCACAGATGGCTCCCGTGAGACCATGCCTGGGGCTGGGCTTGTCGTGGCTCACTGTATCCCCTACCTGGATGTGCTGACTGCCACCAAGCACCATCCCAACCACCTCCCACACATGCCACTTGCGTGGGCAGCCCAAGCATCTCGACGTTGTCCCTCCGGCCACCCTGTCCAGCTGACTCCTTGAGGCAGCTCCAGGAGGTCAGGGATGGGCCTGGAGCATGCTCTGCTCACTGGAGCCAGCAGACGCCAGCTGGGAAAACCTGTTCCCTGGGGAAGGTTACACAAGGAACGTGACGGAGGCCTGGCTTCAGCCCAGACCAGGGACTCGCTCCTGGTTCCTACCCAGGGACTGGGACCTCTTCTTGCACCATGGGGTAACCCTCATGGCCTCACCTCAGCATGTGGGTCTGCAAGCAGTACAACTTCAGCTCAGCACATCAGGAAGTGAGGGATGGAGCTTTTCCCATAGGATTTTGTCATCCCTGGGATTTTGCATGACTGCAGACCCCCTATTACTGTCTTGCTGAATTGTCAGTGTGGGCATGGCGTGTCATGGTATGGCTGCAGGAGATCAGGCATCCCAGGTGGATCATTAAGGCAATTCCTCATGTAAACAGCAGTTGAATCCATCCAAAAGAGCTGGATCTCATCCATGGGCATCTTCTGCCCCTGGAAATGCAGCTGGGTCATGCCCTTGATGCCACTGCAGCGTCTCCAGGACATTTCAGCTACCACTGAGCCCATAGCCTTGGAGATTGCCAGCAGAGAAGTAGACCACCTAGGGCCATTGCCACTGAGAACCTGGAAGTGAAACATGAGACTTGCAGCCAGGTCTGTGGTTCCCTCAGCCCCTGGAACCATCTCCTGTTATCTGTGTAGTGACAAAGCAGGTGCTTGGGCTTCCCCAGGCAGGACAGTGGTTTGGCAGCAGGGATGCTCCAAGCCTCATGTTTGAGCCGAGGCCAGGCAGACTGAGATCAGTTCCAGCTGCTGCAGCCAGGACGGTCCTGGGGAGACAGCACAGATGGTAAGATCTTGCTTTGAAGGACTCATATCACCCTCTCTTTTACATTGGGTCACACTCTTGAAGTGCAGGATGGGTGATTTTTTACTGTACCATGTCTCCAGCAGCAATGAAGGGCAGTCAGGGAACAACGGCTGGGCCCGCCTGACTAAAAGGCATCTCAGGCTTTGCAAGGCACCCTTACTGCTTAGTGGCATCCCAAGAACTCCCCTCACCCACCTCCCTCACTCCTGCCACTGATGGGCTTGCTCCCCTCCTTAGTCACTCCAGACAGTGGTTGAAACCTTTTAGAAGGATGTGGCATCCCAGACTTGGTCAAGCTCCAAGCTCAGAGGAGGGGTCCCAAGGCCTTTCCCCTTGAGGGTGAGCGGGAGCTGAGCAGTGCTATCCCCTGAAGGTTCCTATGCACCAGCAAGAGGTTGAGGTGGCAACAAGACCCTCTGATACACAGCAGTTTACAGAAATACTCGTCATGAAATGCAGGCAATGCATGCCAACCAGGAGACATGTGTGGCCTACTGGTTGCCAGGCTCACAGTAGAAAGATATCTGAGAACCTGCTTGGCCTCCAGTCCCATTAATTCATTCTTGCTGCCCCACAGATAAATCCTGTGGGTCGGACAGATCCTCCCAGCACCTCTGGGGCACCCTCCCTGCCTTCTCCTGATAGGGTTAGCTAGGGAAGGCTGGTGCTGCTATTGAGCAAGAAGGAGCAGATGATGTGTTTGGGCTGCCCACAGTGCCAGGATTTGCCCCTCCTGAAGATGTGGTCCTTGGGAGGCACCCAGGTTCTAGGAGAGGCTCCCAAATAGCCAGACTGGAAAATGAGCAAGCCTTAAACATGTTGTAGTGCTTGTGCTTCTCCTTGATGTCCCTTCACATCTCAGAGGAGAGTATTAGCCAGAGAGGAGCTGGAGGTCCTCCTGCAGCTTATGACACCCCCAGCCAGGCTGGTATCTTAATGTAGAGGAAGTTGAGAGAGACTCCCACCCCTCACCACACCATGGCAGACTGGGCTCTGGGACCAGAAATTTGCTTCATAGCAGCCTGCGACTGACCAAGCTCTGGCTAGGAGTCAGTACTCCAGGAAAGCTCTCACAAAGATGAGTGCCAGGGCTGAATTTCTGGAGGGTCCTCAGAAGGTCCAAGGTCTGGGAGCAGGTGTGAGATGTCCCTGCATGGCTGGCTTTGAGACAAAGCCTCCAGATTTCACCCCCAGCAGCCTAGGGACAAGCAGGGGTTTATGCAATGGTACATCCCAGGTAACATGAGTCCAGTCCTCACTATGTCTTTAAGTAAACAAGCAAGACACAGAGGTATTAAAAAAAAAAAAACAAAACAACAAACCAAACAATTTATTCCTCTTATGTTCTCATTTGAAAAGGAGGAAACCACACGCTGAGTGCCTGGCTGGGCTGGAATCCCCCCCTGTGGCTGACACAGAGCCAGTCTGTGTCCCCGTGACATCACTTCAGTCCAGCTGAGCATCACCACCTGCCACAAGACACGCGTGTCCTACGACGCACACTCTCACAAGGGAACATCTTACTCATGAAAAAATATATCTGTACATTCATTCTTTTCTTGCTCTTACATAAATTAGAAGCTACTTCTGGGGAAAAGGCCTGTTTCTAGACAGAGGAAGCCAGGCTGGAAATGCAGAGCAGCCCTGCTGTGCCAATTCCTCTCCCCGCCTGAGGGCTCTCCAGGTGAAGCTCTACAATATTCCCATCCGGTGCCACACTGAGAAACTGCTGTGCAGGGGGGCTTCACCCATCCCACGGAGAGCAAACAGGACAGTGGGGGACAGCTGGTGACCTGTGCTCTCACTGCGGTGCCAGCTGCCACTGGAACTTCTTTTCCCCTGTGTGTTTTTCCAGGCTTTGAAACAGCCACCACTGCAACTAACTCCAGTTGGAGGTACAAATCCAGCAAGGGAAATAATGGTTTACAATAACCTACTGGAGCAAAAGCATTAGCTTTAAACACCTCTCAGTGCCAGCAGTCACCAGCACGCATGAGTGTGCCCATGCAAGTCAGAGTTTCACACGCTGCACAGGGCAGCACCTTCCAGATACAGCTGCAGGCAAAGTTTCCTGCCAAAGAGCCCAGCTCGGGACTGGCTCTGAGGGGCTTGTCAGACTCCGGCTCATCCAGGTCTTCTACAGCTCCTTGTTCCTGTTGAGCACCTCCTCCTCCTTCCAGCCACTGGAATTCTTCCCAAACTTGTACACCAGCCGTCGCCCATCCACTCTCTCCAAGATCTCGCGTTTGTAGTAATATCTGGAGGAGAGGGAGGTTGGAGTCAGGGCTCCGGATGGAGACCCATGTGCTGGGGAGCTGCCGCGAGGGATCAGGGCTAAGCCCTAGTGGGTCTGACCCAGCCCTGTGGGGCAGGTTCCCCCCTGGGAATGGGGGAGGGCACTCACCGCATGGCTCGGCTCAGCTTCTCATAGGTCATGCTGCTGTTCTTCTTCTTCTGGCCCCAGAGCTGAGCCACTGCTTCTGAGCGCAGGAACTTGAAGACACCCTCCCGCCGGTCCTCCCACTTCATCAACCCCTCATTCAGCTCAGGGTGGATCAGGATGTCCCGGATGAACTCCCATAGGTGGGTACCTCTTGGGGCTGGAAGAGGAGAGCAAGCTGTAGAGAAGATCCTGCACTTTGGATCTCCCTGAACTCCCCTGCCAAGGGACGTGGCCAGCAGACACAGGCCTTCCTCCCATCTCCCTGCCATGCAGCCACACTGGGGGAGGCAGTCCCAGCTCCTGGACTGGAGGATCCACGTACAGTGCTTGCTCTTTCGGCTCTCCAGGCAGTCTCTGCTCTCCTTGCTCAGTTTTCGGGGCCGCCCCCGTTTCCGCTTGCCATGTTTGCTGTCCCCTTTCTTGCTCGCTGCAAAGCCATCTGTGCACACAGACGAGGGGACACGTTACATCGAGCAGAGCCTGCTGGGTTGCAGGCTCTCTCAACAGAGAGAAACAGACCCAGGGCATACAGAAAACCAGTCCCCCCCCTCCTTCCCAGCATGGGGATGGATGTTCAGGTGTTGGCCCCAGATCATTGCCAGATGGGATGTGCCTGGGAGCACGACCTCCTCGCCCAGCTCCAGATGGGAAGCAAACAACTCACCATCAGGGAAGAGCTTTGCTTCCATGGGGTCGAGGTCAAGGTCACTTCCACCGGAGTCCTGGGAGTTGGGGCTGTGGGACATCACAGGCCCTGAGAGGTAAAGGGACAGGGCTCAGACCGCCAGCTGCTGGCATCTGGAGCTGCTTCCCCCCCCCACCCTGCCCCAGGCCCCAGCAGGCAGCCTGGTGCAAGACCCAAACCTGCCCTTGGCCGTGGGGCAGTCCCCTGCTGCTGTCCCGGATCAGCGCAAGCGAATGCAGCCTTTGCCTGGGCAAAATACTGACCTGAGACATCAGAGCTGCCTGGGGACATGGCACCAGGCAAGCAGGTGAAGTCTGTGGATAAGAAAGGGTTTGAGGGCTTCATGTCCTCCAGGGAGTCCTTGGCACAGGGATTTCCCAGTTCTGGAAGGGGCAGAGAAGGGAAGAAGGGGTTAGTCCTCCCAGCATCAGTATGTGGTCCCTGGGGAAAAGGCTTGGCCAGGGCCCCCCTCTTACCCAGGTGGCTAGAGTTCAGGAAATTCTCCTGCGAAGTTGCATCCTCTTTTTCCAGCAAGTCGATGATCCAGTTCAGCTCTTCAGAGGCTGCAGGGGTGGGGGGACTGGGATTAGCGATGCCTGTTTGGTATGGAGGGCAATGGTGCATACTGGGGGCTGAGCCCAGCCCTGCCTGGGCTCTGGTCTGTGCCCCCATGTCCCCCTTCCCAGTGAAACCTCCCGCAGGCAGCCCTCTGCAGCGCCAGAGAAGCATAGGGTCCTGGTCTGGTGAGGGGGGCCTCAGCTTTATTCTTCAAGCTGCAGGCCTGGGGACAAAGGGGTCATTGGGACACTCACTGATCTCATGCAGGCGGTCGTAGAGCTCATCCCCCAGAGGCCCAAAGATGAGGCGCATCTGGTCCCTGGTGCAGTGGCAGAGGGCATGCCCATCCATGTTGCAGCAGGAGAAGTCAATGGAGCTGGCGTCATACTTGTTCTTCTCGACATGGTAGCTGATCCACTCCAGCACCTGCACCTTGGTCCAGAAGTATGGGAGCTCACTGAACCACTCCGGCTTGTCTACAAGGGACAGAGAGCGGGGCTCAGGAGTGGGCCACCCATGGGCTGCCAGCTGCAGACGTGGTCTGGTCCTGTGGTGATCATGTGGGGAACAGCAGGCCCCGTGCTTGAAGGGTTCGGGGACTGACAGACGCTTCGTGCCTGCTCCCAGGTCACCTCGCTCTGCCCTGCTCCTGTCCTGGGGGACAGCAAGAGCCTGGTGCTGCCCGCACCATTGGTTTCAGTGCCGTTTGTCCTGTCCATGCTGGGATCTGCCCTGCTCTGCTGGTGTGTTCCCTGTGACAGTCCCACTGGTGGAGTCAGGATCCCCACCACCAGGACTGTGCTTCCAGGCTGCTCTCCTGGTGACCCCTGGCAGCCCACCCCCGGTATATGCCGGGGGAGGAAGGCAATGACTCTTTCATCCTCTGCATGCAGCTGATGTGCTCCAAGCAAACGCACCTTGTGCCACCCAGGGTCTCCTGCGGCAATCTTCTAGCTAACACACCCCTGGGGAAACTGAGGCATGGTGGGACCTGTTGACCAGCCCCAGTGGGACAACAACCTTGCAATGCTTTTCCAAACCTTGTGTGCTGCCCCCCTTGGGCATCCTACCTGTGCTCTGTGCTGCGGGCTGGCTGGGGGGGAGGCTCAGCCCCAGGGTGCTATCATCCCCAGGGTGTCCCAGCACTTCCAAGGTTGGCTGCACCTCGTCCGGCTGGTACATGGCGCTGATGTAGTTAGAGAAGATGTTGCTGATCTCACAAGATCCCGCCATCAAGCCCTGTGCCGAGAGAGATGACAGTGAGCCTCAGCCCCAAGAGATGTGGGGGCATTGGAGCCTGCAGCACCCCAGGACGGGGCTGGGTGAGACTGGGCTCCCCCTCCCTCCACCCATCGTCACCACCCAGGTCACTTCTGCAGAAACACCCACCCAGCACCCGCCGGCTGGGGCTGGGGCCTGACTCACCACTGCCCCGGGGGCCGGGAGCGAGGGAGGCTGAGCCGGAGCAAACCAGGGACAGTCACCCTGCCTGCAGGAGAGCCCCGTCCCCAGCTGCCTGGGCTCGCCAGCCTCCCTGACAGCCACAGCAAGCGGGTGGCTGGCAGAGGATGGCACTGCGCAGCCCCCTCCATGGGGCTGGGTGTTGCAGGGCGCTTCTCAGGTGCTCCCCCAGCCCCACAGCAGGGCAGAGCTTGGGCTGGCACAGCACCTGCCCCACTGCCTGCTGTGAGGACTCCGGCGCCAGCAGCTCCAGGACTCCCAACCAGTCAGTCGCAAGAAACACATCCCAGTAACTCCGCAGCCAGAAGGGGACCAAGCCTCTGCTCAGCCCTTGCGGAAAAGCCAAATCTTGCTGTTTGCTTGACAAAACCTGGGGGCTGGAGGGGTGTCCCTCCAAGACTGCTGTCCCCTCAAAATATCTGGGAGAAGAGGTGTGCGGCAAGAAAAGACCAAGTGCATCCCCCGGCAAGATTGAAGATGCACAGGGAGGGGAGCAAAGCGGCTGGTCCTGGGCTAGGGGACATCAACAGGCCCCAGGCAAGAAAGCTTTGGTACCTTCTGCGATGGCAATCCTGGGAACGCAGCTAATCCAGAAGGCAGCGAGGGGAGACGAGCGCCCTGCCCGGCCGCTAGCCACTGCTCATGGGCCCGGGGGAGGCTGGTGCCGATGGATGGATGGGCAAGCCCTGCCCTCGCCTCCTCTTTTATAGCATGGGCGGGTAATGCGATCTGGCGGCCCGAGGGGAATTCCAGCCCCAAACGTTCATGCTCCCAGATCCAGGTGATTTGCATAATATGAACCACCGGGTCCCAGCCCAGCGCTGCCTTGCCGGGAAATCTGGGTTGGCCAGTTTAATCATTGTCAGAGCCCTTGCCCTGCCGGTGCCCAGAGTTTCACCCACACCGGCTTCGCGAGGTGTTTTCTTCACTGCCGTTTGCCTGACTGGTGTTTGTTTGCTCACAGCAGCAGCAGCAGGTTCACTTGTCTCTTGCTGCCAACAAACACACTCAGCAGGGCCGAAGTGAGCCCTGGGGACCACACATCCCTCCCTGGAGGGGCTCTGCTGGCAGCAGAGGGGCCAGCAATGCTGCTCAGGGTGCCCACCTGGCCATGTGGCATCCCCATCCACATCCTCATCCGGAGGGCTCACCTGGCTCTTACAGCGAGCGGGCACAGTGGCCACAATGGGAGCACAGCCTGGGTCACTGCCCAGCCTGGCACAAGCACAGCTTCTCCCAGAGCTGGGCGAAGGACTCAGTGACCAAGCCGGGCAGATGCTGGGAGGTGATTCAGGCAGGGGCAGGTGGTCTGCACGGGGATGGAGCAGAGAGCAGGCAGGTGCCCGCCTATTGCTGCTCTCTGTTAGGATGGGTCGAGTTTTGCCTCGGGGGGAGGTCTAGAACAGGCTGCGGAGCTGTGACAGCCCATTCCCTGCCGTTTCACAAACACCTGGGACAAGCACACAAGTACACTCACCAGAGGCACATGCCAAGGGGCAAGGCAGGGTTATGGGATGCATTTGAAGACTTTTTCTGGTGGCTTTTGCGCCTCTGGCTCTTGGGATGGGTACACGGGATTCTGTCTGGGTATGTTTGTGCTGGTTTTAGCCATTTGCTGGCAGAGGAGCCCCAGGCCAGTCGAAGTCAATATCTTGGCACTCATTTTCCTGCTGTCAGTACTTTGCTGAGCCATTCACATTCTCTCCACACATGGGATGGTGCAAACCCAGAGCACTTTTGTGAGCAGGGCACACTGGCATCCCACAGCTGACTCTAGGTCCTTGCCACTTCATATTGGTGCCTGGCAGCAAACCATCTCAAGTGGCAAGGTTCTGACAGACTGTAGTAAACATGGATGCTCTACTTTGGCCCACAGGCCAGTGAGAGAAGGGTGGCTGCATGTCCCATCCCCTTGTCATGTCACCCTGGCCTGCCACGCCATGATGTGGCTCCAGGGCAGGCAGGGCCAGCATGCCAGCCAGGAGGCACCGGGTCACACTTGCTGATCACCTGCCCCAGCTTCATTCCTCCACAGTGCCGTCATGAACACTGGGTGCTGCCAGGCCCTTTTGTTTCCTGGGCAGAGCATCCTAGAGCATACAGGGATGTCACCGTGCCAGGGAGCAGCCCTGCCATTGCTGCCACAGGGCAAGCCAAGGCCATCGGGGGAAACACTGGTGCTGGGCAGATATGGAGCCTTCAGACACCGAGCTCAGCACAGGGACCCGGCTGCCCAGCTGGGCTTCCAGTGCTTGTGGTTAGAAACCTGACCCTGAAGAAGGTCTTTCTACCTGCTGCTGAACTACAGATGTCTCTGTCAGCTCCGTATCACATCCAGGGCCACAGGGCAAGGGGTGATGGCGAAGGCAATGTAGTATTTAGGAGTCTCCTGCCCAAGTTCTGCCCAGCCTAGCCATGGCTCTCCCCTGCCATGGGGGACCGGATTGGATGCCTGATGGATCACTCTGGCATGGATCACTCTGAGCATCTCCTTTCCCATGTCTCTCTTCTCTGTAGACCCACAGCAGACCCTGGGAAAATGTTGTGGTAAATCCATGCACTTGGGCTATGCCACTGATGGGAGAGGTTCCCAGACCTTGGCATGCTGGGAGCCCTCCTGTTCAGGAGCCAGGAGGCCGGTGGACCTGAGCAATCCTGCCCAGCTCCCTGCAGGCATTGCCCAGCTTTACTGGCCTGGAGAAATGGCCTTGTTGCCCATCTGCTTGATTAATGTGCCACAACCCAGGCCCTATAATGGGCCATGGAGAGAAGATCACAGTGGTAGACACTCCCTGGATGTGCTGAGACACTGTGATGGGAGCATCGGGGAGCACAGGTCTCTCCTGGGGTGTCCCCATGCCCTTCCCAAAGCTACAGTGTAGCAGCAAGCTGCTGGATGGTGTCCATAGGACCCTTCTCAGCTGAGGAGCAGCTTCAGCACTGATGGGCTCAGGGCAACTCCTCCTTGAGCCTGGGGGTAGGTGGCAGAGGAATGCCACGGTCTCATCAGTGGGAGGTCTCAGTAATGGGTCACTGCAGTCCCTTTGCTGCTGGTCCAAACTCTGAAGGCACCCTCAGGTGTGTGAGGAGCCTGGCACAGGGCGCTCCCAGCCCCAGCTTGGTGTCTTGCTGCAGCAGGAGAAAGGTTGTGATAAGTTTGGAGCAAGCTAGTGACATGAGGCAAGAAAAGGTGTCTGTGGTGCAGTGGCTGGCTGGGACACCGGGTGGGAGTGATGTGGTCCTCCTGTTACATGCCCTGCCAGGAGCAATTTGGCCTGTGATACCCCATGTGTTACCCATGTAGTAACATGTGTTACCCAAAGATCCTGTTTGTCCTGGCACCACCAAGATAAGCCATGACACGGGGTGATGCAGGGACTGGTGTGGCTTTGGGTACTACCAGCCTTCCAGAGACACCGTTAGGGCCGGGCTGGCACTGGTCTCAGGCCAAACACTGCAAGGTGTGGTTTCGAGCACAGGGCCAGCACCCCCAGCTCTCACCCTGCGGTGGCAGCAGGGTGCGGGGTGCCCCAGGCGGGGAGCGGGGTGCGGGCCAGGAGGAACCACATCCGGGGTGGTCGGTGTGGCTGTCAGCTCCCTACTCAGATGCTCCATCTGACCAGTTTAACCAGTGCTGCCTGGCTCGGAAAGAGAAAGTGGAGGTTGCTGGGGCCGAGGAGTTGGCTTGCCTCCTCCTTCCCTGCCCTGCAGCACCTGGGGCTGGTTGGCCAGTGCCTTGGGGGCACAGGCTGGTGCCGGCATCTGTCACCTCTGGGCACTCAGCGGGCACCTCACGCCGGGACCGGGGTCTCCTCCCCTCCGCCACCTCCTGCTGACCCAGCGCCGCCGAGCCTCGGTGCCCACGGTCCCGCAGCCAGGACTGCCACCTGCCGGCTGTCCCCAAGGCCACCGCTCCCTTGGGGTAGCCGGGCTGCTCCCCAGCATGGGAGGGGGAGGTGCCCTCTGTCCCCAGGGAGCCCCCAAGCTCCCAGCTGGCTGCGCTGAGGGCAACCACCCAAACCCCCCGTCCCACAACACCGCGGCCCTAGCAGCTTGGGGACCTCTCCCTAAGGGGGCTGATGCACTTGATGCAGGGTTGGGAACGCTCTGACTCCTGGAGGGGTTGGCTGCCACTTGGGGACTGCCTGGCCAGATTCCCTTCTTCCCTCCAGGAGAGTGGGGCAGAGCCAGCCAAGCTGGGTCTGTGCTTCCTTCACCTCATTTGCCCCATCTGCCTGAGGACATCTGCCCCATCTTCCTGAGGAGTCGGTGCCTGTAAGGATGCAGGTCACCTTCTCACACCACCCAGGGTCAGAAGGGCTGCAGCAGCAGCAGCCCCTTCGCCAGGTGCATCAGGGTGGGACGGGCAGCTCCTGGTTGTCCCCTCTTCAAAGCCATCTCCGCTCTGTCACTTCAGCTTAGTCCACTTTATTTGGGAAGACAAAAAGGCAAGAAACAAACCACAGCCATCGAAAAAAACATATACATCATGAGACCAAAATAACTTACACTATTTACAGGAACACATCAAGGTATAAAATATATGTACACGCCCTGTCTTCTGACAAACCCAGACCACTGGGCTCAGCTGCATGACCAGCAGAGAAAAACAAAAAAGCCTTCACAAGAATTGGCCACTAGAAAACAGCTCCAAGCAAGAAAAGGCACCTGCTATTTGCTATGCTTGTGCAGCGGGAAGGGGTGGTGGAGCAGGCAACACAACGCTGCAGCTGCCCAAGCCCTGTCGCAGGGCTGGACCGGAGGATACTGGGTGGTCCCAGGATATGGGGGATTGTGGAACAGCTGGCAGGTACCAGGGGCAGAACTGTCATGGATAAGGGCACAAGCCCCCGGGGGCAGGAGGAAGATGCAGGGCTGTGCTTTTCTCAGGGTTAGGTGCAGGAAGGCAGGACAGGGCCTGGAGTGTCAGGGGTGTAGTGGGGTCCCTCCGAGTTACAGCTGGAGCACCGTGCAGCACATGGAGGGGTCAGGGCTTGGGGTCCCCTTCCCTCCCCAGGAGAATGAAGGGGGCTGAGGGAGAGTGTGCAGCCTGCAAGACAGAGCGAAGCTCCACTGAGTTTGCTGAAAAGCAAGTGGGACTCCTGTGCTTTTCAGGGATCGTACCTGGACCCCATCCAGCATGAGAAAGGGGAAGGACTGGGATAGAGGCACTAGGAGAGCACCCTGGGGAGCAGGCACTGGTTCTGCAGCACCAAGGCGAGAGGCAGCATCCAAGACCCCAAAGCTGCTGTGCTGGGAGGTGCTGGAGAGGAACAACGTACCTGGGGTGGGCAGGACCCTGGTGCTCCAGCTCCTCACAGCTGGCCAGACTGAGACACGCACTGCCACCCTGTCCTTTTGTGCAAGAAGAGCTGTGGGTGCCAGGGAGGGGGCATTAGCCAGGCTCTCTGGGTGGCCTCACAGTGTCTTGGGGGCCCAGTGCTTTCAGGCTCCTGAGTCATCTCCACCCCTCGTGTGCAAAGCTCAGCTCTACAGAAGCTGGAGCTGGCCCCTGTGTGCTCGAGGGAGGTGACCCATGGAGCAAGAGTCAGGGCCAGGGGACAAAAGCAGCACACAGCAATCTGAGGAAGGGAAGGACCTCCCTGGACTTCAGGTATCATCACACCCTTGGCACAAACCAAGGCACCTAAAGGTGAAGGAAAATGAGGTGCATGGTGCGTGCGAAAGCAGCTCCAAACTGTCCCTGCAGTGTAGGGGCTGGCAGAGGGGCTCAGAGACCATAAGGAGACTTTAAGCTATGCAGCAGTGCAAGTTCTAAGCCCCAGGGGAGCACCTCAGCACAGCGCAAGAAGATGAAACAGCTCACCTGCTTCCTCCATCAGGCAAACAGCCCTCACTGTCATCCCTAGCCTCACCTCCACCTTGGTTGTCAAAGTCCATGATCCCATTCTGAGCTCTGAAGGGCCAGAGTCCAAGGGGCCACCCTTGCTATATCACCTGCATGCTGTGAACTTGTGCTTTAGTGTTCGGGAGAACCTGCCCCCCTAAACTGACAGTGCGGCTCAGAGCTGTTAGCCCCTTCCCAAACTCGACTGTGCCAGGGGAGCCGGGTACGGCCCCAAGGAGGGGGTGATCTGAGGGCTGTAGGGTTACCCTGGTTTTTGTTCAGTGCCTGGGACAGGATCTAGATTCAACTACGTTTTGGGGGTGAAAAATCAACCAGCACAGAGGAGAATCAGCTTCTCTCACAGACTGCCCCCACCCACTGAGGCATTTACTGCACCAGTTCCCAGCCGCTCCAGGCTACCAGTGAATTACAGCAGGGTCTGGAAAATGGGGACTAGGACCCAACATTCTAGTGATGTGCTTTGCATGACATTTTCCAGACAAGAAGGGCTTCATTGCATCCACAGAGAATATCTGCGAGAGCAGAGGCAGGAGTACAGGCTGAGCTGTGCCTTTCAGATGTCCCTTTCCATCCTTCAAAGGGACGAGAGTGACCACTTCCAGGCTGCAGCTCGACCCAATAACTAATGGCAGCAACACCAAGCCTCAGTCTAAGCATCCCAACAGCGACGGGAGCAAAATCTCAGTGTTGTGACTCAACTGGGGGATTCCACTGCAAAGGGAAGAACTGGGAGCACAAGGGAGAGCAGGATACTGGTCCTGCCCAGGAGGCGGCAGACGGGGGACATGAGGGGTGGCTCAGACAAGCAACGAGGTGGGGTGGAGGCCACATGTCCCCCAGACAAATTCAAGTGTCAAAACCATAATAATAATAATTAAAAGAAGAAAAAAATCCTAAAACCACAAACTTCCCGCCCCGCCATCCCCATCCCCAAAACAAAACCCAGTGATGACAGCACCCAACTTGCACCATGAGGTAGCTAAACCAGATCAACATCCAAGAAATGCTCTCCTGCATGGGAAATATCAACCTACTCAGATACTAAGACGTACACACACACAGGGAGCTATGAGATCACAGTCTCTTCTCGTTTCAAAGACACCTCCCCTCTCTGGACACTTGTTGCTGTGACATGGAATCGAGCTCCCTGCACTTGTAGGCTGCACAAGCCTTGAAGCCCCTTCAACTTGCTGCTGGATGTAGCAGAGAGGCAGATGCTCAGCATCATCCAGGATTGGCCACAGCCCCGGAAAATTAAGCAGGCACTTGCAGCCTACACACAGGAAGAAACTGATGGAGAATGGCAAGGCATGTCTGACCCAACACAACCTCCCCCTGCCCCTGAGCAGGTTCCTTCATGGGCTGGGAACAGTGGGAGGTTTCAGGTCAGGCACTGGCAGATCTTGGTGCAGACACTGATGTATGTGCTACACCCGGCTACGGACAGTCAAACACATGCACACATGCCACCACTGCTGGTCCTGGGCTGTGCAGGGCTCAGCCACGACCATGAGGGATTGGCTCCTATGCAGGGTTGCACCCACACACACCATTACACTCACCCACAAGGCAAGGCAGCAGGATGGGTTTTTTCCCCCCAAAAGGCAAAGATCCCCATGAAATCAATAGAGGTGCTCCTGCCTTTTAGGATGTGGAGGAATTGCCACACTCCACCCGGAATGGTTTTAAGGAGGGCTGCTGGCAAATGACCTGGGGCTGGTCTGTCAGTTACCCTGGTTGGAGAAAGCAGAGGGAAAACAGTCTCTGTTTTCCGAGGCAGATCTTGGAGCCACTGGCCTTCGAGGTCCCAGTTCAGTGCTGGTGGGATCATGCGAAGAAATCCTTAAAATTGAGTTCAAATACTATTTCTTCTGTGACAGAGGGGAAGTGAGACCACATGAGGCAAGAGGTCTCCTCAGGGTCTCCTCAGCCATCCCACAACATGCACTGCCTGGCCCAGGGCAGGACAGAGTAGGGGACGGTCCAATGAGCCACAGGAGAGATGGAGGAAAGTGTGAGACCAGAGCTTGCCTGTCTCTTGTACAGGAGAGAGGATGGAGGGAGCCTGGAGAAACTGTTGTGTCCTTGGGGACACGCTCCTGGAGAGAGTGCCCAGCCTTTCATAGCGGTTGGATTGTGCAAGATCATCCAGTGCAGGGTTCAAGTGTGGGGTGAATCAGGGGACTTGTGCGAGATCAGTGTG
Organism: Thinocorus orbignyianus; assembly: GCA_013400375.1. Classification (NCBI taxonomy): domain Eukaryota; kingdom Metazoa; phylum Chordata; class Aves; order Ciconiiformes; family Thinocoridae; genus Thinocorus; species Thinocorus orbignyianus. Next base: position 82,214 of record VXBW01002718.1, on the reverse strand, counting down.
TGCAACTCCTTCCTCACCCTGCTCCTGGCACAGCGAGCGCTCCATCCTTGCCTGAACTCTGGCTGCTTGGATCCTTGCTGGGTCCCCTTTGGCTGCAGATCCATGGGAGCCAAGGGGCCAAACCACAGCTAGCCCCCTCTCTTGCAGCAGGCTGACAGCCAGCCCCGGGGGAAAGAGTTTCCATCTCCCAGTGATGGTAAAACAAGGAGTGAGGGATGACAAATCCAGCCTTGGCTTTTTTGCCCCGCTTTTAATCTGTTCCTGCTTCATTTCTCCATCTCAAGGGGGTTAACATGCTGCAGGAAAACACCACAAAACCCCTGCTTTGAGCCAAAGTGTCAAGAGCAGGGCTAAGTAGGCCTTCTGCTCCCCACTTCAGAGCAGGGTTGGCGTGTGGGGAAGAGCCCAAGAGCCATGGTTCAGCTGAGTTTACGACCAGGGTTTGGAGAGAATGTTGAAGGGAACTGCAGAGGGTTTGTTCGCAAGTTGGCTGGTAGAGATGTCCCTCCACAGCTGGGACATGGCAAAGGAGCTCACCTCCAATTGCTAAGGACAGGTAAATGAAGGATGGGGAACGATGGGATTACCTGTAAATCCTCCTGTAGGCCCCACACAGCAGAGAGGCTGTCCCGTGAGTAATGTCTCCAAAGAAGCAGCCCCTCTGTGCTGTGGTCCTGGCCAGCAGACATCAAATGTCCTCATAGCCGCGGAGTGGAAAGACTCCTGCAGGAGCCAGCCCCGGAGCCAACAGAAGAAGCACATCATGGTGGAGGCCACATGAGCCCACAGTAGCAGGAGGAAAAGGGGTGTCTCTGAAAGGAGCAAAGGAGCTCTGACCCGCAGAAGTCCCAGCAGGTGTTGCAGCAGGGTGAGTGAGAAGTGAGACGAAACATTTCTTGGTCACTGGAAAACCATCAAGAAACCTCAACAGGAGGGAAGGTGGAGCTGATGGTGCCCCACGAAGCTGCCTTCTCATAGGAGCTAGCAGTGCTCAAAGTACCAGATGGGACATCGTCCACGCCGTTGGGTCAAGCACAAAGAAAACCCTATCCCTTGGCTGAGCTCCTGTAGATGACAGAGTCTTGATAGCAAGGAAGAGGCACCCTGACCTTCACCCTCCCGTCACGTCTTCCAGTTGTTCTGCAGTTCCTAGTTCGACCCTGCGGGCAACCTCCTCCCGCTCCAAAGCTTCACTGTCAAGTCACTGAGAAACAAAGGTGAGAAGGATGGCGTGACCCAGGGGTTCCCACGGGAGCCCCACAGACATGCCGTGGAAAGGCAGTGCAAGGAGAAACACTCCCCACCCCCAGCCCAAGGCAGCATGCAGCCCACAAGACTTCCAGGCCTTTCTCTTGACAGGAGGTTGCCCAGTCCATTTTGGGGAGCAGGCAGGCCCAATGGGGCTCAGCCTCCAGCTCACCCCACTGGCAGCAACTGGGGATGGGGACAAAGGGAGATGGTGACCTCCAGGGCTGACCCCGACAACAGGACTCCTGCACCCCTTGAATGAGCTCTAACTACGTGATACTGCAGGGAGCTGCTGTGCTTGGTCTCCCCAGGGCATGGGCTGCTTTGGGGGTCGCTGCTGACTCCCACCCCACCACCCATGCAAGCCACAGCTTCCACAGAGCTGACACAGTAGATGTGGGCACTCGGCAAGAAAAAAAAAAAAACACCAAAAAACCAAAACCCAAATCAACGTAGGGGTATAGCTGGGACAAAAGGGCAAGTCACTTCTAACAAAGATTTATCAAGTGGGGGAAAACGCAAAATAGTTTCATACCGTGAAGAAGCAGCTCAGATCAGATAGAAGGAAAGAAAGAGAAAGAGAGAGAAGCAAAAGCAAGCAACAGAGAGAAAGACAGAGGCAGAAGGAGATGAAGGAACAGAGAAAAGGAAAGAAAAGACAGAAGAAGAGTGCATGAGCAAGAGAGTCAGAAAGAGCAGGAGGGTCAAGGCAGACTAGTAGCACGGCCCTTTATGGCAAGGACGCGTCGTGGAAGGCAAGGGGTGAGCCCAGGCACGTAACTCCATAACTTTACTCGGCAGTCACTGTGGCACAGATGGGAGGTGGGGCGGAGAAGAGACAGAGAGAGACAGAGAAAAAAGAAGGGAGAAAAGGGACATGGTGGAAAAGAAGACATCAGAGTCTTGCTGCCAAAGAGCTCCCCGAGAACAGCAGAGGATGCCCAGCCCCGGGGGAGAGGCGTCCCTGCGTGGGGAATAACCCGAGGCGTCACCAGAGCACAGGCAAGGGACGGCTTGGGGAAGAGCTCTTCGCACTGCAGTGGGCAGGCTGTGTCACGGTGCTGGCTAAGGTCAGCACGATGAGATGAAGAACTGGAGGGACTAGAAAGCTGCAAGACTCCCCCCTTCCCTCCTCTCCCTGCCCCCTGTCCATTCAGTGCAATCCCACCCAGGGCTGACAGTTCATCTCAGGGGTCTCCCACCTCCCAGAGGCTCTGGGAAGCAGAAAGCTTGGGGCTCACCTGGATGCAGTGAAGATATGCTTTGAGTTGGTGCAGATGGCATTGATGGGGCTGTCATGCCCTTTGATCTCCCCAACCGGGGTGAAGGTGTCCACGTTCCAGACCTTGATCATTCCTCCTCGGCAGGCACTCAGCACCATGGGGCGGCCAGGGATAAAGGCCAGGGCACAGACCCAATCTTTGTGGGCATTGGGGATTTGCTGTAGGTATAAGCAAAGAGCAGCCATCATGACCAACCTCATCTGCAGCACCAGCAGCAGCCTTATGCTACCAACCTGTGAGGCTCAGATCCTCACTGATGGCTGGGGCCTGATCTGGATTGCGAGGCTAGTGATGCAAAGTCAGGAGGCCAAGGGGATGGATTCAAAAGTCAAGGCTTGGCTTGTCCCTTGGGCAAGAGACAACAGACCTGTCCCTCAGAGAGGAAAACTACACCTGGCACTGCAATCAATGTTGCAGCCTGGGTGCCAGGGAGAGCTGGCAATCCTGAGTGCTCTACAGCACAAACTTATGGGTGTACAAAGCCACCTCACACATGCACTGCCAGATTCTCAGTAACAGGAGTTACCCATTAGCTCAGTGCAGGACCCCAGCAGCAATACTCCTCTGTCCCATGATACCCTAAGGACCTGTGCTGTACGCTCCCCTCCAGACCTGTATAAGTTCCTGCTGCTCCAGATCCCACTTCTTTATGCCGTTGTCCCTGGAGCCACTGAAGAGGATGTCTCCCTGGATGGCCAGGCACTCGATGCCATCATAGTGAGGGGGCTCAAAATTGTGAGTGGGGCCAATATTGCCCACCATGCCCTCAGCAATCTCAAATACCTAGGGGAAAAACAGTGGTTGTGAGATGCCAGATGTCTCTGGAAACGGAGTTGAACCTCTCTTGGAGAATATGGCTATCACCCTCTACTTCCTGGGCTCAAAGAACCCAGAGTGATGCTGGAAAGGGGAGTGGACATTGGCCAGTGGAGGCTTTCTTGGGGATGAGGTCTCTCCAGGGGTCCTGCCATCATCAGGGGAGGTCTTCCACTGGAGACAGCCCCATTCTGCTGCATTTTACTCATGGTGAGCTGTCATACACCTCCATGAGACAAATTAACAGCTCGCAGTTGTTGGAAGAATGGGATCCTACTTTCCTCATCATCTCACCATCCCTCTTTGCTCCCCTGGTGCCAGTTGCAATTCAATCTGCTAAAAACCAACAAAAACCTAAAAGGGAGGGGCAAACTCTTGCTGTGGGGGAACTGTGAATGAGAAAGTGCAAAGCATCAGTATCAGAGAGGAGACTTGAGCAGAACGGGTCAAGCTGCTAATCTGGGTCAGCAATAACACGCAAGTACCAGCCACAGAGCATAAGGGGTAAGACAGATGCAAATCCATCTTCAGAGGTGCATTTGTACTGCGGACCAAGCAAAAGGCAAGATTTGGGGTGAGGAGATATGCAAAAACCTCACATGCAGAGGCGAAAAAAGAAATCTGGGTTCTGATTTCGGGAGAAGAGACCTTAGGGCTTGCCAGCATCTGAGCTTCCCTATGGGACATACAGATCTGCTCTCCATGAAGAGTACCTTGACATAGTGATCTTTGGAGCCTGTCACCACCAGATCATGATTGCTGGCTGTCTGGTTTACCGTGAGACACATCACAGGTCCGATGTGGCCACTCAGCTTCCCAATGGGCTGCAACCTGAGTTCAATAACACGGGTCAGCCAACCCCTTCCTGGGTGCCAAAGCACCGCCAAAGGGCTGTCCCTGGCAGAGCCCCCCACAGCCCTGGAGCTCCCTTTGGGTTGTTCCCTCTGGGGGACTGTGAGCTGGGACACCCTCTTCCCAGTGATGCCAGGAGAGGAAGGCAAGCTTGGGACCAGCCAACATCTGGCTACAGAGCCTGGAGTGCAGCATGGGGGCAGCAGGCCAGGGACCACCTGGCAGGAAGGCAGGCAAGGGTAAAACCAGGGGCTTATTCTGCTCATTTCATACATCTTTCCCCTTCTCCTAAATTCTGCCCACCTCAGAGACAAACCCCCCACGCTATATAGCATCATTGCTGCTCATCATCCCTAGAGTCCCGTAGCAAAGAGTCCAGAAAGTCTTCACTCCAGGCAACTTCCATTACTAAAAGGGCTTGTACTTTCCCTGGAGGGAGTAATTTCAGATGCCTCCGAGCAGACAACATCAACTCAGCATCCACAAGCTGTCCTGCTCACCCCAGCACTACCCTCTCACCTGCTCAGCTCCCAGATGCGGACAGAGTTACCAGTGGCAGCATACAGCATGGTGCCAGCGGGGTTGAGAGCAATCTGGTTGATCTGGTGCTCCCCCTGCACGCTGGCAACAGTGCGGGTAGTGGTCCCAGCACACGCATCCCCAGAGATCACCTGTCCAGAAGATCTAAGGGAGAGAGAGGTTAAAGGATGAGCAGAGATCAGTGACACCAAGGAGGAACCACATGAGGTTGTTGGCTCCAGGGTGGCATAGGTGGGTTCCACATCAGGGAAAGGCCCTACAAGTATCACCATCTCTCTGGCCACCATGGGATCAACAAGACCTCTGTCCCCTAGGCTACTGCCCTGCTTGCAGATGGAGCCATGGATGTCAGGTGTGCATGTAATATGGAATAGCCTGCCCTGTTTTTTTCCATTTGAGGGCTGCTCTTCTCCTCCCCAGTCCTCTCTGCTTCCTGCAGGAAGAACTGGCTAGTGCTGGCAGTCAGCACAGGGAGGCAGAGGTATTTGTCCTCTGCACCAGGGGAGAAACAAGCTCAGGCCAAGGCTGGTGAGCTGAGGCTGGAGGGAGCTGGCAACCCTCCCTGCCATACTCTCCCAACACTTGAGCCCTGCTCCAGACTGGCAGACCACAGCTACAGCCTGTCCCATGCCCCTTTCTGGTCCTCAAACTCCTCATAAGGATTTGAGTTTCCCAGTGGAGAGCCTGTGATTTACACAGCCATGATATTGTTAAGGGGTGTGCCTCCTCTACAGAGCTGCTGGCTCTCTTGGCCATCCCCAGAAGTAGCTGCAAATCTCTTCAAGGCTCTTTAACTCAGAGCCTTCACTGCAGGAGGTATCTATGGGTCCCCTCACCCCAAGCTCCCTATTCCCTAAGGATGCAGTGCAGTGAAATGGCACTAAAGCAGCTGGTACTTGGCCCTGTCCACAGCTCCAGTACATCCTGGGACTGGCTTCTGCAAAGCCAGAGATGCCCAGAATAACTAAGGTCCCCCCCAGCTGCTCTCATCTGCCACGTACGTGAGGGTGCGGATGCACCGGGTCGAATCACGGATGTCCCACACTTTGATGTACGACGTGGACACAGTGAACATGAGCCCTGTGTGGCTGCAGTACTTGATGGAAACCACGTTGTTTGGATGACCCTTGAGGGAAGCGATTTCTTGACCCGTCACCAGGTTCCACATTTTGCAGCTCCGGTCTGTGGGAGGAGTAACGTGCCCAAGAGTGTCAGGCAGGTGACAACACCCCTTCTGAGCATTGCCTCCCCCTACCCACAGGGCTGGACGAAAGGAGCCAGCCAGCCCCAGCACCAGGGCAGTCAGAGTAAGGTTCAACATTGAGGACAGGAGCAAGGTCAAGGAGTGGCATCTCCAACATCCCCATGTTGCCCAGCACTCCATGTATTCCCCTGTGCTGGCCTGCTTCCCCATTGTGTCTGCTGGCCGGCACCCCCATGCCCTCTCTGTCCACCACGCACCTTTGGACCCAGTGAAAAGCAGCTCATCGGTGGCATCCAGGCAGAGCACAGGCTTGGTGTGTCCTTCTGCCACGGAGACGCACTGCAGCGGGGCTGTCCGGGCATTCTTGGTGCCACCCACCGGGTTAATCATGCCCCTTGCACAGGAAAGAAAGAAGCAGCACGGTAGGGAGTGTGTGTGGAAAGACACCCTGCTTGTGTAGTCCCATGGGCATGGGAGACCAAGAGCTGTCTCACCCCAAGCATCTTCCACCATGTGGTGGGTGATGGGTCCCTCTATCTGAACCCAGCATGTCTGAGCAAAGTTCTTCATGGAAACCCTGGGAATCTCCCTAGAAACAGGTCCTGCCTACTGCCTCTGCCCCAGCAATACAGATTGGGAAAGAGGGGCCACCAGCTGGCCTCTGCTGGCCAGCACAGACCCAAGCAGCCAGAAGGCTTAGCTCATTGGTCCTCAGGTCAGTTTGGGGCAAACTACACCTTCTCCAGACTGAAGCTCTGCTGGGATAAGTGCTTCAGAGCACCAATGCACAGCACCACAGTTCCTTGGAGGCTGTCAGCCTGTGGCTGGTGACATTTACATGAACCTGCTGGAGCAGGTAAAGAGGAGGCCACGAAGATGCTGGGAGGGCTGGAGCCTCTCTGCTGTGAGGACAGGCTGAGAGAGTTGGGGGGGTTTAGCCTGGAGAAGAGAAGGCTCTGGGGAGTCCCTAAAGGTGATCCAAGAAAGCTGGGAAGGGACTCTTGATCAGGGAGAGGAGCCATAGGATGAGGGTGCAGGGTTTTAAACTGAAAGAGGAGAGATTTACCAGGAAGAAGTTCTTTGCTGTGAGGGTAGTGTCACACTGGCCCAGGCTGCCTAGAGAAGTTGTGGATGCCCAGGTTGGATAGGGCTTTGAGCAACCTGGTCTAATGGGAGCTGTTCCTGCCCATGGAAGGGTGCTGAAAATAGATGGTCTTTAAGGTCTCTTACAACCCAAACTATTCTATGTTTCTATAATTTGGAGACAGGACCCTGTTCCTATACATAAGGCCACAGGACAGCGCTGGCATTTGTACCCAGCATCCCTGTTGCAATAGCTGTGGAAGTTCCACACCAACCACTGGCTCTGAGCAGGAGCGGACCTGTCCCTGGCAAACATTCCTCCAAGGGACACCTGCCGCCTAGACCTCTGGACAAAGCATCTGCCAATCCCCTCCACTTCAGTAGTGCTCAGGGTGCTGAGGACCAACAGCCCTACCCTTGAGACCCTAGTGTGCATGGCCACCAACAGCTCTTCCTGGCTGACGTCCCAAAGAACAGCTTCCACTCAGTCTTGGGGCACTGGGCTGTGCTAGTTTCTTCTTAGAGGCATGGAAACTGAGGCACGAAGCCAGAGAAGGTCAGGCCCGAGGCCACATAAGGCTTGCATTAGTCACAAGGATGAAACACAGGCTCATTAATTTGGGTTTGGAAATCACTGCTCAGGATCTTTCTTTCTCAGCCAGCAGCTGCACTTAAAACTCTATAAACAGCCCTCCCCTAGTGTTTCTACCAGTCTCCAGGTGACACTGAATCTAAATGGCAATCCTGGGTTCCCAGGGTGAGACGCTGTCGATGCCCGAGGTGACACAGCCACAGACAAGTTTGATGCCACCTCCTCAGTGACTGTGGGAACTCAGGGCATGGGCAATGTGAGAGGACACTGGGTTGTTGGAGAGCTGGTGTTCTTAAAGTATGGGGGAAAGGTGGCCCTTATATTGGGAAACCTCCGTAGGAAAGAGGGTGCTGTGGGCCAAGCTCAGGAGCACCTTAACCACAAGGCTGAGCTCTGCACCTCAATCTGACTTGGTTTCTTTGGGAAGAATATCTACCCACCCACAACCCAGCACTAGGGAAGCACAAACAGGGGTGCAAAGCACCTGCAGATATTTGCCTGGAAGATGCTTGCAAGAAGGATGCACTATGAATGCCCAAGGTTGCTCGCCTCCTTCCCCAGAATCACACTGTCCTGCTGGGGAGCTAGGGGACAGGATGGGACATGGGTGGTGTTACACTGATGACAGCCCATCAGAGATGGAGGAGAACATGCTGCCACCCCGAACCAGCCAGTGCCCGCAGATGAGCCCAGTGCCAAGTTTCCAAGGGCTGATCAGAGCAGGAGCAGTTTAAATTCATAACAAAGGGGACAAGGTCAGACACTAGAGGTGGCATGCCAGGAGGGGACAGCACACACGAGCTGGGAGATGGGGAAGAGCAGCAAGGCGCAGGTGGAGTATGCAGGGGCAAGGGAGAGCAGACTTGTGAGACAGACAGAAGGAGGAGAGCAGAAAGGGATAATAAATAGAAAGTTGTCTATACCTCAGCACCTCCGAGACAGAGGAATCGCTGTCATCAGACCTAGGGGCAGAAAATTAGCAGGATTATGGGAGAGAAAACCCAGACTAGAAGAGGCAGCAGAGGAGTCAGAGATGGAGGATTGTTATTGCATCCAAGCCAGTGTAGGAACAGAGAGAAGGAGGAGGGGAGAGAAGGAAAAAGAGAAGCACACATGGAGGACCAGGGCAGAGGAGCAGGAGGGCATGTGAGGATCAGACAGCAGGTCTCCATCAGGGAATGTCAGTGCTGCTAGCAATGCTCCGAGACGAGGGCAGCTGCCCAACCTGCTGCAGGGAGAGGCTGGAGCAGCATTTATGGGTCCTTCAGACTCCTTCAAGCCCCCATTCCACCTTACCCCATCCTGCTCCACAGCCTTTTCCAGGGGTTCAAGCCTGGAAACACCATTTGGTCTCCAAATATGGCTTAGCCAGAGGCCAGGACCGCAAACGCCTGCAAGCAGCCAGCTCAGAGGTGACACACAGCAGGCAGGACAGGGCAAGGGTCCTGCACGGCCCTTGTAGAGCATCTGCTCCCTCATGACAAGGAGCAGGGAGCAAAATTGGTGGCAGGAGGCTGGCTGAAGCCAATTCAAGTCCTTTGCTCCTACATCCCACCATGGGACCAGGTACATGCCATTTGTTATGACATGGGTCCCTCTCCCTCAGACCCTACCAGCCCCACCAGGACTTACTTATCCAAGGCAGACCCCTGACTCTGGTTGCTTGTGAGACGAGAGAAGACATTGCGGTCGTTGCGTGGACGGGTGGGTGGGGATGAGGGAGGGGTGAAGCCAACATCTGGAGGCCTGAGCCAGGAAGGATCAGAGGGATACATGACTTGGGAATTGCTCACTTAGCAGCTGCCTGGCATACCAGGACATAGCAAGAGCTGGCCCAGCCAGCATTCCTCCCCACTTGTCTGGACCACCCAGCCTCTCCCTACCCAGGTGGCCATTTTTGCAGCTCCCAAGCTCACCTGGCGGGTTGACCACGGTCATAGGATTTCCTCCTTGTCAGAGGTGAAGTGTCTGAGCCACGAGATTGCCTGGGACTAAATCAAATGAAACGGAGCACAGTGGGTCCCTGCTCCCCCTGCTGGGATCCCTCCATGCTGAACATCCACGTCCTGCCCCAGCACAGCAAAGAAGTTGGGCTTCCCTGGAGTCATAATCACAGGATCAGAGGGTGCTTCAAGGCATCCCATGAGCGGCAGGGGCTTTTGACAACCCAAGAAGCCTCCAAGAAGGCTAATAACCCAGGGCAGTGAGCTGGTGATCCTCGCATGCTGCCCTTCTTTTCCTCCTCCTGGAGTACCCATGGTCCCATCTGCAGAGGATACCAACATACCCCTAGGCACTCTCCAAAGCCCACTGGAGAAACCTACCAGTACTTGCTGCAGACAAGCGTGGATAGGCCCAGAATTGGTCTCACCCTCACTGCTCTGCAACTTCACAGCCTGGGAACAGCTTTCCACCTACTGGCCCATGCCTCCAGGAGCCTCCCAATGCCCAGAGACCCATCACCCCATGCTCACAAAGTGCTTCCTCGCGTGGGCAGGCTGATGGTGCGCGACACCTTCTCCTTGTAATAGGGGTCTCGGATGGAGAAGCTGATCCCATCCTCTTTGATCTCCATGAGGGATGCCAAGGACTTGGTGATGTTCTTGGTGGAGACGTCCAGCGTGGGTCCTAGACACTCAGCTGATACTGCCTTCATCTGCCCTGAGAGCTTGGGCTCTCCCTAGAGCAGGTCAGAGGGCTTAGGCACAGGCAACACAGGCAGAAGACAGCAAGAGCAGCCACAGAGATGTGGGGTGGAGCAGCTCATGCTCTCTGGCCAGAGGAGGTTAAGGTCCCCCTGCATGGTGCTGGGATGCCCATCACAGTGCTGTCTCTCCGTGCTCTAAGTGAATATGCAGAACAAAAGGTGCTTTCCTCCATCTTTGCCCAAAATGGATGCAGCACTGCACAGGAACCTCCTTGGTACCCACTCAAATATGGAGGCTGGTATTGTGGATGTTTCCCAAGTCTCTGGTGCTTCAGAGGACCTCAGGACCAGGAGGCCTGGGTTCTGCCTCATCTAGAGCTGACCCCACCCAGACAACAGCCACACTGCCTTACGCCACACCTGGCTCTTCAAGGGTCAGACTATGGAGACCCGGAGCACTCCTGAACAACGGCCCTCCATCCCTCCTCCCATTCCCTATTAGAAGAGCCAGACAGAAAGGCTCACTAACCTTGAACTTGAAGTCATCCTGGCTTGCTGAGCCCTTCATGGTGAAAGACTGGGAGATGCTGTAAGGGGAAGAGACCAAAGATGGATTTTCGGTGCCAAACCCCTTTCAGAGAGGTGGTTGCCACCAACCCACCAAACTCCTTGGGCCACCCCCTGCCTCCAGCACCCCTTCTCCAACAGATGACCCAGTTTTCATTCCCTGCTGTTATCTAAAAGATTTCTCTGCTCTCCTTCCCAAGGGCTGGGCATCACAGGAAAGCTTAGGTGGGGCTTTGTTCATCCATGTCCATCTGCGAAGTTTCATGGATGGCAACAGACATCACGCCCCCTGCCTGGCCTCTCCAGCCACCGTCAGCTCAGGCAGGCCTGAGCTGGGTGCTCACCTCCCGTCTGAAGCCAAGCTGAACTCCGAGAGCTCCTCATCTGTGCTGGTGTAGCCGTTCTCTGTCCAGGGTAGAGACAGCACATCAGCAGTTCAGAGGGGACCCCTATTGTCCTGAGTCCCATCTGAGCTGCATGGTGGAGGTGACAGCTCGGGCAGTTGTGGGGTGGGAGGAAGGGCAGTCTTCATTCCTGCTGCATGGTGGCCAGAGCACATGCCCCCCTCCCCAGCATCACCCTCGGGGGAGCCCTGGGCAGGCTGGTCCCAGCCATAGAACCTCCATGTGCTTCTTGTGGGGCTGGCATAGGTGGGCACCTTGCCTCACAGGCAGCACACCCGGCACAAGGATACGCCAGCCTGGGGTCCCACCTTGCTGGACGTTGTGGATCAGGGCCTGCAGCTCGGGGTGTGACTCGGCCTTCTCCCGCAGCGCATCCAGGATGGCGTGGTTCTGTGAGGCGCCGGTCACATCCGTCTGCCGCAGGCGCCCCTCCAGCAGGCGGATCTGGGCCTCCTTCTGCGCCACCTGCAGCCCCTGGGGAAGGACAGCCACGCCAGGCCTCAAGTGGGGGTCTTGGATCCCCACCAGCAAGTCCCCACCCTGACACCTTCCTCCCCTCCCCAGCGGCAGGAAACCCCATCACTCATCCAAGTCCTGTCTTGGCCCCACACCTTGTCGATGGAGGCCTTCAGGAAGTTGTCCAACAGGAGACGGGCTTCGGCCAGGGAGCAGGAGCTGATCACCACTGAAGTGTCTGTGGAGTCCAGCTCCTCCTGGAACATGGAGGGACAGGTTTTAGCTCCAGCAGGGGAGCTTTGCCGCTGGGCATGGGATGGGCAGAACAGGCACTGCAGCCAGCACAGCACCTCCACCACACCACCAGCACTCCCCAGACTTGATGTTTGCTCTCCTCAGTCTGCCTAAGTGGCGACTGAGGAGATACTGTCATGAAGACAACCAACGCAACCTGAAGGGCTTCTGTGTTGCTACAGGAATCCTGGTGCCAGCACTTAATTAGAAGCTAATCTGCAGACACCAACCTCACCCCAATCCACAGCAGGTGAGGTCACCAGTCCAAAAGTTAGTGTGAGCTTAAAACAGCCCCTTCTTCCCTGCCAATCTGTGTGACAGCAGGGGACAGCACACAGCCTCCAACCCAGCCTTCAGCCACTAGAGGGGAGCCAGGACCTGCACAGCATCTCTGTGGCTTTCCCACTGTCTAAAACCGGACACAACACCTGCAGGATTTCTGCTAGAAAAAAAGGTAATCCTTCTCAGGATGTTTCCAGCACATACAGCTCCCCAGGTGGGCTGGGTGCCGCATCTTCCCTACATTCCAGGATGGTGGGGCATGGGGCATCAGCAGCAGGTCCATGGACCCGCAAGGACCAGGCAGCACTTCCCTCCACAATTAACCACCTAGTGAGGAGTGACTGTGTGGGTGAAGCCCCATGGAGTGTGGCACAGCTCACAGGAGAGCTCCAGCATACCCAGCCTGGCCATGCCCAAGGACACCCTTGCCTCTGCCAGCTGGGCCCAGTCCATCTGCACACCTTGGTCTCTTCGATCTGCATGATGGTGGCCTGGCAGTCGGAAATGCTATCGTTGATGTAGTCGATGTTGGCCCCCAGCACCTCTATCTCCTCGTTTAGCTCCTGCAGCCCCTTCTGCTCCTTGGGACTCTCTGTCTGCAGTTTCATCCTCTTGCCCAGCAACACTTCCTGCAGCAAGGCCAGCTCCTCACGTTTCTGGGGGAAAGAGGGAGATGGGCACTGTCAGCATGCTGTACCCCTGCCCCGCACCCATCACCCAACCCTCTCTGTCCCCAGCACCACCGTCACCTTGATGAGCCGCTCCATGTCAGCCTCCAGGTTGACAATGGTCATCCTCTGCATGACTATGTCAAAGATACGCCGCTCAAGTGACTGCCACTTGAGGCGAGCGGCTTTGCTGAAGGTCTGGCTTGTCCCCTTCTTGGGGAACTTCTTCCTACAGCCGGAGAGAAGAGGCACACGGGTGACTGGCCTGGAAAGCTGTGCTTGCCCCAAAAGAATGCTTGGCCTGTAGCTAGCCAGTAGTGGAGGAGTCATCTGCACAATTTCTGGATTGTCCAACTTTTCCCCAAAGAGAGGGACAAGGGATGAACCCAGCAGTCTTTGTGCCGCGGTGTTTAATGCTTGTGGAAGGCCAGTTCTGGGCTCAAGCCCAGGTGACAGTCAGTCATGCTGCCAGCACAGCCTGCCACTGGGTCAGTGGTTTAACATGGGCCAAAGGCACAGTAAGAAGCTGGCGTTCAACTTCCATCACCCACCAGACATAGGAATCTCCACATAGCCCCTGCCCTGACCTGATGGGTCGAGCCCCATTCACGGAGGATGAGGGGTCTCCCAGGAAGTTGTTGATTTTCCTGTTCCACTGGCGCACGATGCTGGAAACGGAGCGAGCACCAGATTCAGGCTCAGAGGAGGTGGTGCTGGCTGAGACCTCTGCGCCTGAGTCCAGCATGGCCGGCTTCTGGTTTGTCCTGCCCGCAACCCGGTCTGACATGGGTTTGGCGAGACGGCGCAGTGCTGAAACCTGCCCAGAACAAAAGAGTGTCAGACAGCCCAAATCTGTTGCCGTCACTCCCAGGTCCCCATGGGATCGAGATCAGCAGCTCTGAAGACCATAAACCCCAGGGCCATTTGTGCACCATGGGTTTGTCCCTTCTCCCACCATAGCCCATCCCTTGCTGCCAGGCTCAAGTGCCCCGGGAGAGGGGCAATTGTCTCTTGCCTGCAACCGTCTTCCACCTGGTTACTGAGCCATAAAAATCCTCCCACCCTTTTGGGAAACCCACTTTCAGAGCTGGCACTGTCTGGAGGACAGTGTGCCTCTGAGCCAAGCACTGGGGCCATGACCCCAATGGGGTCTGGAGGCTACATGGAGGCAAAAACACCCTCCTGTCCCTTACCTCCTGGGTTTTCCTCCGCAGCACTATTTCCTGCTGCCGCTTCTGAGACTCCAGAGCCCGGATCTGAAACTGCACAAGACAGGGAGAGAGATTCCTGAGGTCCTGCCCAGGCACCCCAGTGATGGTTGCAGTCCCAAGGCTCCCACCATCAAAGCTTGGAGCAGTTACTTTTGCCATGAACAGCCACACTTCTGATTTTAACAGCGAGCAGGTTTCCAGCCTTAAGGCTCTTGAGGCTGACTCTGATGGCACATTACCCCCCAGGCATGGTGGGGAGCTCATAGCATCTCCCACAACCATGCTGGGAGCTGCAGGAAACTCTGGAGAGCCATTCAGCTGGGGCTATGCAACCCTGGCGAGGCCATAAGTGTAGCCACAGGCCCCAAGCTTCACCAACTGGTATTTATGAGCACCTTGGGGTGCCAGGGCAGGACAAACATCCACTCCCAGCCAGGCCAGTTCCCTCCCTTCATGGGGATGCCCAGGGGCCTGTGGGCAGACTGGGCTCTCACCTCCTGCCGGCGCTGCTCCTTCTTGAGCTGTGCAATCTCCCGATTCCTCTTCGTCTCTGCCAGCCGCCTCCGCTGCTGCTCCTCCCGCATCTGCTTCATCAGGGCAACCTGGAACAGGAAGGTACCACACGTCAGTGCAGGCACCTGTCCCAGACAGATGCCCCACACTTGCCACCACGGGTGGAAAACATTGCTTCTGAGCAGGGAGCCACACTTGACTGGGGGATGCTCTCCCTGCCCCGGCATGTCCAGGTACCTTTGCCTTCTTCATCTCAGCCACCTCTGCCTGCAGCTTCCTCAGCTCCCGTTCGTAGCGGGACTGGTTCTTGAGCAGGCGAGCATGCTCCTTCTGGGCTGCCTGGAGTTTCTGCAGGTCCCGGTTCATCTCCTTCAGCCGTTTCTCATAGTCTGCTTTGATCTTGTTGGCTTTCTCCTCTGTGTAGCACTCCATGGTGCCTGGCAGAGCAAGGAGAGAGCTTGTGCACCCCAGGCCTGCACTTACATGCCAGGTGCTGCTCCCTCTCTATCCTTCATCCCTCTGCTCTGGCCCCCTCACAAGCTGAGATCTGCCTGGGAGCACGCACTGGATGAGATGGGTTTGGGCTCAGTGCAGGGTGGGAACAGTGGGTTACAGCACAGCTGCTGGGCTGAGAGGAGTTACAGACCTAGACCTACAGCCATGAGCTTGTGTGATCCTGTCCTGCTGAGCTGAGAGATCAGCAACATCACTCGGTCTTTCAGGTCTTCACGTGCCCCTCAACACCTCATTTTCCCCAAAGTATTTCCACATCCCATGAAGTGGTGTTTAAGGCTTTGCCTCGCCATCCTTTCCAGACACCTCTCCAGAACAAGTGCAGTTAGGAACTCTTCAACTGACTAGTCTCACTCCCACAGCAAGATGGGCAGGGTCTTGAGAGTCCCATGGGCTCAAGCAGAGACAGGGGGATGGCAAAGCTCTACCAGAGCCAGCATTGTGTGCATGGGGTGGGTGCTTTGGGTCTGAGTGGGATGGGCAGGAGTGGGGACTGGGCACTGACACTCCGGGGGTGGGATCCTAGGGGCAAGGTGATTCTCACTGAGGTTCTGTAGGACCCGGTCCCGCTCCAGCTGTGTGTCCCGGATCTTGTTTTGCAGCAGGATCAGTTTCTCCTCATACTGGTGCTTGAGGGTCTGCAGGCGCCGCTGACTGTTTTCCAGCTCGTCAATCAGCTTCTGCTTGATCTCTATCTCACAAGTCAGATCCGCCAGGTCGGCCTGGAAATTCACGCCTGGAGGCCAGTGGTGAAGTTAGCCTGGGAGGGATGGAGGAGCATCGCTCCCACAACCCCACTGGGCCACAGCACACGGGAAGGGCAGAGGGAGCTGATGGGAACCCTCTTCGGGAGCAGCAGCACCCCAAAGAGCATAGAGACTCCCTGCAGCAACCCTGGTACTTTCCCAAGCCCCTGTGGCCAGGACGTCCCAGCAGATTCTCCCTTCCAGGAGCAGAACTCAGGCCCAGGAGACACTAGCAAATGCACCCCCGTACCCTGGGCTGCATGTGTGGCTCCACACTTTACCCTTCTCGTCTGCATCTGAGTCTGAGTCCACCAGGCTCTCCTCACTGCCCGAGTCGTCATCTTCATCCTCACGTCCATCCTCTTCCTCACAGCCGCTCTCATCCTGTTCCTCCTCCTCCTGAGAGACAAGTGCCTAACCTCAGCCTGCAGCAGGGTCTTGCCCTTCTCTCTGCAGCTCTTCCCTCCTCCAAACCTCAGCTGCAGCACCCACAATGGGCCTCAGCCTCCCCGACAGGATGCCTGGGGGCTGGCAGCCTCGGTGCCCATCCATCCCCTCTCAGCTGAGTAGCACTGCATCGCCCAACCCCCTTCACCTATGCTTGTTGAAACCAAGCCCCAAAAGAATGGGATCCTCACTCCACAGCAGGGCTTGGCTGAGGAGCATCTAACTTTTCCCTACTCCAGCATGTGGTCCTTGGCTCCTTAAAGCCCCCTCTCCCCCCAAGTCTGCTTGCAAGGCCAAGCTCAGCTTGGACCCTCTCCCAGGTGGGGTGAGGACAATGCTCCACACTCAAACAACGTCCTCTGTATGAGCATGAAGCCTGCTCACCTCTTCCACCTCATTCTCATCCGTTTCCTCCCCATTGTCCTGCTGCAGTTTCTGTCGCTTCTTAAATGCTTCCTTCTCCGGGCTGGGGGAGAGCAGAGGGGTGCTGGTGAGTCCCAGTGTGGGGAAGCCCAGGGATGGGTCCTGCTGGAGTCCCCTCACCTCCTGCTTTTGGACCTTTTGAGGTAAACAGCCTCCAGGATCATGTGGTGGGTGACCAGGAGACTGAGGGCAAGGCAGTACTGGGAGGGGAACCCAGGCATTTGGGCTCTGCGTTTAGCGCGGGTGGGGGAAGAAGCAGGATACCTGATCCCACAAGTACAGACAGGGACCGACATGTAGCCTCTCCTTCCCAACACCTTACAGCAGCTGCCTTCACCTTTTCCTCTGCTGCCTCCTCTCTTTCTTTTTCAGGCGCTCCAGGTCCTGCTTGGCCCGTCGGAGGACATCGGAGGCCTCCGTCTCCACTGGAGCAGCAGGGCTGCACAGACCAGCCAAGCCAGGTGCTGGGGACGAGCCCATGGAGTAGGGGGACCGGGCAGAGACACGCGAGAGGCTGCGACGCAGAGACTCATTCATGGACTCGCTCTCCAGAAGCTTCGTCCTAGGGAGTGGAGACAGTATGTGGTCAAAGAGGGGACATCCCACTGTCCCTGGAGGAGGGGACCCTGCTTGGTTTTAGGATGGTGTGAGCCAGGGATGGTCACCACAAACTCATTTCCATTCATGCTGGGTTAGGTCAGGATGCTGCAGGACGGAGTCCCAGGACCGCACAAGAGACTGGGACAGACTCAGCCTGGGGGGCCAGCAGTCCCTGGAAGACAGCACACACTTCTGCCAGGATCTCCTCCTCCATCAATGGCTACATAAAGGACAACACTGGCCAAAGCACTACCTGGCACCAAGGGTGGGACTCCCACAGCCCCAGCAGTCTCAGCTGCTACTCCATCGGGGCTGACAACTCACCCCAGTGATGCTGGAGGTGCGGAGCTGTGAGCCACACCTGGACTCAGACCCCACCATGGCACCTGCTGGGCCAGGGATCCAGGAGACTCACCAGCCCCCATGCCTGGCTCACCTCAGCTCTTCAATCTCCCTGATGTAGTTCTGGATGAGGGCACCAATGGCTTCATTACCATCACCTGGAGGAGCAGAGGCGCAGGTGGATCAAGGCAAGACATAAGCTGCACTGTAGCACCCATCCCAGCTACGCTGACTGCGCTGAACCGCCACACCACACACTAGCCCAGCCTCACCTGCCTTGGCCAGCATCAGATTGGCCTCCTGGCTCATGAGGTGGGTGACCCTGCTGTTGATAGCATCTATGGCCTCCTGCATGGCCTTCACCCGCATGCGCAGGGCGCTGTTCTCCTTCTGCAGCATGGCGTTCTCACGGAAAAGGTCGCTGTAACCCTCCGAGCCATCCTCCCCAATGACCCGCTTGCCCTGTGGGGAGAGGAGGAGGGTAAGCTGGGATGTGGAGGCCTACTGCTGCATCCCTGGGGGCAGTCCCAGCCACCAAAGCAGGGGCAGGGACAAATCTAAGGACCAGGACCTTATTAACAGGGGCAGAGCCTGGTAGGCAGAGGGACTTTTCCACCAAAATCGCCGCAATTAAAACATGAGAAGGCGGCATTGTGCTTCTGCATCCATTCCACCTCTGCAGGCTTGCTTGACCACTCACCGCCTTGTACTCCATCAGCTCCATCTGCAGGCGGGCAATCTCAGCCCTCAGGGCACTGATCTGCTGACTTGTCTTGTCCTGGTTCACCACCACCTTGTTCTTGATGTTGCGAGCCCGGTTGGCATACTTGAGTGTGTTCAGGGTCTCCATAAAGTCCCGGTCAGACGGGCTCACGCAGGCGATCATGATGGTTTGGCTTGGGGAGATGAAGGTCAGGGTGAAGAGACAGTTTCCTACACTCTGTGCCAAGTTGACAAATGGACACCTGGGACACAGGCCACACACACCCCAGACACCCATCCTAGACCCTTCTGTGGTTTATAACCAAGGTATAAACTGGGTTCAGTCCCTTCCAAAAGCCAAAGCACTGCCAAGACCCCAGGAGCAAGACATCACGCAGCACTGAGCAAAGTCAGCCTCTACCAGCCAGCCCACACACACCAGGATTGTTAGGGAAGAATGGGTTCTTCAGACAAGTACCCCCAAAGCAGGCAAGGAATTCAATCCATCCCATGCTGGGCAACACCACTTGCCAAGTCCCAGATCTGCAAGGGTTCCAGAGTGCTCTGCACCAGCTAATTCTGCCAAAGCTGGCTAATAGCGCCCGGGACTCGTGAGGAGCCAAGGTCTCTGGATATGTCTCAGGACATTCACAAAGTCATGCACTGCCTACCAGGAGACATCCTTTCCCCACCAGGCAACCCAGAAGGCATCTGAGTCCTGAAACAGCTCCTACATGGCTCCATGGACTCCTGGCCCTATTTGCAGGGGCCAGCCCTGAAGTCCTCAGCCCTGCCCCGAGACCTCCTTACCTGTTGCCCCCAAGGGAATCCTGCAGCAGGCGGGTGAGCTTGGAGTCACGGTAGGGTACATGCACAACTTTCTTGCTCTGGTCTCCAAGGGCACTAATGACGTTCCCCAAAGCCAGCTACCAACAAAAAGGAAAGGCAGCCCTCAAATTCAGCACCGGCTGAGAATACAGCTGTCACATAGCCAGCATGTCAGGACTGGGGCGTGTGCTGCGGCACAGGTTTGGGGGACAAGAGGGTAGCACTTCCCTTGTCAATCTCAACATCTGCCCTCTCTCCCACATGCACCGAGGAACAGCATCAAGCCCTGGAGGTTTTTTTTCAAGCTCAAGTGAGCAGGCCTTGACCTTTCGGGGATGTGCACCCTTGTGCCCAGCTCTACCCCTTCCCACAGTCCTGCCCTCAGCAGCAGAGCTGTGCTCTCACCACTGGCATTTTGGATTGTGCATATTCCTTCCTACAGGGCCAGGTAGCATAAACCCCAGCAGAGACAGCAGCAACCCCAACAGCCCTGAGCAGCTCCAAGCAGGACCCAAAGGTGTCTCAGGTTCTCCCAGGCAGGCCCTGCCTCCCCCCTCCCCTTGCACGCTGTTGTCCTACCAGCCCACAGTTGATGGAGATGCCTTCCTTCGCTCTCTCGCCGGTAGCACCAGTTCGCTTCAGCCTCTCTGATCCAGCCAGGTCTACGAAGTGAAACTTGGCCGTGAGGGTCTCATACTCAGTGGTGGGTTGGGTTCCATCCAGGAGGCTGGTCACCTCCCCATTCACCTGCAGCCAGGCACACATGGAGAGGGTCGCAATCATGGACCAGAGCAGGCAGGAGCTCCCTTGGCCACACTCAGACGTCAGCAACAGCCTGAGCATTTATATTCTGCATCCCACCCCTCAAGGACAGGGGAGAGGATCCCAGCGGCATCTTGCTCTGGACCATCTCTTGGGCCAGATCATCCTTGCCTTGGAGGGGGCTGCTCCAAGGCAGATCTCAGCTCCCATTAAATGCTAACACTTGCTATGACTGGAAAGAAGAAAGACAAAGCCCTGCCCCTGTCTGCAAGACTTAAAACCCTTCCCCTTTCCAAGAGCTCCCCCCAACATTGACTGGGTACCAGACTCAGAAACAGCCCAGCCAAGAGGCAGAGCAGAACTCACCAGCTCCGGGCGGGTGCACACTCTCATCTGGCACAGGTGGATAGTGAAGATGGCATGGGACCGAGAACTCTGCACATTCATCTGGGTGCTGGCGGTGGTGCGGGAAAGAGCCCCCTGCTTCAGGCACTGTATCAGCTACAATGACACGGGACAGGAAAGAACAAAACCTTGAAGCACCCTTCTAGGGAGCAAGGACAGCACTCTGCTGCAGCCCAGCAGGAACACCCACCTCTCCTTGCATCACTCCAGGGCTGCTCTGTCCCATTCCAGGTGAGTTCCCCCCCCCTTGCATGGCTGTCCCCACGTAGCACATCCCTTGGTGGTGGGCACCCAAGCTACCACCCCTCCTCCATATATGCACCCACCTCATCCTGCGAGCTGATGAGGCGCGATGTGACCCCTGTGGTGTAGATACTCCCGCTGGCATCCTCATGGATTTTGATGTTGGATTTGCGGTGGCGTGCATCAGGGTCACGGGCACTGTCAAACAGGTCCAGGATCTCCTCATTGTAGAGCTGAGCAGGGTTGGAAGCAGGCGTGGGGTGAGTAAGCAGTGTAAGCAGGAGGCTGCTAGAGCTTGGCAACAGCAGGACCAACAGGATCTGTCCTCTGCCATCCTGCTGCTGCAGTCCCAGAAGCCAGGACATGCTGCACAGCTCAGGGTGTGCGTGTGCTCACACCTGTGTCCACAGGTGTGTGCTTAGGCAGGGCTGAGCAGGAGAGCTGGCGTGCATGCAAGTGTAGAAGAGGACACACAAGCACATGCATGCACACAGGAGATGATGAATGGGCAAGCTCTGACATGCACGCATGGGTACCCAGCCAGTGACAGCATGCCCCGAAGGAACGGTGTGTGCATGCAGGTGTGTGTGCAGGTGTGCAGACATGGGCCTGACTCCACCACAAAGCCCTGAGCTCCAGTCTGGGCTGGTACCGCCTGCTCAACTCTGGCCTGTGCCTGGCCCACACGAGCAGCTGTGCAGGAACCAGGACAGTTTCAAAGCCCTGTCCCCAGAGCCTGAGCAGTCACCCAGGTACTATGCATCCCCCTGGCCTTCCCTGCTCACTCAGGGAGGCCCTGGCCACAAGAGCCAGTGGAGCCCCTCTCCCAGCACAGGTCTCTGAGGTCACCTCTCCTGGGTGGAAAGGGGACAAGGGGGACCAGGGAGTGCTGGACGAGCAGGGAAAGCCCTGAGGGCCCCCTGACAGGGAGGGGTCCCCATCCATACTTTGATCCTGCAGCATCCTCTCTCTCCCTGGGGCAGAGGGACACCCCTGTCCATCTGTCCCACCACCACCACCACTCAATGCCACATGCCACCTTCTTGCACCCATATGCCAAAGTAGAGCAGGTCACCCAAGGACTGCAGGCTCCTGGCCAGCAGAGTGGATCAGGCTAATCTGGCCCTGACCGCCCCAGGTACCAAGGGGGTCCTCAAAGGTTTAAACCCTGCTCTGACAGCCTGCTCCCAGGAAGAGAGTCACGGGACAGGGATCAACAAGGCCAAATCCTGTACCACTGCCAGGACAGCAGGGTTGGCAACCAGCATCTGATGTCGCCACGTGCCATTACACAAAACCCTCCCTGCATTGAACAGCAGCAGCAGAGCTCCTGATTTGACACCCATGCCTGTGGGATGGACCAGTGGACAAAGCCCTCGGCAGGGTCCAATGGCCTTGGTCACCAGGCCATGAGGCAATGAATGCGTTTTTATTTTCCCCACACGTAACAGAGCCCTTGGAAAGTTGTAATGCCCCCTGAGATGGCAGATGTTCCACCACCCTGGGGCTGCCAGTGTCCCACTGGGCACAGCTGGAAAGGGGAACATGACCATAAGTGGTTTTGAAACACAGCAGAGGAAGCCTTGCTCCCATCCTCCGCCATAGCCACTGATCAAACATCTCTGAGGCTATTTTGAGAGCCAAAACCAGCAGGGGTCAGAGGTGGTGAAGGCAGAGAAAGGCTACAGGAAATCCCCATGGCAAGTGGTGAGACCCCATGCAGGGCCACTCCTTTGTCACACCAAGGTGCCCACCCCATGCAGGGCCACTGCTCCATCACCCCAGGTACCCCTGGGGTTGCACTCGATCTCTTGGACTGTAGGGATGCTTCCTAGGATGGCTTGGGACAGGTATACCCTCCCTATCGTTCATCCTCCACATGTCCCAGCTCCAGCTAACAAGTCATCCAGCTCCTTGGGACAGTTGGGTCATCTCAAACCAAGTGGGAGAAATTGAGGCAAAAGAAACTATAGCTGGAGAGTGGAGGATCTCCTAGAGGGCAGATACAGAGGCTGAGAGGGAAGGGAAAATGTGATGCATAGGGTGAGGAGACACTGATGCTGGCTGAAGGTCAGTATCTAATTCAATAGCCCAGGGAAAGCAGGACTATGCCCTGACTCCAACAGAGTTATGGGACTCTCCAGCAGGGAGAAAGTCTGACAAGGTTCATCCCCCTGAAGAAGGACTTCAGAATAGGCAGAAAATTGTCCCCATTTCCAACCTAGCCCACAGGTTCCCCAGAGCAGAGCCCCACAAGGCCAAAGATGTGTGGGAAAGCAGCCAGGATCTTGGACAGGTTAAGTTGTGGGGGAGAGAAAGATGTGACCCGACACAACAGCACCACAGGAGCTAACAAAGCCTCTGCAGGTGGAAAGCTGATTGGGAAGGATTTCTCCAGCAAGGAGGTCAGCCCACCAGGGCAGGAGGTGGCTTTGAGCACTGCTTCTCCTCTCCAGGCCATTGACTTCTAGAGGAACCCAGATGTGATGGCCACCAAAGCCATGTGGAAGCAAGATCACAAGAGGAGGCCTGTCTCTTTGCCTGCCTGTCTCCTCTGGGCTGTATCCCAGATGGGCACACTGACCAGATGAAGCTGATTCAGGAGCTCAGCTTTGCTCAGTGCCACCCTATGTTTTCTCACCAGCGCCTTAAACCAGTTCCCATCTTGAACTTCTTTGCACTTTCACCCCAGGACCAGCCACAGGGAAACCACTGCAGACACACAAAGTCCACAGGCTTTCTGGGACACACCTCTCCAGGGAAAGAAGCAGTTAAGAGAAGAGGCTTTTGAAATGGAGAGGCCAAAGCAGAGGCATCAAAGGAGAGGAATCAAAAATGCAACAAAGTACATGGGAAATAACACAGTCCTTCCTCAAATCCCCACAAGGACAACACTTTTTCACCTCCTTGTTTCACAGGGAATGTTGGTCCAGCCCCAGGGGAGCAGGTATGCCACTAACCTCAACCTCAAATGGGAATTAGCGAGTCCAGAGCCCCCTGAACTTCCAGAGGACCTAGGACCCTTCCCCCATGGGGGTGGCTCTCTGCAGCCAACAAAGTGCCACCTCAGCTTGTGGTCATCATGAGGTCAGCAACATTCTGGTGGTTTGAGTCTCCTCTGCCTAGACATGCATCCCTGGCCACATGTCTGCTGTGGGGTCCAGCTCAGCCAGGGAGCAGCCAGGACACAGAGGACTTGAGGAGCCTGGGACATGGGAGCTGAGCAAAGCACAGGGCAGTGCCACTGTGTCATGCAGATGTGCTGTCACCAACCTCCAGGAACTGTGCGCTGACTTTGAACTCAGGTGCTGCCATGCCCTGACTCTGCGCAGCTCGCTTACGCTCCTCGATGCCGCTGAAGAGGTGGCTGATAGCACGCGGGATGATGCCCTGCTCGTCCTCAGAGATGTTCATGTCGAAGCCAGTGCCCATGGTGTACGTCTTCCCTGCGCCAGTCTGCAAAGAGGCAGCAGAAGGGAGCTGGATGGTCCCTCCCAGACTCCAGCTCTGCCCACTGCACCCCACACCTGCCTCTGCCACCCAAGACTCCCCAAATGTCTCTGCTGATCCCCACCATCACACCAGCTCCCACACTCCCATCCTAGCCCTGCCTCCCCTCTCCTCCCACCTAAGGCTGTCTGTCCCAGCTGTCCACCCAGCTGTCCCAGCTCTCACTCAGTCCAGGGACATCTCTCTGTCCCCTCCATGCCCAGGAGCTTGTACACCTCCCACCTCCTCCAACCTCTGCAGGTGCCATCTCCGCATCCCCAGCAGCCAGGGTTGCAGGACAGCCCAATGCCCAATGCCCAATGCCAGAGGTCAGGGAGTGGGCAGAGCACGTACCTGTCCATATGCCAGCACAGTGGCATTGTAGCCCTCGAAGCAGCCTTCAATGAGCTTGCCCACACACGTCGTGTAGATCTGCTCCTGCCATGTGTCAAGGTCAAAGACAAAGTCGTAGGTGAAGGCCTTGTCCTTCCCCAGCAGCACCTGGGGCTCGCCGGGCGTCACCGAGGTGCAGATGTGACATCCCTCTATTTTCTCTTTGGACAGCTGGGGACGGATCCTGTAGGAAGAGAAGCGGGCTGAGGGCAGCCTCAGGGCTCACCTCCTGTCCTGGGGGACACAAGCTTGGTCCGGAGGACGTGAGAGTGACCCATGCGGGAACTGGGGCTGATATGGGCAGAGGACCAGCAGTACCTCCACCGAGCACTGCAGAATGCAGCAAAGAGTGCAGAGAATGCTTCAGCTCCTGCAACCAGCGCCAGACCTGATCTGTTTGTAGCTGAGAAAAGAGGCTGGTGCATCCTCGTCATCAATACAGACCGGGGGATGAGGTGTTAGAAAGCAGCCCAGAGGAAAAGGACTAGGGGTGCTGATGGACAAGAGGCTGGACATGAGCAGACAGGGTGCACTTGCAGCCCAGAAGGCCAATCGCGTCCTGGGCTGCATCCAGAGATGTGTTGCCAGAAGATCCAAAGAGTGGATTCTGCTGCTTTGCTCTGGTGAGACCCCACCTGGGGCCCTGTGTGCAGGGCTGGAGCCCTCAGGATAGGAAGGACATGGACCTGATGGAGCGGGTCCAGAGGAGGGCCACGAAGATGACCAGGGGGTTGGAGCACCTCTGCTCCAAGGATAGGCTGAGGGAGCTGGGGTTGTTCAGCCTGGAGAAGAGGAGGCTCCAGGGAGACCTAATAGCAGCCTTCCAGTACCTGAAGGGGCTCCAGGAAGGCTGGGGAGAGTCTGTTTCCAAAGGGCTGCAGTGACAGGATGAGGGGCAATGGATTTAAGTTGGAGAAGAGCAGATTTAGGTTGGATATTAGGAACAAGTTCTTTCCCCTGAGGGTGGTGGAACACTGGAACAGGTTGCCCAGGGAGGTGGTTGAGGTCCCTTCCCTGGAAATATTCAAGGTGAGGCCAGATGAGGCCCTGGGCAACCTGGGCTGATTGGGGGTGTCCCTGTGACTGCAGGGAGGTGGGACTAGATGACCTTTGGAGGTTCCTTCTGGCCTTGATGATTCTGATTCTATGATCCCAAGCACTTCCGCAGCCCAGGGGACAGGCAGGGCTGGGAATCACGGCACAGGCAGGCCCGGTGACAACGTGCAGCCTGCACTTCAAAGTGCCCTTTCACCAACAGCTAAATGGGGCCCAGCCTGGCCCCACATGGGGCCAGCCAGCCTCCCCATGCCAATGCTGCCTCACCCACCATGCCCCTAGCCAGGCAGCGAGCTCTGGGCGGCACGTAGACAGACACTGATCAATACATCAAAGCATCCCTCACGGGGACTGCCAGGGTGCAGGCAGGCAGGCAGGCAGCCGGGGATGCACTGCCACCAGCCGCGCTCGCTTGAGAGGCAATGAGATCAAACTGCAGTTACAAAGGCTTGAAACGCAAAATGCAAAAACATGACGAGACAGTCCCAGTGCCAAAACAACCCTCTAACCCAAACCACCGCCCAGCCCAATGGCTGTCCCCAGCTGTGGATTCAGCAGATGGGAAGGGGACAGGCAAGGCTCTGTTGTGCTCCAGGGTAGCATCCCTGACCGACCTGCCGCATTCCCACCCACCGTTGCTCAAATCCTCCCTGAGAAATCTGCGCAGAGAACAGCCAGCCCCTGCGCAGGCAACGGCTCTGCTTCGGCACAGGCATCGGCGTGTCTCAGGGCTGCAGCAGCTCCAGCTTTTTGTGGATGCTCTGGCTGCAGGAAGCTGGCTGGTCCTGGGGGAGTCACGGAGAAAGAGGGAGAGTGGAGCCAAGCACCATGGCAAACAGCTCTCATTAGAGCTAATGACTGCACATCTCCCCTCCCTGGGTGCTTCATAAACACAGCTATTAATTCCTCTGAAGCCGCATCGCTGACAAGCCAGCACAGTGACCGCAGCAGAAGCTTTGCAGACTGGGGCTCTGCACGAGTCCCACCACCCCATGCCAGCCCAGCCAGCAGCAAGCAACGTCCAGAAGGGCCAAAAACCCCCGTGTCTGTTGGGGACAGGGTGTCCCCAGCAGGAGCACCCCACTCACCCTCCCGGGAGCCTGCGCAGCAGACGTGGGAACAGCTAAGCGTGTCTGTGGGTATATTTAGCTCAGCAGCCACAATAGAAAGCAGCTTCTGATGTTCTCAGCCCGGGACTCGCTCCTGTCGCCTTCCCAGGGTCCCGCCCTCCTCCAAGAAAATTAGCTCCAGCTTTAATTACTTTTTGACCAACTTGATATGCTTCCCCCTTCCCCACCCCAGACATGCACAGCGGCAGTGTAACCAGGGAACAGGCTGAGGAACAAACTGGAACCATGGTATTTTTGGAAAAATTTTCCACTCAAGAAAAAGGAGAGCAGCGTTTTTAGCAAAAGATTTCTTATCCCCCTCCTCGCCCCCGGCTCCCTCCAGGTGATTAAATATGGTGTACATGAGTTTGGAAGAGAGAGACAGCATTGGAGGGATAAACACACATGAATTTTCCAGTGGGAGACCCACCCCAAGCCTGGTCATGCCGGGCTGTTCCAGCTGTCCACATGCCAATGCCAACATCTCCCCCACTCCTGCTCCACAGCCAGCTCCAAGCTCTCTTGGAACCCTGTCATTTGTCCTGGCTCTCACAGCCAGGGGATCTGCAGGGGCTGGAGGGGATCCAGGTACCAGACCTTAACAT
Organism: Thinocorus orbignyianus; assembly: GCA_013400375.1. Lineage (NCBI taxonomy): Eukaryota > Metazoa > Chordata > Aves > Ciconiiformes > Thinocoridae > Thinocorus > Thinocorus orbignyianus. The sequence continues at coordinate 54,891 of VXBW01002718.1, read as the reverse complement.
GCACCCCCGTGCCATCTGCCTCCCCAGGGTGATGAGATGCAGGAACCCCCTGGGAGGGTCCCGCTGTCCAGACCACTGGCCAAGCATCACCCAGGGATGTCCTTGGGAGCTGCTGTCAGCTGGTGTGTGAACACTGCAGAACCTCGCTACAACAGTGGGACATGTGGAGCAGGAGGGCAGGGACGAGTGCCAGCAGCTACAGCCCTGTGTGGGATGACACCAAGCATTACTGGAGATTTACGTGGCCAGCAAGAGACATCAGAGGGTTTCTCTAGGCCAGTGCAGATGCTACTCCTGCTCCCCAGCATCTGACTGTCCCAGTTCTCCCACACCAGGAGGTCCCATCCCTGCCCACCCAGGGGGAGCATCACCCTGCCAGGCACAGGGCAACACAGGTAGGGCCAGGGAGGTGCACACGTGTAGGTCAAGTCATGCTCAGGCACCACAATACCTCCTCCAAACACAACGTAAGCATTGCAGAGCCTGCAACCTCTCATTGGTCCCCCACCAGGTGTTGAGAGAGCTAGCAGCACTTGCCATGCTCTGCCTCAGTTTTCCTGCTCTGCAACAGATATCAACAACTTTGCTGATCATAAAGTCACCACCTGAGTGTGTTCTGGCACTCCACATCCCTACCTCTACCAAAAAAGATGCTGGTCATGTCCTGTCTGTCCATGGGTTCACAAGCACTAGGTGTGATGCTGTCAGGGCCCACCCTGTAGGACCATGGAGCTGCTCCCTCACCTGTGCCTGGACACAGCCAGCCAACCTGCTCTGTACTTGCTCATGGACCACCAGCCAGAAGGACAACTTGTGCCCAGTAGGAGGACACATTGCAGAGCCAAACACACTGGGTTGCCTTGCCCTAAAGGGCTGGGACACCCACAGAGAGACAGGCTGGTTCCCTGGGGGCCCACAGCACAGGCTCCTATGGTTATGTGGCAATTGGGGACTTATCTGTTAAGCAGCAACCAAAATAAATCAGCACTTTACCAGTGGGGTGCTGCCTTGCCACTCCCCAGCTCAGACAGGAGCAGAGCAGAGCCCCAGCTCCACCAGGCAGCCTGTGCCCAGCCTTCCCCATGCTGGCACAGGTGACCTTCTTCTGCTTGAAGCCAGTGTGGGTAGAACACAGGCCATCCCGGGGCCAGCGGGATGATCAGTACCAGTCTCATCTCCTTCCTGGCCAGGCTGATAAACCAGCCTCGACACAGGCAATACACCCAGGGAGGGAGGTCCTGGCAGGACCACCGCGAGCCTGATGACCACTTGGCTCCTGTAAGCTCAGGTCACTGTGCAGGGACCGTGACAAGGGACTGAGCACCCAGGACAGAGCTGCACGGTCCCAGCTAAGCGCTCCTGACAAGCAAACCTCGCTTCTTCCAAACCCTGGGCACTGGACACATAGGGCTGGGAGGCAGACGGACACACAGAGACAGAGGCGCAGGCAAGGGAGGGGATCACTCATACCCGAACCAGCAGCTCTCACCGGGGTGATGTGCAGCAGGAGCTTGCCTACTCCAGCAACAGCATCCAAACCTGGCAGCATGAGTGATGTTCATGCTGGGGAGAGCCCACAGCCAACTGGGGACACAAAGGGGACCTTGGCTCGGAGCCCCTCCATCGCTCCCTTTCCCTTCCCTGCTGGGCTGGCAGGCTGTGAAAGCCCTGTCTCCACGGCTGGGCTGCCAGGGTGAGCGAGCATCTGGGAGGAAGCAGGGAGTGGGTCCTGCACCCCGAGGGGCAGGGAGCTTCGGCGCATACACGGGCCCACTTGGCTGCAAGCACAAAGGCCAAGTTGTTCAGTGCCACTGCCCTGTGCCAGCATTTGGCCACAGATAGAGGAGCTGAGCAGGGCTGGGAGCCAAGTGCTGCATGGGCACCATGGGCCAGAGCGCTGGCTCAGGGGTCTCTCCACCCCCAGCAGTAGTTGTCCCCCATCCCAGCATCTCAAGCCCTGCAACCAGTGGAGAGAATGGGGGTTACCACACCAGGCACAGCCAGTATCCCCATGTCAGGGCTGGACCCATCAGTAGACACCACCCAGCCCACTCTGTGCACCAAAGAGGGGCAGTTTTTCTTGCACAGGAAGGCATAATTTGGCTGACATGGCCTGCTGGGTTCATGCCCTGTCCCTCTGCCTCCTCATTCTACTGCCTCAGTTTCCCCTCTCCCAGCCCACTGCTATAGCAACCCCAAGAGGCTCCAGAGCATTCTTTGGCCCCCAGCACTTTGCCAAAGCTGTGGTTGCACACTCCCATAGCCCTCCTGCTCCTGGTAAGAGCCACAACACACACCACCACCACACCCCCTGCTCCCAAACTGCCTGCATCCATGTGCCAAGCTCCCCTGAGGCTGCACCACCCTGCTTAGACACAGCCTCGCCAGGGCAGGGTGGCCATCCCACCCAGCACACCCCAGCAGGAGAGGATGGGCATGGGGGCAGAGGGGAGCCAGCCTCCCTCAGACCCATCACCCAGCATCATCCACCTCAGATATGGGTTGTCCCAGCCCAGGGAGGCTGAGCACACATCCCCTCCCCAGCATTTCTCAGCGCTGTCAGGGGGCTGCAGGGCAGCTGCTCCAGTATGGGGGTGGGGGTGACACCTCCCAGCTGCAATTGCCTTTTATAACCATCCCAGTGCAGAGAGGCAGAGCAGCAGGATGCTCAGGTACAGCAGGGAGCTCCCATCTCTTTGAGACTGTTCCGGGAGGTGCAGGTGGCTGCCCCCCTGCAAGGAGCCATTCCTCTCCCTTCCCGAGGCTGATCTGAGCAGGCTACCCAGCCAGGCAGGGCTGGTTTCTCAGGGAGCTGAGCCAGAGAGCCAGGGAGTGGTGGATGGAAGAGCTCCACAGCATCTTCCTTCTCCACACCAGGCCCTGGAGACATGGAGTCACTTGCTCTTCCCCTCCCTCCTCCCAACTCCAAGGCTGCCTGCTGTGATGCTGACAGCCCAAACACCAGGTGAGGGGCTGGGATGCTGTCCCCCACCTGGCTGTGGGCACCTCTGCCAGTGTGGGCTAGGAGGGGATGGGGCTGGCAGACCCCGACCAGCCATGCAGCCCAGCTGCTCTGGATGTGCCTGCCAAGACAAGCAGGCTGGGCAAGCCCAGGCAGCACTTGGCTCTGCTCCCTATGTTGCCCGCGTTCATCCTGCTGCCATCCCCACTCCGTGCATCACTTGCACTCACCCGACTCCCATTCCCACATCATTCTGCTCCCCACATTGCCCACATCTGCCTGATTTCCACTCCCTGGATCACCTTACATTCACCCCATTCCCATCTCTGCATCACCTGTGTTTGCTCTGCTCCCATCCCCACTGCTCCACTTTGCCCCATCCCCACCCCCTGCATCACCCCATATGCCCTCCCTCCAGCCCCTCCAGCACTGGAGCTGCAGCAGTATGTGCCAGACAGCCTGGACTCGCATGTGGCCCATCAGTCGTTCTACCCTCTCTGCTCCCCACATGCTTTGCTCTCCTTTTCCCCAAACCTGCCCTCCATGCTTTGCTGCTGCCATGTTATCCCTCCCAGCAGCACAGGGCAGCAAGGAGAAGAGCAGCTTGAACATCATCCTGTCCCCTAGGACGTCCTGTGGGTCAAGGACACCCTGGGCATTGCAAACTCATCATAGATCATAGAATCATAGAACGGTCAGAGTTGGAAGGGACCTCAAAGATCATCCAGTTCCAACCCCCCTGCCCTGGGCAGGGACACCTTCCACCACACCAGGGTGCTCCAAGCCCCATCCAGCCTGGCCTTGAGCCCCTCCAGGGATGGGGCAGCCACAGCTTCTCTGGGCAACCTCTTCCAGTGCCTCACCACCCTCACAGCCAAGAACTTCTTCCTAAGATCTCATCTAAATCTCCCCTCTTCCAATTTAAAACCATTCCCCCTTGTCCTGTCACTGCACTCCCTGACCAAGACTCCCTCTCTAGCTCTCCTGGAGGTCCCTTCAGATCCTGGAAGGCTGCTCCAAGGTCTCCCCGGAGCCTTCTCTTCTCCAGGCTGAACAGCCCCAGCTCTCTCAGCCTGTCTTCACAGCAGAGGTGCTCCACCCCTCTAATCATCTTGGTGGCCCTGCGCTGGACCCGTTCCACCAGGTCCATGTCCTTTCTGTGTTGAGGACTCCAGAGCTGGACACAGGACTCCAGGTGGGGTCTCAGGAGCACAGAGCAGAGGGGGAGAATCACCCCCTGCGACCTGCTGCTCACGCTGCTTTTGATGCAGCCCAGGATGGGGTTGTCTTTCTGGGATGCCAGCACACACTGCTGGCTTGTGTTGAGCTTCTTACCCACAAGCACTCCCAAGTCCTTCTCCTCAGGGCTGCTCTCCAGCCATTCTCTGCCCAACCAAGGCAAGGCAGTGTGTGGCACATAGGGTGCAGTGTGGCAGAGTATGGGCCAAGTCATTCTCCAGGCAGCCAGAAGCTGCCAGCACCACCAGAGTAAGATCAGACCTAAGCGCTCCAGGTTTTCCCATATCTCCTGGCTGCCTGCCCTAACCAGTGGGCAGCAGCTCCCCAGGTCTCAGCTCAGTGTGGCTTGATCCTGTGGGGCATCTGCCCCCTTGCCCAGGAAGGGATGCCCTATTTCCCCTGAGCATCGGATCCCAGGAGAGGGCTGGCTGGTTGTACACAGGTTGCTTTGGACCCAAATCAAAGCGAAGTCAAGCATTTAATTACCATGGCAGGGAAGCAGCTCAGCAATCAGAGAAAATTGAATCAGGGTCCCCAGAGACTGCCAGATCTGGTCAGTAAACATTCCAATTAAGAGATATAGTGAGCCACCTCCTAGCAGGAGCGAGCACAGGAGAGCACCCAGCTCAGCCTGCCTGCAGAGCCACCCACACCCCACGATCCCTGTCCGTGCTTCAGCCAAACGCCACCAAAGCTGAGGATGCCACGGCACCAGGGGCAAGACGGAGCTCCCTGGCTGCTGGGTCCCCTTCCTGCCACAGCGCCAGGAAGCCTGGGGACAGGCAGGTCCCCACAGAGGTGGGGGGGGTGTGGACGGGTGCTGGACATGGCTCAGCATAAGGACATGCCTCCACTCTGCATCCATCCCCAAGGCGACCCCACTACATAGGTCCTCCTCCTGGATGTGCTGGCTGTGCCTAGCTCCTGGTTTGCTCCCTCGTGGGGCAAACCCTGCTACCTTGGACCCCAGAACTCTCTGGGCCCCTCCTAATCCTCCTGCTCCAGGCTCTCCCAGGCTTAGAGAAACCTTTAAATCAGGCCTTGGCAGCCACCATGTGCTGCTCATTAGCTCTGGCAGGAACACACCAGTGCTGAGCTGCGCCATCTGCTCCATGCTGAGACCCACCACAAGTCAGAGACGAGGGATGCGCTGCCTGCACAGGGACCTGGTACCTGGGGCCACCCAACCCAGTGCAGCAGACAAAGACCAGCAGAGCCCAGGGGAAGCACGGGATTGTGCTTTACCCAGCCTAGAGGTGAGCAGAGCAGTCTGAATTTGGGATCTCCCTGGACTCCTCCTTCATCTCCATACATGGCTGGCAACGCCATCAGATCTGTGCTGGACCTGCCCTAGAGAAGAGGCTGGGAAACACAAGGAAGGTGGTTGTAAACAACAGACCCAGGACAGTCACCCACAAAGGGGTGCAAGACCCCCAAAACCTGGGTGAGGTGGGCAGAGCAAGGAAACACATATGTGGCAGCAGACACAGCTCAATGCACACCCTGGCAGGGCCACCTCCAACTGCACAGGAACAGCCCCAAACCACCAGCTCAGCATCAGCAGTTACTGGAAGGTGACAGGAAACCATCGTTTGCCAGGAGACTCTGGGCCTGCTGGGCCATTGGCCTGATCTTGCCAGGGGCACAGAAATGCCACGGGCCCAAAAGAGACAGACAGGTACGCTGCTCCTCCCAATTCTGCACCCTGGTACTGAGGTTCCCATCTCCTCCCAAGCCGGTGAATCACACCCAGAGGGTCTCTCCTTACCCCAGGTGCCCCATGTCCCAGTCCCACCCCAGTACTGGAGAGAAAGCTTTCCTGCACCCCCCCAGGAAGCAGGCACACCCCTAGACAACCAGCACACTCTGATTGCCACCGGGAAAACAACACAACCTTGGCAGAAGACGCTGCAACTCCAGAACCCACAGAGGACACCTGAAGCAACATGTCCACAACACAGGAGAATGGGTGCCAGAAAAGAGGTGCCTCTCCAACACCCTCCAAATAATCCCAAGTCCTTGGCCAGCAGGACAGGGGATGCTACCAAGCACCCAGGAGCAAAACTGCTCCCACAGCTGGGAAGGAAAAAAAAAGCACATTTTGCCCAAACACCCTGCTCGGGCAGGAGCAGTATGAAATAATGGATGAGCAGAGACCACAGTGGCATGGCCCGAGAGACCCCCAACTCCTAATGCAGGCAGGGTCTGGGTTATGCCTCTCAGTCCTGCAACACTGGGCCATGGAACTGTCTTCACTCAGTGCTTGGAGGGCAAAGAGAAGGGCAAGGACCAGACGCTCAGCTCCAGCCTTTCTCCCCCAAGACACCACCTTTTTTCCTTTGCCAGCCCTGGGATGGAGACATTCCACCCCTGCCACCCAAGTCATGTCCCTGCAGCACACCCACAGGGCTCTGCCAACATGTTATTTGGGTTACTGTTTAGCAGTGCCAGAAGCTCACATGAAGCTCACAGGACCCTCGCAACTTCTGGGGAAGAGCATGCCAAACAGACCTGGCACATCCCACCCTGCCCAACGGAGCCTCCTACCCCCAGCACCTCCATCCCACTCCCCCAAGCACCTACACTTGGTCCTCGGGCTCCAGTACACAGATGTGCCCCGGGTTGTTGCCAAGGAGGAAGGAAGAGCCCCAGGGAAGAAGTTAAAGGCAGTTTTGTGCCTGGTGTTACAGATCAGGCTGCACCGCTCTTTAGGAAGGGGGTAAGAGCCTGCAGGCCCCTGGTTGCAGCAAAGCCCAAGGGCAGAGCAGGCAGAAGCAACTTTATTAGATTTTTCAGCCCTGGGGAAGGCCAGGCTGGTGCAGAATGCCCCCTGGGTTGCCCCTGTGCCAGTCTCCAGAGCTTTGCCCCCAGTGCTGGCCCAGATGTGGGGCTGGTGACAGTGGGAGAACAGACCCAGAGCCTGGAGACAGGGCTGCTGAGCCACCCACCAAGAACAACGGATGGGCAGGGAGGCATTCACAGCCCCGTGGGGTTATGTGGGGTGCGAGACCATGGGACAGGGCAGTTTGGAGCCAGGATTTGCCACAGCAAGCTGGGATAAGAAACAGCCCCCCCCCCCACAGTACATCCTAGCCCCAGAGAGCTGCAGAGGAAGGGAAGGGATTTCACTGGGAGCTGGGGCTCAGCCCTGAACCCTCACTTGCAAACGGGGATGATGACCGTGTTGTGTCTACACGGAGCCCGGCAGAGGAGCAGGTGCCAAGTGGGATGGAGCTGCCAACCACCCCTGCCCTCAGAGCAGTGGAGAGCCAGTGGGGATATGGGGACATGCTACTAGAGCAGCTCACAGGCTGCCCGGAGGGGAAGGGGTGGTGGGAAGCCATCAGCATCCAGCAGGGCCAGGCAGTCACCCCGTGGTGTCATCTCCTGCAGCAGAGCCTGGCAGCAGCTGCCCTCACAGTCCATCACATCCCAAAACTGCCGGCTGTTTTACCAACCACAGGTTCTGTTTTGACAGCCTGTGGCAGGAAACAGCCCCGTGGGACCACCAGGGCCAGCCCCTCTCCTCCCCACCATCAGCAGGAAGAGCATGACAGCCCCCCAGCCAGGGCTGGCGCCTCAATTAGCGCTGGGCTCAGCGAGGGTATCGCCTTCCCTCTCCAGAGGCCAGGAGCCATGTTCCCAGCAGCTTTGTTTAGGGCTTCATCCTCTGCAATTTCCTCCTGCCCCCAGTTTCGCTGCTGGTGCAGGAAAGCCACCATTGGCTCCATCCTCTGATTTAGAGACAGCCCCAGCCTCCCAAGGTGCTGACGCTTCACAGCCTTATGTATTTAAATCCCTCACTGATGGGTGATGGGTGCAGACACCAAAACCCTCCTGAAGCTGCTCCGCTTCAAGCAATGCCACCGGCGATGGCGTGCCTGTGTGGAACCGCAGGGCGCAGCTTTGCTCCCCCCTCGCACCGGCACCGTCCCCTTTCTAACATTTCCTCTGTAAAGACCAGTGAGTGTGCATCTGATTGAAGCCAGGCGCAGAAAACCCCTTCGTCCCCAGACACCTGGGCTCAGCACTTCCCTTGGAAACCCACTGAGGCCCCCCACAGCCCCCAGTGTCTCTCTCCAGAAAGGGGAGGCCAATTTGACCCTGCTTGCTGGGAGCTGAAAGCACGCACAGCCCCGCATCGCACCAAGGCTGGAAAGCCCCAGAGCAGCTCTCCCAGATGGGTTCAGCACAGCAGCCAAACAGCCACAAGAAACAGGGGGTCCTCACGGCCAGGGCTGAGCTGCCCCTGGTGGAGGCAAAGGATGGGGAAAGCAACTGGGGATGCTCATGCTGCTGCTCTGCCTGCCCAGCCCCCTCCCAGGATACAGAAGCCTCTTGAGATATTNCCCCAGCTCTCTCAGCCTGTCCTCACAGCAGAGGGGGTCCAGCCCTTTGATCATCTTTGTTGCTCTAGTATTTCCTCCCTGGGATCAGGGCTGCTCGACAGGGAGCCTCCCAGCCCCTGCAGCTGGAAGATGGGGCACCCCAGGGCTGTGCTGTGCCACTACCAGGACAGGCTGTCTCCCCTCTCAGACCACAGGAGCCTGGAACGTGGCACACAGTGGGGTGGGTTTGCCTCATCTCTCCCCAGCAAGGCAGAGTGACATCTGAGCAAATCCAGCCCAACACCAGCCAGACCTGGCCGGAGACAACTGTCCCACAAGCCACTCCATAGTGTCCCCTCGGGACCACATCGAAGAGGTCCAGAGCTGCAGCAGCAGCTGATGTGCTGATGGTAGGCAGTGGGTACCACTGCTTTCCATGCTGGAGCCCTGGAGCAGTATATGCACCAGTGTGGGCTCACTCCACCTTCCCATCCAGACCCTAAACTGCCCCAGGAGGAGCTGCTTTGGAAGGGCTACTACAACTCTGCCCCTGCAGGAACCAACCGAGCTGGTCCCAGATGGTCACAGAAACCATCCCAGCAGCCAGAAGAGTCCTGGCCACATGGCAGCAAAGATGCCAGGATGCTGGCAGGGCCAGGAGCCCAGCTGATCCTGGCACCTGGCCTCTGCCAACATGCTCCCATTAAGCCCAGGCCCTCCAGGGCATGTGGTTATGGGTGCAGGAGACTGCCTGTCCTAAGCAGCAAATCCCATCCTTCTTCCCAAGGAGGAGGTGGGAGCAGCTCCCCAGGGCAGGAGACAGACAGCACCGGGCTGCCCACACAGAGTGCAGGGCATGATGGCATGAGTGTTTGTGAGAGCAGCAGAGCACTGGAGGTTGCAGGGTTTAAATAAAGTTGAAATTCGACTCAACTTCCTTCCCCAATTTCACAAGCTCCGTTTCCTGAGTCTCTGCAGGCCAGCCAGGCGTGCTCGGGTGCCTTGGGCAGCTTTAGCACAGAGGGTGCCACTTTCTCTCTGATGAGCTGGGCAGTTTGAAAGTGCGCTAAGGGAACACTTCTGCAGCCAGCCCAGCTTCTCAGACTTCTCCCAGCCAAGGAGTTTAATGGCCTCTGGGTCAATATGCGCCATCAGCCCTTCCTGACACAGCAAAACCAGCCATGCGAAGCAGAGCTGGGCTCCACTTCCTGCAGCCCACACTGGGGTCCTGCTCCCCTCACCGCACACCCGGTGCAGCCCACACCTGCCTGCAATGGGGGGCTGCTGTGGGGAGGCAGTGATGCTGCCGAGGCTCAGGAGAAGGCACAAGCCTCAGCTCGGCGGCTCCCGCATGGAGGACGTCTTGCAACCACCCATTTGAAGGTCACCTACAGAAGGAAACAGCAGCCATTGCCTTTCCCAGCCCTTGAGGAAACCAACCACCCCCCCCAGCAGCCAGGAGCGAGGGCTCCCAGTCCACCCAGCTCAGCACCATCACGGCTGGCGGCTGCTTCCCGGCTGGGACCGTTACCCAGCGCCATTGCTTCCTCCCCAGCAGCGTCTGCCGGAGCCGGCAAGCTCAGACGCACCCACGGAGCGACACGCCGCTCTGCAGGCTGATGGGCAAGTAAAGGCAGACCTCGGGCAGACCCTGCCTGCAGGGAGGGCAGGAGCAGAGGCAGGATCCATCCCTTCCCATGCAGACATTGTAGGTCTGAATTACAGGTAGAAGGTGCAGGTACAGATCAGGCCCTGGGCCAGGAGCCACCACTGGGCCTGCATTGCCTTCTGCCGATGGCAGTGCTGCAGCAGATACCAGCAATGTCACCCCTGTGCCCCAACCAGTGGCTCAGCACCCGGGTCTTTGGACCCTCAGTGCCGGGGATCTGCCGAGGGAAGGATGAAACCTGTGAAGTTGATAATGAAACGCCACAGCTTCTCTCCTGCCTCCTCCCACCAGGCCAGGAGAACCAGCAAGAACTGGGGTCCCTCCAAGGACAGCATGGCCCCACCACCCCTGTTCCTCTGCCCCTACTCCTCCCACCATGTGAGGTCTGTGAGGTCCCAAAGACGGTTCCTGGTGGCTACAGCACCTCTTGACATCAGCTGGGCCATCCTCATCACCAGGCTGTTTAACTCCATCAGTGTATGGTGTCTTCCTCCAAAGCCCAGTGTACATGGTCCTTCCCTGGGTTGCACTTCACTCCCCCCAGCAGCAGAGACAGAGACACCCAGAAGAAACAGCACAGCTGGCACATTTGTGTTATTAATTCATGTTATTAGCATGGAGTTTTGATCTGTGTCCTGCCACACCCCAGAGGCATTCAACCTCGTCTGTGTGAGGTGGGATCCGTGGGCAGGTTTGCTTGGTGGGTGGGGGGTCTCGGAGACTTCCACAGCCCAGCTGCTCCACCGACAGGGTGTCACAAGCGCTCACAAAGGAAAACGTCGCTCTGCCCAGGGCAGGAGGAGACTCATCACCAGCTCCACAAAGGCTGCTGTGGCAGAAAAGCCAGGCTGTCGTCAGGGAGAGCACCTCACGCTCAGCCCAGCCTCGGGAGCCACCTTCCTGCATGGCGCTGCGACCTGCCTGCTTTGTCTCCCAGCCTCCCTGCATCCAGCCCTCCTCCTTTGTCCTGCACGCTCACCTCGCCAACGCATCGCTCCAGCTCCCTGGCACCCACCAAGCCACACCAAGGGTTATGCCAGCTTGCTCCATCAAGGAGAGGGGTAGGACAGAGTTGCACACCCATTCCTGACCCCCCCAGATCCTCGCCATGGACACCCCAGTCCCACTGCAATGCTGCACAGTCAAGGTACCTCCCGGTCATCATCCCCAGCCCGTGCACCAAAGGGTCCTCAGCCCTGGTTGCTGGCAGGGGAGTAGCTCACAGTCACGATCCCCAGTGGCACGCAGGCAAAAGGGACTCCAGCCTCAAGCCAGGCATTTGTTAAAAGGCTTCATCCTGAGAGAAATGCAGGATGGAGGATGGGAAGAGTGGCCAGCAGGAAATCTCCACCCTCAGCTGCCAGCATCACTCGGTTCAAGGGTCAGTGTCCTGGCATGGGCACCTCTGCCGAGGCACAGCCCAGCTCTGCCACTGTGCAGGCACCCCAGCAGCACCCACACAAGGGGATGCTGTCACCTCCCCTGCAGCTCCCTCATTCTTCAAAACCGCAGCCCGGCCCAGATTCTCAGCCTCTTCAAGAGAACAAGGCAGAAAATTTCCACTGCCTGCTTCCAAGGCAGGAAGACTGGACGTGGCTGGCATCGCCAGGAGGTGTCTTGGTGCGCACACACACCCGCACCCGCACATGCACACCCGCACACACAGCCATGCACAGCCCCACACCCATCCTCTTCCTCCCTCTGCTGCACCCAGCAGCTTTTGTGCTCTGGCTCTGCCCAGGTAGGCAGGGACTGCCCAGGGCAGTGCCCTCCAAGGGATGAAGGTGACCACCCCAACTCTGCCCGCACCACCGGACAGAGGGACACTTAGCACCCTTGCCCTGTGGGAGGCGAGGCCGGCGCTGCCACCGGGAGGTCGGGAACACCGAGCCCTTGTCCCACGCGGGGGCCCGATCCTGTCCCTCGCCCAGCTCCGTTCCCACGCCCCTCACGGCAGCTCGGGGCTCACACGTGTCCCGGGAGGGGATCCGCACGCCCGGTGCCATCCCCGCGTTGTCTGCGGCCCTGACAGGGTCCTTCCCGCCCTGGGGTGGCTCGTACCGCTCCCCCATCCCCCCCACCCCCCTTCCT
>VXBW01002718.1:0-41959 GCA_013400375.1 Thinocorus orbignyianus | reverse complement strand
CCCCGCGGTCACCGCCCCGCACGGACGGGTCCTGCACCCCAACACTGATACACACACACCCTGACACGCTCAGAAGCACATACACGCGCTCACACTCACACACACTCATACACACACACAGTGACACACACACTCACACCATCACACATGCACACACTCAGAAATACACAACTCACACACTCACACGCACAGTCACAGACACTCACATGCACTCACACACAGTCACACACATTCACATACACACACACAGAGTCTCAAACATTTTAACACACTAAAACATTCACACGCACTCACACAATTCATATGTGCTCACACACACTCTCACACTCGCACACTCACACACACTGTCACACACACTCAGAAACATTCACACACACATACACACACTCACACACACTGACACACACCATCACACTCACACACTCAGAAACACACACAACTCATATACTTACATACACACTCACACACATGCACTCACACACTCATACACTCATACGCACTCACACTGTCACACACACACTCAGACTCTCACATGCTCTCACAGACTAGCACAGCTGAGATGCACTCACACACATACTCTCACACTTGCACACACTCACTCACACACACTGACACAGTCATATACACACTCAGAAACACACAACTCACATGCGCTCACACACACTTGCACACACACACTCACACACTCATGCTCTCACACAGTAACACATTCACATGGACTCACACAACTCGTGCTCACACATTCTCACTCTCACACACTAGTGCATTCACACGTACTCACACAACTCACATGCACTCAGACACTCACACACACACACTCTCACACTCACACTCGCACTCACACACTAAGACTCTCTCACGCTAATGCATTCGCACTCACTCACACACTCATGCTCTCACACACTAATGCATTCACATGCACCCACTCACACTCACCCACAGAGGGTCTCTGTTACCCTTGTCCTGTCCCCAAGCCTCTGCCTGCTACCCAGCTCCTCTGTCCCCGACGGCTGACAGGAGGGGCTGACAGCCAGCCTCGGTGCTGGGGGGAGACATTGGAGCTCTCCCCGTGTCCCCGTGACAGCGCACGCCTGCTGCCATGCAGCCCCTGGGACGCCCCCAGGTCCCCACTGGGCAGAGGGGCACTGGGGCGGGGGGCTGGCAGAGGCAGCTCACGGGCAGTGAGGCAGGCGACGTGTAGCTGAGGATGCTGGTGCTGCTGGATGTGCACACAGGCGGGGGCAGGAGTGCGGGGGACAGCTGTCACCCCACAGGCTGTCCCCAGCCATCCCCCACTGAGGACGCCACCTTACACAGGGGAAGGAAACAGCTTCCCATGACGGTGTGAATGCCAGCCCTGCCTGGTTCCCAGCCCGCACCCCCCGCCCCGGGGTGCCGATGAAGGATGTCTGCAGCCTTACTTGGTTTGGGACAGGGGACAGAAACCAGGACCCTGCAAGGTCCCTGCCCCTGCAAGCAGCAGCGCCTGGAAGAGGACAGAAGTGAATGACCGACTCCAGCACCTTTCTTGGTTGGCATCACTAGAACACCTCCATGGCTTCACCTTGTCCCATCTCTGCAGTGGGGGAGGGTGACACCATTGAGCAGCAGGAGCCAGCGCAGGGCAGGCGGGAGCGGGGTGCTCCCGCCAGAGCCACTGGGACTGGGGGCGCTGGTGACCCTGCGGGTTGCCCAAGGCAGTGGTGAGAGCTTGTCCCAAGAGGACAGTGGGTGAGGCTGATGGCATGGGCACAAGGAAAGTGCCCAGATGCTGGCACAGCTCTCCAGCATGGCTGCGGGGACCAAGCGGGAAGCTGGGCAGCCACGCAGCAGAGTGGTGCCCACAGCTGCTCTTGGGAGGCTACAGGAGAAGGTGTCCATGGCCCATTAGGGAGCAGGACAGGGGACAAGCAGGTGCCAAGCATGGATGGCCGCACTCAAACGGTTTTTGGTCAATGGGTCAATGTCCAAGTGGCGGCTGGTGACGAGTGCTGTCCCTCAAGGGTCAGTACTGGGACCAGTACTATTTAATATCTTTGTCGGAGACATGGACAGTGGGATAGAGTGCACCCTCAGCAAGTTTGCCAACGACACCAAGCTCGGTGGCATGGCTAACACACTGGAGGGAAGGGATGCCATCCAAAGGGACCTGGACAGGCTGGAGAGGTGGGCTAGTGAAATGGTNAAGAGAAGGCTCCGGGGAGACCTGAGAGCAGCCTTCCAGGATCTGAAGGGAGCTCCAGGAGAGCTGGAGAGGGAGTCTTGGTCAGGGAGTGCAGTGACAGGACAAGGGGGAATGGTTTTAAATTGGAAGAGGGGAGATTTAGATTAGAATTTAGGAAGAAGTTCTTGGCTGTGAGGGTGGTGAGAGCCTGGCCCAGGCTGCCCAGAGAAGCTGTGGCTGCCTCATCCATGGAGGGATTCAAGGCCAGGCTGGATGGGGCTTGGAGCAACCTGGTGTGGTGGGAGGTGTCCCTGCCCAGGGCAGGGGGCTTGGAACTGGGTGATCTTTGAGGTCCCTTCCAACTCTGACCATTCTATGATTCTGTGATCCGTAAATCCTGCCCTGGCTTCCCTCAGTTGCCTCCACATTGCTGGGGCTGATGCCAGATGGATACGCAGGCCGAGTCTCTGCTGCCCAGGGACACAGGGAGCTTTTGGCTCAGGAGGAAAAAGCACCTCCCAGCCTGATGCAAGTGTGAGACCTCCAGGGGAGCCCCAGCTCTGCAGGTCAGTTTCAATGTCAGTGTGAACAGCGATGCGGTGAGGTGGAACTGAGACATGCTGCTGTTTGCTTTGAGGTGCCCAGGCTGTGTCCTGGGAGAGGTTGCACATCTGCTCTTGGACAGCATACCAGCACTGGTGGCCGATAGCTAATGAGTCAGAGATGTGCCTAGCACCTGCCCTGTGCTCTGGGGTCTGGATGCCTTCACCTTAAGAGCACTATCCCTTCATGCCATCTACTCGTGCTCTGCCTGAGGCTCCCAAGGTGCCTGGGCCACATGCCATGTGTCCACAGAGCTCTGCACCCTGGAGGAGCTGGCTTGGCATCTGCTAGGATGGGTAAGTTCCAGGGAGCCTCATGCTGGCTACAGCATGGTTGGTTTGAGTAGGATTACAGCCTGCCTGTTGTCCTGCAAGGGTGTAAGGAGATGGCTTTTCTCTTCTTTTGTCCCTGGGGATTGTGTTTGCAAGGACACTAGGGCTGGGGTGGCCTTCCCACCCTGAGCTGCTGTTTTTTCTGAGGCTGGACCCTTCCATACCAAAGCTCCAGAGAGAGAGGGGGAGTGACCGTGCTTTGGTGTTGCTGGTCCTGTCTTCCTACTCCCACCTTTGTGCAAGCCATGTGACAAGCCAGGTCTATCCCCCAATCCAGTTAGAAAACAACTTAATATTGACTCCCTCTTCGACGCCAGTTTGGGGCAAATCATTCCTCGTGCAGCCCCAGACCCCAGAGGAGGGTACAGAGTCTGTCAGGTTCTCACAGTATCGTAGTGTCACTCTTCATCTTTGGGTTTGCCAGTGAGGACCCACCTGCTGTGGAAGGTGGCACAGGCAGCCCTGCACCTCACTAAAGGGATGAGAAAACTATCTCCATTCACCTTGGACCTAATGAAGCACATCCCTGGCATCCCCCAGGCGGAGCAGATGCCAGAGCCTCATTGGCAACCACCCTGCATCCCTCGCACAGGAGCGGGTGGACGCGTTTGTGAGCATGTGAGTGTGTGTCAGGGGGTGTACATCCTGCCCCAGGGCATGGATGCCAGAGCCAGGGATGCAGTGGCTGCCCCTGCACCATCCCTGCTGACTGCCTGCGTCCCCTCGGGGGGAAGCTGGCTGTGCTGCCATGGTCCTGGCACAAGACGGGCTCTCAGGCACTCAGGCTGCAGCTGGAGCTCAGCAACAGCCATTTCTCTTTTATCAAGTTAACAAATAAATGCCCTGCTGGAAAGCAGGCGAGCTCTATTGATTCAGCACCTCCCCTGGGACCTATCAGTTTGCTCCATTTTAATATACATCAGGCAAGGCAGAGCCCTGCGGTGCCCGCTTGGCTGGGCTGGGGGCCCCCCTGGAGCAAGACCCTAGTGAGGATCTGGCCCGGGGAGCCAGGGCTGCCCCAGCACTCACTCGGCACCCAAACCCCCCGGGGGCACTGCAGGCTGTACAGCAAAACCCCTGGGCAGACCCCTTCCTGGAGAGGAACCTCAGATGCTACGTGGCACCAGGCAGTGCTAGCATCACCACCACGCAGCAAGCCCCGTGCTCCCTGCGCTCTCTGGGATGTGGCAGCTCCAGCCTGTCCCCAGCAGAGCAGTAAGACTGGGTGGAGGTCTTCTCCCATGGGCCAGGCTGAGTGGTGGGTGCCCAAGCCTGAGAGTGGTGTTTGGAGATACCTGAAGTGACCGAAATCACACCACAGTGTGATTTCTCCTCTTGATTAGTCCAGGGCTCTTGCACTGACCTGGATATGCTCTCATTGCCTCTGCTCCATCCCCAGTTTCTTACCCAGCTGGAAGAGTGAGCCAAGAAGCCCCAGGCCCCACTCTGGTGCAAAGCTGTCTGCTGTCCCAGTCCAAGGCAGGATAGGCTTGGCTGTGAGCAGGAGAAATAAGCTCTAGCAGAGACATAAGGATGCTGGGTCCGGCTGTTGGGATACCAGCAGACTCTCAAGAGTTTGACACCCTTAAAATGGCTGGCTGAGGTCTGAGCCTTAAGGACAGCTCTCCCTCGGCACAGGGACTGGAGGCTGCCACGAGAATCACTGCCAGCTCTGGTTATGTGTGGTCTGACCTGCCCAGCCTCCTCCCCAGGCTGGGACAGACAGAGAGCAGCCATGGGCACAGGTAGGGTGGCAGAGGAAGGAGGGGACAGTGGGATCCGCAGAGTCACACAGCAAGAACACTTTAATGACCTGCCCAGCTCTCACAAGACCCTGCTGGTACAGCATTATCCTGTCCTGCACCAGCATCCTGGAGACCTAGCCCAAACATCCTCCTGCAGGATAGCACACCAGGCCCCCAGGCAGAGAGGGGGAGCAGTTTGGTGTCACTCCGGTAACCCCCCTGCGGGCTCCTGCAGGGACCATGCTCAGCTGTCTCACAGGCGAGTGGCAGCCACAGTCGTTTGGGAGCGGGCTGCGCTGAGCCCTGGGGAGCTGGCTGGTGACGTGGCCAAGGTGTTCTGGGTGGCAGAGCTGGTTTTTGTGGCTTGCAGTGTTTCTCTTCCCTTTAGCAGCTCCACAGCTGCTTTTTCCACTTCATCCATCTCCAGCTGGCTGCTGGCCACCATCTCATCCCTGGTCACTGCTATGAAGGACGGGTCACGAGCCAGAGCCACGAGGCCCCCAGAGAACAGAGCCTGCAGCAGAGGATGCAGTCACAGCATGATGTGTGCTCACTTGGGAGAAGTGTCCCTGGCTGCAGGCAGCCCACCCTCACCCCCTCCTCCTCTCTGCTGTCCTCTGAGCTGACACGTACCTGCTCCTCACCCTTGTACCTAAGCTTTGCCCCCCTACCTCCCAACTTGGCATAAGCATGGCATCCCTGCCAGCCCCTTTCGCTCGCTGTGCCCCTCCCTTACCTCCTGAATGAGGAAGGTGATGGCTGGGGTAGAGGATGTGCTTGGGTCACCATTTTCACCTTTCGGGTAGCCTGAGCTGGATGCTGTTCTCATCACATCCCTTCTAGGCAGCTGGGTGAAAGGAGCAGAGAGCTGCAGTCTGGGCTTGGGCAATGCTCCCATGCCAACGCTGGGCTATAGGTGCTGTACCCAGCTCGGACATGCACTTGCATCCTGCTAAAGGTGGTCCATGGTACCACCCATAATGGCACCAGCAGGGCCATGTGGGCAGAGAGAGCTGGGAACCACCCATTATCTCCTGCTCTGGTGCTTGCCAGGTGATGGAGCACTTCCCTGAGCCAAGGGCAGCCTGAGGAAGCTGGGGAGCAAACCTGACGCAGCCCTGTTTTCCACCCTGGCTCTGGAGGAAGCTGGGGAGCCAGAGAGATGAGGAGCCCATGCCTTGACTCCTTCCCTGGGGGCTGCTCAGAAAGGAAGGCTCCAGCAAACTCCCCTTCATAGTGCAGAGCCCTGGAGACCAGCTCCAACCCAACATGGCTGTGACAGCCTTTCCCAGGAGGGGAGGGAGTGTGTGTCCTCCACATTGCTGCCTCTGGACATACGCTGCCACCTTTACCTCCTGGGGGAGAAGGTGCAGCCCTGATGATGGGTGACACCCAGAGGTGGCCCCTGGCTTCCTCTTCAGCCTCCGTTGCAGCCTCTCCATGGGTAAAAGGTGGTTGTGCTCTGGGAGAGGGAAAGATGGGGGAACATCAGATAGCAACAAAATCAAAGACACCACTGCCACCCAGAGCAGGGGGTTAACTAGACTGCGGGAACCAAAGGGATTAGGGGTTCAGGAACAGTCAAAGTACCAGTGCCCGCCCACTGCCCTGTGCTGTCTCCTCATTCCCAGCTAGGAAGGAGAAGCTCCTGTTCATGAAAATGAACATGGTCTTGTGGCCCTGCTGCCCAGGGATGGCCAGTCCTCCTCCAGCCTGAGGCACTGGTTTCATCCTCCATCACCCTTGAGGGTAGAAAGGTGGGAGAAGGGACTCCTGCAGCTCCCCAGACAGGTCCTGCTGTGCTCAGGGATCTCAGCTAACCTCCAAGTTTTGGGGTCTGCATTTCCTCCTGCCTGCCAGTGTCAGCCCCTGTTGTAGGAGGACTGCCCTGGTCTTTGGGCTGGACTAGATCTCCCAGAAGAGGAATAATGTTAAGACTCACCCCGCTCTGGTTGCCTGAGTGCTGCTGGCACCGTCCTTCTCAGCACCTCATCCTCGTACTCCATCCTGGCAACGACAAAACGGTGGGTCAGCCTGAGCAGAGACCAGTTCCACCCAGGGCTGCAACCCTCCCCACCTTCTCCACACTGGGGAATGCAGCTGCAGGGGAGGGAGGGGGGCACCCGGGACAGATGAACAGGGTGGAGACCCTAAAAAGTAGGATTAAGTACATCTTCTTACACTGGTAACCCTTGTCCCTTGTGCCTGTGTCCAGGGTGGCCCCTAACTGAGCCTTGTTACTCAGAGATTGGCGGGGAGACGGGAAGGGTCATTCCCTGGAGCCCTGCTGTCCACCTCAGCCCTCAAGGCACCCAGACAGAGCGATGTGAAGAACAAGAAGGGCGGTCAGGAAGTCACACATCCTGACGTGTGGAGCCACACACCAGCCCTGGAGCTACCCTGCATGTTATGGGGACATCTCTGGGGGTGCCAGGCTGGGGTGCCTGCCCTCCCTGTCCCCTTGCCTGGGCTCTGGCTCACACCCCAAGAGCATAAGCTCCTGTGTCCATGGAGGAACTTCCATGACCAGCGCTTGATTCCTCCCCTAGTCTGCAGGGACCTTCCTGCTGCAACTCAGATCGTACCCATCAATGAAGAGCCGCTGGGCAAGACCAACGTGCAGCCAGCTGCCAGCACAGCCCCAGCAGGAGTCACCAGGCACGGCTCACATCTGCCCCTGCGAGGCTCACCAGCCCTTACCCCTCCAGCCAGTCATTGCTGTTGGCGTTGTTGACGTTGCTGTTGCCCTCCTGGGGGAAGTCATCGAGGAAGACAGGAGAATCAAGGTCCTCGCTGCCCACCTCGGTGAACTGCAGGGGCCTCTGGCTGGCCACGTGGGGCTGCAGGGGGCTGCTGGGCTCCATGAAGCTGTCGACCTGGCCAAACAAGCCACCCGTCCTCTGCAACCAACAGGGAGGTCCATCAGAGGAGGCCTGGAGCTCCGGGGCCATTTCCACGGGAGGAGACATATGGAGTTGAGCATGAGAACAGCAATCTCTCTTACTGTCTCTCTGCTGGGGCCCCACAGATTGCACGGCTTCAAAAACCTCACTGCCCAGGTGAGGAAACTGAGGCACCGAGGGGTAACGGTCAGGCAGGAGCACTGGGACAAGAGCCAGCCCTGTGCATGACAAAATCCTGCCACATCCGTGGGACAGCCTGAGCAGGTGGCACCTCTGGACACAGCAGGAGGTACAACTCTGCAACAGCACAGCTGCCCAGGCTGTCTCAAAGACTCCCAGGGAGTGGGAAATGAATCTGCTCTTGCTCTGGTAATGATGACACCTGAGCTGTCCTGCTTTAGCCTGGCAGGAGATGGGAATGGGGCCCCCCAAACCTGGGGGTAAACATTCAGCACACCCCCACCAGGCAAATGAGCAGGGTCCTTTTGCAAAGGGGAAACTGAGGCAAAGAGCAGGTTGCTCAGGGTGCCTCAACCAGGATGTCCCAATGCTCAGGGAGAGAAAAGAAGTGCTGACCCGACCTTGTGGACAACACTGTCCATCAAGGTCAGGCTCACCTCTGTGGACTGTCTTTCAGCAGTTGGTAGCCGTGCTGACCCACCACCCATACACTGCAATGGGACCACCACCACCTGGGGTACCCTGCAGGTTGCACTCACCCTGTATATCCCTTCCTCCATGGCAGCCTCCATCATTGCTCTTTCCAGCTCCTCCTCAGCAGTCAGGTCCCCAGAAATGGCCCGATGTATTTCAGGAGCAGCTTCTTCTTCAATGCTCCTCAGCCCAGCCTGGTGGGGACAACAAGGCATGGCTGGATCTGGCCTGGCCCCACCACCTCTCTCGCTTTGGGCTTTGGAGAGGGAAACGTGGTGAAGTATGAACCCGGTGAGCCATGCTGCCCTGCCAGGTCTCCTACCAGGGACAGGGCTTGGGTCACCCTGCAACTGGCTGGCTTTGTGCTTGGTGAAACAGCTTCTGGGCTAATGCTGTCCCACAAAAGACTATGCTAAGGGTGATGTCTGAGGGGTAGCTGTGCCTTTGTCCCCGATCTGAAGCTAGCTGAGCTGAGGCCTTGCTCTTTTCCTTGCCTTCTACTTTTGGGACCTGCTCTTTCATCTCTATAAGGTGAGGAAAGCTGAGGACATCCCAGCTGCTCTGGGCAGGCACACAAATCCTCTCCTATCCCACCCTGACAGTATCTCTGACTGCAGTGGTCCTGCTCAAGGTCAAGCACATCACTCCCTCTCCACCTGATGTTGCACTAGGCAATGAGAGATGATACAGAGAGCATCAGGCACACAGACCTATCCGCAATTCTGCTAAGGTGAGGAAAGGAAGGTCTTAGGAATGGAGAAGAGTAGGTAAATAAGGGCCTGGATGGGCAGCATTCTACCCAGACATTAGTCTAGGGTGGGGATTTCAAGGTCTTAAAACCACATGGTAAGGCATCAGACTCTGCTGAGCCCTCTCTGCAGCCAAAGTCAGCGGGTCAGAGAGTCAAAAACTTCCTTTGCTTCCAGAGTCACCTGCACCACAGAGACTAAGGGCACTTTCAGCAGTGAAGCGCTCATTGCCAGTTCAGTGCTGGTTCTCCTGGGGCCACTTCATTTCCAGGGTGTAAGGCACAGAGGTCCCTATGTGTCATTGAAGCTCTGTCTAAGTCACCCTGGACTTTCCTGAGCCAGGGGAAGTCTCTTCCCTGATCTGCAGAGCTCCCCACCACAACCTGCCCACCCCCAAGAAAGGGCCACCCTTCCAGCACCACCTACACACTACTAACCTGGATCTCCACAGGGTTCTTCTTGGGCCGGTACCCATAATACTCCTCCTGGCGCTTCATGAACTTCCTGAAATGCTCTTGAATGAGGAAAGTAGCATAGAATTTGCCTACTGTCACCTCATCATCTGCAGGGAAGGATACGAAGCTGACAATACTGCCTATCACAAGGCCCTGAGCTGTTGGAGCAGCTGAGACCCTTGACCAGGTGTCACTCTGCCCCTCTCAGAAACACCCTCAGGTGACATACCTCCAATAGGTGGGATGACCTGGTCTAAGAGCTTCATACTTGTTCGCTTCCAGATTTTTTTGATAATGGCTCTGAGCTCCTCATTGGCCTGTTCAAAGTTACCTGTGAGAAAAGAGAGCAGGACAGAGTGGTTCATTCCCAGGGGAATATCAACACAAGTTAAGACAAAGCACGTGAAAACCTGGCCAGATTCCTCCAGGGTGTGACAGATCCTCTCCAGCCTCCGCACCCAACAAAAATTAGCTTTGTAAGAAGGCGGGTTTGATTTTAGCAAAAAACCCCTTTAACTATAGATTGAGTTAGACCCAGCAACAGGTGGAGCATTACTGCCACCATCCTGTTCTGGTGATAAACAACCTCTCCTTTGGTGCTCCCACAGGCTTTACTACTCCTGCTCACCTGCAATCCCAGTGCCTCCCCACGCGTGCTCCAAGACCTCCTGTGCTCCTTACAGGGCTGCCTGCACTGTTCACCACCACGGCTGGAGGCAAGGCGCCCATGCCATGCTGCTGGAAAACACCAGCTCCAGCAGCCCACCACTGCCCAGCCTCACCTCCTGCCAGAGCTGCCTGCTCTTGCCCAGCCAGAGCTGCTACTGTGATACTGCCTAAGCCACTGGCAACAAGCTGGTGTGACATTTTCCCAAAGAAGGGCTTTGCAAACTATGCTGCTGGCAAGGAAGGCGGTGAGTGCAACTCCACCCTAGCACTGCTGAATTCAAAGAGGATCCATCCCCTTCCAGTGCAGTCTGAGACTGTAAACACATGGGGAAATGAAAACTCAAGGAAGTGGTGCAATGCTGGGGCAGGGGGAAATCAGGTTGGGATCTGAATCGCTCTTGAGCTGTTCAGGGTGAAGTTAAGCAGCTGGGGTGGCACTGGTTCTCTCCTCAGGGCTGCAACACCTGTGCCTGCAACTGGTAATGTCCTCCAGGCTTGGCCTAAGCAGCCCCACACATGTGCCCATGGTTTTTGGTCCAATGAGACAATTAATATCACAAAGCCAAGGGTTGCCCCAGAGGATGCAGCCCCACAGGCACATGCTCTGAAGTATGCAGACAGAGAGAATAGTGTTTAACCATCACCCTGCAGCACGAGGAGACAGCCCCCCACACCAGGCTGTCGAGGCAGACAGGAGCATCACTCACCTTCGGTCTTGATCTTGAGGGCTGTCCTCACCAGTGCGAAGAGGGTTGCATTGAAGGTGACAGTGCCATCGCTGTTCAGCGGCATGTTCATGCACACCAGGCGCTGTGCAGCAAACCAACAACTGTCACCCCAGACAGCAGAGCAGGCTGGCAGCTCCCTGTAACACACAGCCTGTCCTGGCCGGAGAGCAGCCGCGCTGGCAGGGGAGAGGCTCGGCGTGGGGCACTGAGCTGCCGGCCAAGGAGTCATCTCACCTCTACTCCCCCACGGGGCTCTGCACCACTGCTTAGCAGCACATCAGCTGGGGGCAGCCACGTCACCCATCCTAATCAGCCAGCTAAACCAGCCCAAGCTGAGGGGAGAGCCAGGTCGCAGATGTGGAAATAACCCAAACTATGGGGCAGTGGTGCCACGGAGGAAAATAATAGAATCGTAGAACCATACAGGTTGGAAAAGACCTTTAAGACCATCGAGTAAACCTAATAAACACTGCCAAGTCCACCACTAAAGCACGTCCCTCAGCACCGCATCTACTCATCTTTTAAATACTTCCAGGGATGGTTACTCAACCACTTCCCTGGGCAGCCTCTTCCAGTGCTGGACAAACCCTTTTTGGGAAGAAATTTTACCTAATATCCAATCTAAATCTCCCCTGCTGCAACTTGAGGCCATTTCCACTCACCCTATCACCTGCTGCTTGGGAAAAGAGACCAGCCGCCACCTCCCTACACCCTCCTTTCAGGCAGTTGTAGAGAGCAAGAAGGTCTCCCCTCAGCCTCCATTTCTCCAGGCTGAACAACCAGGCAGCAAGAGACACAGCACTGCTCTCGAGGAGATGGGAACCATTCTGCCTTGCGCTCCACCCTGCTGTAACAAGGGATTTGGGCATCAAAGCTCCTAATGAGTTTGCCAAAGACCACACCAGTGCCTGAGCCCCTTCCTCTGTGGTTTACACATTAGCCTCACACAGAGAGAATGAGCTAAGCCAGGAAAAGTGTACTTATGCCTACAGAGTTGGTGTTCCCAGCTTCCTTAGTTCTATCAGCCCTTGGAAACAAACTTCTACAGCCCAGCTGACGTGGCCAGGTACTCAGGCCCAGCGCTGCCCTCCTGCATCAGATGCAGATGTGGGGCATCCTAGTGTGGAGTGGGAAGTCCCACTGCACTGAGGGCTCCAGGCTGGGCAGAGAAGAGCCCACTTTGGTGTTGAGGTAAGCACAGTCAAGTCCTAATTTTCAGGAGCCTGAAACACACATCAACTCCATGCAGGTCAACAGCATCTCTCCTTGCTCCCAGAATACTCCTTTCCATTAAACATGATAGGTCAGAGCATGCGCATAAACCAGGACACTGGGAAGCTGGTTGGACTCTCACCGTCAGCCTCCCTGGGGAAAGATTCAGAGACAATCTGGGGAATGTGCCCCTGCGCCCTGCACACCCTGCCACCCCCTTGGCTCCTACCTTACAAGCTACACGGTGCGGGCAGAATTTCCCAAAGCCCAGGGGAGGCTGGATACGTCTCAGCAAAGTCACTACATCCAAGTGTTTGATTCTGCCCCTGCAAAAGCAGTAAACTGCATCAGCAGTGTGGTGGCAGACATGGCAGTGTTTCAGGCAGGGGCTGGGTAGGTTCATCCCTGTGGCCTGCCCTATGCTCCCGTAGCAGACAAATCCCTACAATTCCCTATGCTCCTCTTGAGGAAAGTAGCAATTCCCTGTGAGACGGGGGGTGCAGGGGCATGGGAAGAGTTGGGTTGGATGAAGAGAGGACTGCAAGTCTCATGTCCCCAGACATCCTGATGGCTTGCAGCAGCCCTGGAATATGCTGGGAAGTCCATATCCACCTCTGAGATGCTGGGATCTAACTCTTTGACAGTGCCACAGCTCACACTGCCATGTGTGCCTCAGGGAAGCCCACCCCACGGACCATCCCCTCCTGTCACTCACTTGGCATCAGGGTCGTACTCAGCCCAAATCCGTTTGAACTCATCCAGGTGATGGGGCCCAAGGATGGACCAGTCGCGTGTGAGGTAGTCAAAGTTGTCCATGATGACAGCCACAAAGAGATTAATGATCTGAGAGCAGAGCAATGGGTGTGAAGAACACAAGTTAGGGCAGGGCCAAGCATTCGGCAGGTCCCCAGGCAGAAAGACAGGGAAGCATGGAGCAGGGCCAAGGCCATGGGAAAACACAGGCAGGTGTGTTCGTGAGGAGAAGGGGTTTGGGTTTTCCTGAAGCCAGGGGATGCTGTGCATCACCCCATGCAGGGATGGACCTCCAACCCAAGATGATGCAAAAGGCTGCTGCAGGCCCAGGGCATCTCTTCCCTCTCCACCCTTGTAACAGCCAACACAGACACATCTGTGCATGGTGGGTGTGGGAAAGAAGCAATGGTGGATCCTGCGCGCCACAGGGGTGCGGTGCCAGTTTTACAGCATGGCTGATGCCCCTAGGATGAAGATGCTGTGGGCTCAGCCCCATGAGATACAAGGCTAACTCAACAACAGGGACTGCCTAGGGCCAGGACAGTAGTGCCAAAGAGAGCCCCGTGGGAGCTGGCATACCAGGAAGGCACAGAGCATGTAGAAGCTGATGAAATAGAAGTAGGCAAAGCCCGTGCCGCAGGTGTACTCCTCGCCCTCGGCGAAGTCTGACTCAGGGTCGCATTTCTTCCCGTAGCTGCAGTCCAGCAGGATCTCCTGCCAGGCCTCGCCGGTCGCACACCTGGGGAGAGGGGTTGCCTGCTGGTCCCTGCCTGTCCTGGACGCGAGTTGGGCAGACAGGGAGGGCTGTGGCCAGCCCGGTGCAAGGCGACTGGGGAGCCACTGGGAAAGCAGCAGTCGTGATCCTGGGCTTGCTGTGCTGCTCTGGGGAGTCTGCTACTGAAAGCTCCAAAGTGAAGCACTTGGAGTCAAGGAAACCCTTGGGCTGAGCTCTTGCTTCCTCCTGAGCTTCCTCCCAATTCACAAATTAATATCCACTTTGGTAAAGAAGCATTCAGGATAGAAACCCCAAAGTGCCCCTCTCTCCTGCAGCTCAGCCACGCCAGGCAGTCAGCCACTCCTGAAGTGCTTCCTCTGCTGCAAGAGATTTTTCTGTAGGGCAAGAAGAAATTAACTACAGAAATTTTGGTCTCCCGCACTCCAAGCTGGTGGGCTCCCCTGCTGCCTCTAAGCCCAGCTCCCTTCTGCTGCTCACTTGCCAAGACAAGACTGACCTGAAGAGCAGCAGCACAGCTTGTGGAAAGGTTTGGAAGTTGTTGTTTCGGTTGATTTGGGTCCCGTCCACCATGGCGATCTTCCCAAACATCTGTAAATCATACCATCAGGTCCCCAGCATGCTTTCTCAGGCCCCGACCACCCACCAGAGCACCCCTGTCCCCGAGTCCCTCTTCCTCTTGTTTGTTTGGCCTTGGGTGTCCCCAAAAGAGACTGAGAGTGGACTGTGGGTGCTCTGGGGCCCATGAGCTCCTTGGACATTCCTGCGTATGCCGAAAATGCCCCTGTCTACATTGCACTCATTTGGGCCCAGGAGACAAGGCCTTATGAACCAGGTGCAAGCACCCATGACTACGTGTCCAGGTTGTGGTGTTGACTCCAAAAGTGCTATTTGCTGTATGCTTCAGTTGCCCTAGCTGAGCCTGGGGATTTGTTTAGGGTTAGGGGGAGGCTGCTGGGGCTGTGAGCATCCTTGGAAAGCAGGGTAAAATGGTATCACCATGTGCAAAGTCCGAGGGAGCACCTGGCTGAGGACCTAATCCCTCTCCATCCCATCTCCCCAGATGCTATCAGGCTCAGGGCATCTGTTCAAGACCGAATCCCACCCCGTGCCTCTCACCTGCATCCCGATCACAGCATAGATGAAAAAAAGCATCACAATCAGCAGGGCTACGTATGGCAGAGCCTGTGACAAAAAGACCATGGCTTAGTGTGAGACACCAGCTCGGTGTCAATGCAAACCAGGGACAGGAGGCTGGGTCTGGAGCTTTTGCACGAGGCCAGCACCCAGGCCTCCTTGTGGGAAGGGGACAGCTTATTTTCTGCCTGCCCCTCTAACCACCCTCCCACCAGCCCCACTCTCCAATTCTCATGCATGGGACAACCCCCAATGCAGCACCAGGTCCCTGCAGCTGGGACGAAGGCTGAGCACAACGTGGGGGTGCCCAGGGCTGAGGGAGATGCCCAGGCTCAGGGACTGTGTGCTGAGAAGCTGTAGCATGCCCTTGAGCCTGGTGCAAGCTTTGCACCATGGTGCAAGCTTGGCTGGGACCAGGGCTGATAGGTCCGGGCAGGACCTGTCATCCCAGCTCTGACACAAGGTGGTGTCAGCCATGGAGAGCCCAAACATCTTCCCGCCTACACAGCACAAGCCCCTGGTCCAGTCAGAGGCCAGCAGCCTGCCAGCACCGCCTCTTCTGCCTGGTGAGGACAGACTGCTCACCTAGCTAGCCCAAGGATCAAAGCTTGCTGCCAGCCCAGGTCATGTGCTTGTCTGGGAGGGGAGCACTGTTCCTCACTTACCTGGAAGGACTTGATGAAGGTCCACAGGAGGGTCCTGACACCCTCCCCTCGGCTCAGCAGCTTCACCAGCCGCATCACCCGGAACAGTCGGAAGAAGGTGATGGAGACACGGGAGTTGTCATCAGAGTCCTGCAGGCAGAGCACAACACTTGAAGGGCAGTGGGTGCTGATGCCTCCAGGCAGACAAGGGGGTGTCTAGGTCCTGGGGGGTGTAGGGTAACGAGATTTCCCTTTCCAGGTACCAGTCATGCTCCCCACAGCCCTTGCCTGCATGGAGGACCAGACCGCATAGAGGATGTGCTGGCACTTTCCCTCCAGCCTTTTCCATGAGCTCATCTACCCAGCCCCATGGCATCACATCTCTGCCCTCCAGGCTGCTCAGGATGCCTGGGTATGGGTACAAGAGCAACCCTGTTAGCTAGGGAGGTGGGACACTGCAGGGAGAAAGGCATGCTGTAATGCAGGCTGGGAGAGCTGTGCTGTTCACTGCATGCCAGACAGGACCACCAAAGGATAGGCTCGGATCCCTTCAGGCTCTCGCCCAGTACATACCACATGGGATGCTCCCACCTCGGGGCCTGTTTGTAAGGTGAGCTGCAGGCCAGGCACCGGCTGCAGGAATCGTTAACGATGGCTGCTTAAGAATAGAAACGTCGGTTTCAGAATTCTGCAGCAGGACTTTCATGGACCAAAGGATGGACTGAAGGCAGGGTGGCTCTGGGTGGGTGATGCCCAGTGTCACTCCTACCTGCAGTGATGCCTGCTGTCTTGGGGTTGGCTGCAGGCTACCTCCTTAGAGGGGTAAATAGCCATGTCCCAGTGCTGGGGACTCCGGGGTTCAAGGCAGAATGAGCAGGCAAGAAGGGAGCCAGGAGGTACAACTCCTGGGCTCAAATGGCCACGTTTTGTCTGGGAGCACCTGAGACATTGGCAGTTGGAGATGCTCAGTCACTTGCTCCCTTGGTTGCTTCAGATTGGATGGCATAGCCTCAGCCCCAGTCTCTGCCACCAGAAAATATAAGCAAACCTTCCTGACCTCTGCCATGCACTGTCCATCCAGACTCTATCACTGCTCGGAATACCTTTCCCACTGCCCCCGTGGCCTCCCAGACCTTTACTGCTGCCATTGGACCCTCCTCACTCTCATCATCCATCCGACCTGCTGCCAGTTATTTCAGGGCAACAAAACCAAGCTGTCAACACCCCTCCCAGTAGCTCCATCTTCCCCAGTCTGGCATTTCTGAGTTCCCAGGGCTGCACTGGAAAACACCATCTCCTCTCCCCACTCCTCTTTCTTTTGCATTTCACTCTCCTAGTTTCTAACACCTGTCCAGTGAGCATGGTGGGTAGGAACGTATCAGCTCCCATGCATTGCGTCCCCACCAGTGCCCAGCAAAGACCAGCTTGCCCTCTGCAGTTCCCCACACCCCTGGTGCCCCCAAGAAGAGGTTCCAGCGCATCCTGTGACCCTGTAGCCAGCCTCTGCCCATTTTCAGAGCTCTTTTGGCAGCTCCTGTGGGTCAATCCAGGACACTTCCACCCCACTGCACCCCTGTGGTGATCGCAGCTACCACCCAGGACACAGCTCCCTGAGGGAAGGCATGGTGCAAGAGTCATCCCTCTAACCATTTCTCCAGTTAACAGTGTCAGAGGCTGCATTCACGAACGAAAAGTCACTTCAGGCCTTACACAGACAGGGTGATGACCAGAGGAACCAAGGCCAACTGTCCTGCCCTCAACATCCAGGGCCACTCTCATTAGATGCTCCATTCAGGTCAGATATTGCAGTGCTGGGGGGTGGGATGGTGAAGGGCAGGGCTGGGCCAGCAGATTGACCCAGGAGGGCTGTGGAACAGCCAGCACATCTCAGGGTGGGAAGGGGCACCTGTGTGTGGTGTGTCTCATCCCAAGTACCTCTCAGCAAGGAGAGAGCTAGACCCTGGAGAGAGCAGCTGGATCTAGCATGTCTTCATGCCATGCAGGACACATGCAAACCCCAATCTCAGGCACGCTGGCACGGGCAGCAAAGGGGAAAGGGGTGCACCGCAAGCACATGCAGCTGATATTTACAATGCCATCACAGCCCCCGCCGAGGCAGTACAATCCGCCACTGGATGCAAGAACAGTCTGTCAAGAGAACAAGAGAGTCAGCAGAAGTGAGGCAGGAATGAGAGGGAGGGAGGGATGGTTGCACAAGACACAGACACAGCAGAAAGATTGCGATGGAAATTCGGGACAAGAGAAGGAGCACATGGAAATGACAAGAAGAGACCCACTGTCACTCAGACTCATCGACAAGGCCACGTGACTTTTAAGGGGCAGAGGCAGCAGATGGATGGCCAACCACACTTACCCACTTCTGTGCCCCACTCTCTCTCACCTGCTGTGACATATATGCCTGGGGCACAGGTGCATGGGCCAGGAAAGCTGGACCAAACCTCAGGACTGTGTAATTTTGCTGCCTTCCATGGATACCCCCAGGTCAGGCCCAGGGCTGTGGCAGGTGAGATCTAGAGGCAAACTAACCTGCTCAAGCCAAGCCATGACTCCTCTGCAGCTAACCTTGCTGCTCTCAGCACAGCTGCTTGGACACCAAAACCAAACTGGTGTGGGTTTGCTGGGAGTGAGCACTGAGACTAGCCAGTCCCACGTGTCAGCAGGAGGCAACCTACTGCCTGGCACCATTCACCCACTAACCAGGAGGCAGGAACTGCTGGTCTGCACATGCAGGGGACATGTAGGGCACTCGTGTGAACCCTCACACACACAAACCCTTGAGGCTCCTCAAAGCTAGCTGGAGGCATGCTCCTCTCTGCAGAGAGCCTGGGATGCTCTAGGGCAGGGGGACTTTCCCAACACAGATACCAACACCTGACCCTCAGTGGGGACCCAGCCTCAGTGCCCTCTGCACAGAGCAGGCTCATTCCTGGGGGCTCAGCCAGTGACCGCAGGAGGGTTTGGACTGGCTGGGACCTTGCAAAGGGGATGAGCTTGCAGTGGCAGGAGTGACACACCAGCATGGACACTGTCAGCCCCCTACACGGCAGAGCTTGGGGTAGCACTGCCAGAAGGGCCCCCATCCCTACTTTCCTCTTGTCACAGACCCCTCAATACTCCCTGCAACCTGGGGGAACCCAATGGTTGAATCGCTGTGAGGGTCTGGCTGTGGTGGCTAGGAGAGGGCTCCTGACAGCACAGCTCTTCCCACTGCCCGACAACCACACAGAGAAACACGAGGGAAGAAAAAAGAGCCAGAACAGAGAGGACAGGACAGACTTTGCAAACCAGTCACATGTCTAGGTGCCAGCAGGAATAGCTCGGGTGCTGTGAGGTGTCACCTGCCACCCCTGGCACCATGGTGCAGGCTTGTTTCATGAAAGCCACCCTCTTGAAAACACTGCACCCCCACGGTCTGCCTGCACTGCCAAGGGGATCTATGGTGGGTGCAGTGGGTGCAAACAACTCCTGGGGATCAGAAGTAACAGACCCCCTTTTCAGTGACCTCTCACAAGGGAGGAGGTGTACTGGAAGGGAAGTGAGGTTGCCCCTCCACCTCCTAATCCTAATCCTCCCGTACATCACCAGATGGCTGGGAAAAGCTTGGTGATGCTTGGAGAGGTGTGAGCTGGATGGAGAAGAAAGCACATGGAGGAAGGGTAGGGCAGCTGTGAGGGGTTCTGCTCCCAGCAGGGGACACAGATGGTCACAGGAGCACAAGACCTGCCAGAGCAGGACTGCCTGTGACCAGGGTCCCTAAAGAGCTCAGAGGGGAGACCAGCACTCTTAGTGCCCCAGCACCCAGACCTGAGGGAGAGGACCAGGGAAACTCAGGCTATACAGGACTATTCTTGAAATCTTGCCTGGCCTGCACAGCCCTGCCGCTGCCAACAGCACTGTGTCACACAGAGCACAGTGCCTGGTCAGTCCCAGGGCACTGGACTCCTCTGGGTCCTCTGGGTCACCCTGGGCATTCCCACAGACCCATGGCTGAGGACAGCAGTGCTTGACATCGGTGCCAAATGATCTGGTCTCTCACTCCACAGGGACTGAAAATCTCTGCCCAGTGCAGGCCTTGAGCACCCTTTTTAACTTAATTTCTGAGTGACAACAGGATGGAGAAAGAGGTAGCACGCGAGGAAATCATACCCTACAATGGGAAACCAGTTCACAGATGCAGAGAGCTGGGGGGCTGAGGATAGGGTCCTGGAGGACCTGGTGATGGATGAAGGCTGCTGGCACTGGCATGAGATCTGGGAGCTCATCAAGGCTGAGAAGCCTAGAGGCTAGAGGACAGTAGTATTGACCTGCAGGGCCGTTCAGGGAGGAGCATGGTGCTGTCACAAGGAAGGAAGGAATGCCAGCTGGACCACCCTTCAGAGAAGAATGTGACCAGCAATAACGGCCCCTAAACACTCTCTCTGCCCCCGCATAGAGGACAGCTGAAGGTCACCCCGCGCAGGGGTGGCAAACGGCAGCAGCTCTGCCAGATACAGCCCTGCAGTGCACCAGAGCTGGCAAGCCCTGCTCCCAAGAGGAGATGGCATGCAAAGCCACTAGAGAGGGTTAACCTATAATCTACCTGATCCTACAGCAGCTTCTAGAGTTACCATCAGATCTGCTAAATGCAGCAGGTGACCTCCTGGGGCAGCGGGGCATTTTCAGCTCCAGACACGTGGCGTGGGTGTCCCTGTGCTATGAAAGGCAGCGACACGCTGGCTTTCCTAGCACTGCTCTGAAAATGCTCCCAGCAGAGCACTTACCATATAGCCACTGCTTCAGCCACCCAGCCACCCAGTCTATATGATGCAGAGCTTCTGAAATAGTGCATAGAGCATACATATGCACATATATATAGACAGTCAGTATGTGTATATGTATGAATCACTATATAAAGGGACACAAAAAGCGAATGCCTTGGAATTTGAGGTGTCTTATTCTCCCCAGCATGGGAGTCCTGTGGGTGCAGGAAGGTCTGGGAACCCTTTTTCTTCCCACCTGCACTGATCTGAGGCTGGATGCATGGATGACTGCCTGTCCAGGTGTGTGCATGGGGAAGACAAGCAGACTGAACGGGGCAGGGCTTGGTATGAGTCCTGATGCACATGGTCCAGTCCTGAGTGAGTAGACTCTTTTCCACAGGATCACAGTGCCTACAGATTTAGC
This sequence comes from Thinocorus orbignyianus, assembly GCA_013400375.1. Classification (NCBI taxonomy): domain Eukaryota; kingdom Metazoa; phylum Chordata; class Aves; order Ciconiiformes; family Thinocoridae; genus Thinocorus; species Thinocorus orbignyianus. The sequence continues at coordinate 21,294 of VXBW01002718.1, read as the reverse complement.
GGAAGGGAGGGGGCAGTGTGACCTGTCGGCCAGCTGGGGGTGTTCCCCCGCATTTAAGCACTGCTTTGAGGTCCATAGGACCACAGCTGTGATCTCCACACACCCAAGCCATGGGCTGATCCTGGCTTGTCCCTCCTCAGAATCAAGCAGAGCAGGTAGAGAGGAGAGGACACCAATACTCTGCAGAGCTGGACACCACACTGGCGTCCTTGTCTCATCCCAGGGCAGCACTACAGCACAGGTTCAGGCATGTGACAGCAGTGGTGCTCTGCAGGGATGTCCTCATGCCCAAGCAGCCTGACACTTACATCAATCTCGCTGAGGATGACATCAATGATGCTGCCAATCACTATGAGGAAATCGAAGACATTCCAGGGGTCCCCAAAGTAGCCCTGCCAGGAAGAGCCAGAGAAGAGGAGTGAGCATCCAAGGGTCAAGTTAAGGAGGAAACAGTTGCTGCAGCCCAAGAAAGGAGTGCTGGAAGGATCATCAGTAACCTCCATCTCAAGGAGAGCCAGAGGAAGGGATACTGGTCAGGCCTGGTATCCTCTGGTCAAACGCTTGGTCCTGTCTTGCAGCAATGTGAAATGAGAAGGGTGGATCAAGGTGGCTAGAACTATGATCCCACCAGTGACAAAAGACCCTGAAGATGGGAACAATAGTTGGCTGGATTGGGGTGGATTTGGCTAGCAAGGGTAGCCCAGACAAAAAGCTTCCAGAAACTCGTGGGTCCCATGTATGAGGATCTTACAAGGAGGAGGTCTCTGGTATTGCAGGCCTAAGGGTGCTTGTACTGGACAGATGCCAAATGAAGGGTAAATGGACACCCCCACCCCCACCCCAACCTGGCTCGAGGTCCTCTCCTGCTCTCCAGACCATGCTCTCCTCTCACCTTGGCTTTAAAGGCCATGAGCTTGAGTACCATCTCCAGTGTGAAGAGGATGGTGAAGGCCACGTTGAGGATGTCTGAGATATGGTTCATTTCTGCAGACTGGTTATAATGCTGAGAAGGCAGGAGGAGCATGTTAGCTCAGGACAGGTCTGTTGTGAGCTGAGGTGCGTGCTGGATGGAAAGTCCCCCCTCCCCCCCCCACCTATGGCTCAGCAATGGTCATCAAAAAGGAAATTTGCTCCCAGCAGCCCCTTCTTTGAGCTCCCCACATCCAACCAACTCCACTTTGCTCCTATCCCCAGTGGTGCTGAACACATACCATGACCTTTGCTGTGTAGGAAAGACCTCCTCCCCAGCAGCTCTCTAGGATGTGGTAGGGCTGAGTTAGCTCGCATGCTGCCATGGACATCCCTCCACCACTTGTGGTGGGCACTGTGCCCCTTACCTGCATGCCCAGGCAGATGGTGTTCAGCAGGATCAGGAAGAACATGAGGTACTCAAAGTAGGAGGAGGTGACCACATACCAGATCTGGTACTGGTAGGGGTTCTTGGGGATGTAGCGCCGGAGCGGGCGAGCCTTCAGTGCATACTGCACACACTGGCGCTGGGGAGAGAAGGGCAGGTGTGATCCCACAGAGGGGCACAGGACAGTGCCAGGGACTCAGGCAGGAGAGTCACCACCACTGGCAACACTGCACATCCCCACAGACACAAGCTGGATCCCCTTCTTCTCCCTCTGTCAAGCGACATGGCCCAGGGACACTGATGGTTCAAGTACCTGATGCAAATACACTCACAGAGCATCCACATGGGACTAAGTTTCCAAAGCCACTGCTTTGCCTCCAAAGATTGCCATGCTGCCTTTGTACCAATCCTTCCAATCTTGAGCCTGCCTGGTTATCACGACACTTTCCCAGGGTCTCTCAGGACTGGCCCAGAGCAGCCTGAAGACCACATGAACCAGGGGTGAAGGGGGCACTGAGTTTTCTCTCTGCACCTGGGAAGTACTGAGCAGGCCCTTCCCTCCTCAGCTGGCCAGGGCCAACTCTGCTGGGTTCATGGGGAACTCATATCACTGCCAGCACCTTCAGCTCACGGTGCCCATGATGCCTCTGCAGGCTTGCTTAGCACATGAGCATGCCAGCATCTCCTCTGGACCAGCAGGCATCCCTGTCTAGCTGTCTTCCCCAGCATGCACTATGTCCTCTGCTGATGCTGGTCTTGCTTCTGCTGCTTTCAACCTCAACGTTCCCAGACAAAATCACAGCATGACAGCATCACAGAAGGAGTGACAGAGGAAGGCACCTCTGGAGACTGTCTAGTCAAAGTTCCTTACCCAAAGCAGGGCCAGCTAGAGCATGTTGTCCAAGACTGTCCACTAGGGTTTTGAATACCTCCAAAGATGGAGACTTAACAAGCTCTCTGAGCAACCTGTTCCAGTGCTTGACTACACTCACCATTTTTTTTCTTCAGTTTGTGCCCATTATCTTCTGTCCTGTCACTGGGCACAACTGAAAAGAGCCTGGCTCCATCTTCTTGTCACCCTCCCATTAGGTATTTATACACATAGGTAAGATCCCTATGACCCTTCTCTTGTCAGCACCAAACAGACTCAGCCCTCAGTCTCTCCTTGTATGACAAATGCTCCAGACCCTCAACAATCTTGGTGGCCCTTCGCTGGACTCACTGCAGAATGCTCATGTCGCTTTTATACTGGGGAGCCCAGAACTGGACGCAACCCTCTGCTCCAGTTAAGTCTGGGCACGCCACCTGCACCAGAGGGCCCACTCCCTGGTTTTGGTCCACTCTGCCCTTCCCTTGAAAGGCTTGCATTGTACCAGGCATGTGTCCAGCTGACCCTGCCCCAGCAGGGGCAGGTTCAACTCATCTGTGCCACCACCAAGGGCTGCTCCAAATCAGACAGCCCCAGCAGCCCCAGATCCAGGGCTGGTCCAGTTTGCCCTGCCGCAGAAGTTCCATTACCTGGTTCTTGTCCAGCTCACAGTTCTTGTACTCGCTCTCACCCTGCTCCTGGAAGGTGACAATGACAAAGCCCACAAAGATATTCATCATGAAGAAGGCAATGAGGATGATGTAGATGATGAAGAACATTGCAATCTCCACCCGGTAGTTGTAGATAGGACCTGCATCCTCAGCATTAGTGTCAATGGCCATGTATAGCAGCCTACAGGAGAGAAAGGAAGGCAACAGATATCCTAGCTAGGAGGGAAAGACAATCTCTCTTCTTGAAGGTTATGGAGAGCTCTGGTGACATGCCAGATCCAGCAATGGTGGGACAGGGCTCCTGGGATGACCTCATCAGTGCCCCAGCCACTGCCAGGATGGTTAGCCCTACACCTCAGCCTGGACAGCTCCCCTTTTATGGGCCAGCGGCAGTGACCTCCTCCCAGCACAGCCCAGATCCTCCAGACTCACTCTGGCCAGCCCTCGAAGGTGGAGACAGTGAAAAGTGACATCATGGCTGAGAAGACATTGTCGAAATGGAAGCTGCTGTGCACCCACACACGCTCCTGTAGCTCAATCTGTGTTGGGTCCCCGTCCACGTAGTTGATGAAAGAACCCCTGCAGCAGAAGGGACATGGTGCTCACTGGCCAGGGCCCCTTCCAGCTCACCTGCTGCGGCGCTGGCCCAGGGCTCTTTGGTTCCTGGGAAGGCATGATGTCCCTGTGCTTGTTTCTGGTTTACCACAGGGTGAGGGAGGACAGCACAAGACCCCAGCCCTGCTTTTTGGATGTGGTATCCCCATGCAGAAGTACAAGTGGCCTCTGCCACAACCTCTCCTCCCACCCCTCCTCTCTCTGGGCACTGCTGAAGCTGAGCTGCAAAGAGCTCTTACCTGCACTCCTTCTCTGTCATCTTGGATGGATCTGTGCATCTGTAGAACTTGCCCTGCATTTAACAGAGATCAGGAGAGGCTGTGATTTTGCTGTGACTTCTGAAGCCCTAGGGAGTTTTGATTTTTTCACAGCACACAGTCAGTCCTCATCTTGCCTCTGTCCTCACTCCAGTCCCTGCCTCACACCACAGCTGGCTTCTCACTCTCTATGTCAACAAAACGCAGCTCACAGGGTCTTTCAGGAGCCATAACAGACCCGTGGCTGAATCCCAGGCTGAGACAAGTAGATGTTGCCTAGTGATGGGAATAAATCTTATGGGGCCCTGGGCTGAGAGCTATCTAGCTCATTCTATCTGGGAACCAACTATTTGGAAAACATGGAAGAAAGCAGTAACCATAGAGTTAGCTGTAAGTGAAGGTGTGCTGACAGGTCTGCTCAGTCTGAGGGATGTCTATTATTAGGGCAAAGCTGAGCTCAGCCAGGGCCAGCTCTGCATTGGAGCATCCCAGGCTCAGAGGGCAAGAGTGGTGCTGTGAAAAAGGAAACACTTTGCATCCAAAGCACAGAGATAGTCAGAATTACTCGTTGCCTTAGAAAGGGGGAACTGAGGCACTAAGTGGGGAGAGGAAGCAGGTCTCTACATGCTGTCTGGACCTGACAGTATCCTGGGTGTTTTCTGCTCTCCTCCCACTGCAGGCTCTTCTGCTAGGATGTCTGGTGCCGGCAGGTCTTGCAGACCATAGAGAGTACAGCCTGTGTGACCTCAGCATTGGGAGACTCCATTCTTAAGGGCTATGAGCCTGCCCAGCATGTACCTGAGCAAAATGTCTCTCCTGACCACCTGAGATACCTCTCACCTTAAAGAGCTGGACCCCGATGCAGGCAAACATGAACTGCAGCAATGTCGTGACGACGACAATGTTACCGATAGTCTTGATGGCCACGAACACGCACTGAACCACGTGCTGTAGAGGTCAAGGACAGCGTGAGAGCATGGCTGGGGAAAGCCCCTGCTGTGTCCCCCACACCCTCTCACTGCAGGGATGGGCGCCAGGGAGAGCAGAATCCAACTCTTCCACAGACCAGAAGTGGGAGCTGGGTTCCTGGCCCCACAAAACCCACAGGGCATGATGCCTGACAAATAACAACCCATCAGGACCCCCAGCCTTCCTTTACCTTCAGCCCCTTTGCCCTGTTAATGGCTCGCAGAGGCCTCAGCACCCTCAGCACCCGGAGAATCTTCACCACTGAGATAGTGCTGGACCTGAAAAAGAGAGCAGAGCTGAGATGGGGCAATTCCTCTGCCCAAAGCAGCTTAACACAGCCCCACCAAGCAGCCAAGGAGGCCAGGCTGAGACCAGGGGTGAGGGACAAGGGGTGGCAGAGACATGCAGACCCCACTAAGCCATCACTCCACAGAAGGCCAGTGGACACTGGCAGCTGGAGAAAGCAGCTCCAGAATTAATTCCTTCCCAGACCTTTGACACTCAAGTTTTCCTCCCTGCCTCCTAGTCATCTACGCCCTGTCCCCCTAAACTTGACTTGATGGACACTAACACATGAGGTCATGCCTGTTCTTCCTCCATCCAGCGCAGAGAGCAGCAGCACCCCAGCTTCCCTGCCAGGCTAAACCTACCAACATCCACACCATGAAGCATTGAAGTGCTTACTCGATTCCCATGGAGATGAGGGAGACGGCGACCACCAGCAAGTCAAGGATATTGAAAGAATTCCTGCAGAAGGAGCCTTTGTGCAAGAAAGCACCATACGCTGTCATCTGGGGAGCAGAAGGAGTTAGGAGAGAGGTCAGGCAGGGCTTGAAAACACGGTCCCTCAACAGCCCTGCAGTGGACAAGACATGGGGAGCTTCTCACAGCTCCACGGCCTAGGTACACCGTGCTGCTCAGATCTCTTCCTCTGCAGCCAGGCAGGAAGCTGACTTCAGCTGGAAATCCTCTCTACTTCCCAGTTACTCAGCAAATTAAAGAGGAGAAAAGACACTTGCAATGGAAGCAACAAGTAGCAGCTGCTTGGATTACTGTTTTACTCCATGGATTTCCACTGCTTTCACTTTCTAAGTTTTTCTTAAGGGTATGTCAGAACAAAAATGCTGGGGCCAGGGCCCACCTGTCCCTGTGTCACACTGCAGCTGACTCAGCTGCCTGATCTCACTGGAGGGGACATGTGGCCTCTGAGGCAGATCCTCATTCACCTAGACTTCCTGAACTCTGGGAACAAGGATTAGCTGGCAGCTTCTCCTTGCTGGGACCTTGAGCTTGTGCCCAAACAATGAGTGGTCATGGCCAGAACAGTCTAGACCCATGCCTTGAGTCATGCACATGGCCAGGACCATAGGGCAGAGCTACTCACCTTCAAGACGATTTCGACTGTGAAGACAGAGGTGAAGCCAATGTCAAAGTACCCAAGAATCTGGGGACAGAAGCACCAGAACTGGGTAAGATTTGAGTGATGTGTATTCAAACATCCTGGCATTGTGACTTTTGCCCTCCACTTTGTGGACTGGGGAGCCCATCTAGCTCAACAGAGCCTGTCAACTCAGTGCCTAGAAGACTCTCAAAATTCCCTCACCTTGCTGATCTTCCCCAGTGCATGATCCAACCTATAGCCTGGGACCAAGCTCTCATCTTCCAAATGAATGAGGCTTGACCTGATTCACCTGAAAGTATCTGATCTCCGAAAGCAGAGTGCTGTCTCATGTGAGAGCCCCCCGGTCCCTGCCAGAAAACGCACGGATGCAGACCCATTTGTGCCTCAATTGGCTTAGGCCTGTGGCCACCACTGCTCCGTGCTGGGCAGTATTTCAGGGTGCTGCACCCAACAGCGGTCCAGTTTGCCACCTCTCGGGATGTCCCCATCCCCAGTAAACTACCACAGCCTTGAACGAAGGTAATCTCGCACACCCTGTCAGGTGGATCTCTTCATCCAGAAGTAAACTGAGACATGGAGCAGTAAAACCTTGTCCCAGCTGTGCCCTGAACTGAAACCACTGCTCTGAATTTTCTCCCAGAGGCAGGGATGAAATCACAGCTGCCTGTCCAGGTGCAACATCTGGTAAGCAGGTCTCTGCTTACTGGGGACCTGGGGGTCTCCATGAGGTCTTCCCAGCCCATCCCAACCCTCCACAGCTACACAGACACCTGGTTGCGGAAGGACTCAGCACGGATGGGATCTTCAGCTGCCAGTGAGATGCTGCTGAGCAGAATGAAGAGCAGGATGAAGTTGGTGAACCAGGTGGCATTGACAATTCTGTGGCAGAGCATTCGAAACCTGCCAGGGACAGAAATGGCATGACATGCTGTAAGGGGGCCAGAGGAACATCAGACAGGGCCATGGGAGCCTGGAAGAGAGTTATGGCTAAACCTGGAGGACAGGAAGGCACTAGGCATGAAGGGATGTCTCTGCTAGGCCTTCCACAGAGAAGACTTTTCCCAGCAAGCTGGCTCTCTTCACAGCTGGCTGTTATGCACAAGTGGGACCCCACTGGGAAGGGTCAGTGCCAGAGTTGCCTGGGCCAGGCTTGGCTTCCTGAGGCAAGGAGAAGGGTCAGTGCCTACTTGTTGGTTGGGCTGAAGATGAAGAAGGAGCTGGCTTCAGGCATGGGCACGGCCTTCTCTTTCAGCTGAAGCTCTGCAAGGGGACGTGGCCGAGGGCTCAGGGGAATTTCTGGCTCGTCTTCCTCATCATCACCTGCAGGGTGGTCACAGAGAGGGAAAAGGAAAAAAATCGCCCAGAGAGAGAGAAGGAATGACACCTTATGGGCAATCTTTTGTTCCTGATTTGGCATCTGTGCCAGAAAGACCTCAGTACCCCAAGGCTGGAGGAGGGTCACCGCATCCTCTGCTCCTCACAGAGTCCGAGTTCTGACACCATCCCTCTGCAGTGTCTCCCCAGCTTTCCTGCTGCCCTGCCACAGACAAGTCTTACCTGGGAAGTCTGCAGAAGGGTAGGGGTCTTTGATCTCATTGACATTGGATTCAAATTCGTCCACTTTTAACTGAAACAAGGGAGAGACAGACAGGAGGACATGCAGCTGCGTGTGCTAGTACTGCTGTCAAATGTTGCATATTGGCCAGACCCCCCCATCTCAGAAGCCATGTGAGGCAAGCAGTGCTTTTGCATGTGGCCCATACAGCACCAAGCGCATGGAGTCCTGGCGCAGGATGGAGCAGGGTGAGGGGAAACAGCTCAGGGATGCTGCAATGTGAGCAAAGAGCAATGCCAAGAGGACGGGACAAGGGAATGTACACTGGGTGAGAGCCTGGGGCCACACATTTATACCATGGCTGGAATAAGACATGGGGTGGCTCCTGGGCAAGTTCCCATAGAGCATCTCTGGAAAGTGGATAGAGAAATAGCTGCTAGCCAGATGCTTATTAAGTTGCAGCTCGGCACACAGGCAGGACAGCTGAATAGAGGGTTTTGCATTCAAAGGGTGCTGGTGTGGACAAAAAGAAGGCCTGGGGTGCTGCTGACGTGCTCTGCTCCCCTCCACACTGGTGTGCACCAGCATATCTCAACCACTGACAACTGGCTGTGGCCGTGGAAATTAATCCAAGGAGAAGGATCCCCAGCAATGGACCTGTCTCACCCTATAACATGTCCTGCCTGTGCCCAGAGGGGCCCCATCACCAGAGGACGGTAAGACAAGGAGCAATTCTGGCCCAGAAGAGTCCAGATCCAGCAGCTCCAAGCCTTCGTCAGCCCTGGCTGGTGAGAGGAGGAACCTGATCCCTCATCAGGAGCTCCGTAAGACCCAGCCCCAACAGCACTGACCTTGGCTGTTGTGGGAATCCCTTCTCCCTTTGCTTTCTGCTCAAGCTTCTTTGCCAGCATCTGTTTCTCATCTTCAGACTTCTCTGGGTAACCTCTGAGTGGGGAGGGGAGAGCAGGAACTGAACTCCGGGCAGGGGCATGAGTGATGCCATTCTGTCCCCTGATACCAAAGTACCTGGTTTGAGAGTTCCCACTGCCAGGGACTGCAGCACTCACCTGGACATCTTCCACCGCTTGCGTTCCTCTGCTTTGGCCTTCTGGGCTAAGGTCAGACTTTCAGCCTCAGCCAGGTTATCAACCGCGATGGCCAGGAAGACATTGAGGAGGATATCTGGAGGGACAACACTAAGGATACAAAGTTGGTTCCTGTTTGGTAAAATGTGGCCAGAGCTGCCCATGGTCTCCAGGGTGCCCTGAGAAACCTTCCTAGAGTTAAGCTCTTGAAATAACCCTGGCTGGTGATCCCTAACTCTGCACCTATCTTTGTGAGTACTGAGCTCTGGGCCGGCTTCTCCCTCTCTGCCTTAGCTCAGTCCATCCAGTTGTCACTGACTGGCAGTTGAATCTCTGCCCGCTGGTCATCCAAACCTGCCCCACAGCATGCCTTCCTCCAGACTACAGACCCCAGCCACCACCGCTGCAAGATCTGAAGCCTGTGTTTTCTTCCCCTCCTGTTCAGAACAGAAAAGCTTAAGGCAAGCACTGAAAACCCTACGGAGCCAGTCCTGCATAGCTGATGCTATAGGGCTGGGCCTGGCTTTGCAGGCAGAAGATACAGTTCCCACAGACGAAGAGGATGATGAAGTAGATGCAGACCAGCATGCCAGGAAAGGATGGTCCCCCATAGGCCATGATCCCATCATACATGATTGAATTCCAGTCCTCTCCAGTCAGGATCTGGAAGAAAACCAGAAATAGGGACTCAAGACCCACCACAGCAGAGCATGGCAGAACCCCACAGCTGGATCCTGCGCTCCCAGCTCCAGCCCCAGACCCTCAAAGCCCCTAAGGCTCCATAGCCAGACCCCACCTCCCTGCTCAGACCTGAACCTGCACTACTGCTTGTCACACCAGTTGCACTTCCCTGATCCAGCTTCAAAGCCACGTCACCTTGTACAAACCCACATCTCTCCGAGCCCTAACTCTTGCCAGGAGACCCATAGCACAGGTGAGGCTTCCTGCCACCTGTCCTCCCCTTCTGCACTTCCCTTACCTGGAAGACACTGATGAGGGCCTGGGGGAAGTTGTCAAATGTACTGCGCCGCACTTCCATGTCTTCAAAATCAAACTTTCCCCCAAAGAGCTGCATGCCCAGCAGTGCGAAGACGATGATGAAGAGGAAGAGGAGGAGGAGCAGAGAAGCAATGGAGCGGACTGAGTTGAGCAGGGAGGCCACCAGGTTGCTCAAGGATGTCCAGTACCTGGGGAGAGGAAAAACAGGAGTGTGCAGCAGGTGAAGGAGTTGGGGAGGCTGTGGGCAGGACCAGGCAAGCACAGGGAAGAGATCACCTGGCCCAGGGGGATGTGCTGGCAGCACAGCAAGGGGGACTCTGAACCAGCACCAGTCACGCCAGGCATGGGGACTGCTGCAGGAGGTGGAAATGAACCTTCAGGCCTGCACAGGGCACCAACTGAGCACGATGGGGAAGGGGGATGAATACACGGTGGGTTGGTGCCAGAAAGAGATGCTGTGGGAATCCTGTCCCACAGCACCCCCATTTACAACACCCCAGAACCCAGAGAGAGAGAGGACACACAGGAGACTTCCAGCAAGCCCTGCTGTGTCCTGCTCACCACTCCCAGGCTATCTCCTGGGGACAGAAATCCCCAGCTTGGCCTTGTTCCTCTATCCAGAAGTTCTGCCCATGCTGCATCCCTCCCCAGATACAAGGCCAGTGTTGCCTGGGGACCGTGAGCCACCAGCCCCCACAGAACTCTTTCTCCAACCTGGTGATCTTGAAGATGCGGAGGAGACGGATGCAACGCAGCACAGAGATGCCCAGGGGTGACAAGGTGCCGATTTCCACCAGGATGATCTCCAGGATCCCCGCACACACCACAAAGCAGTCAAAGCGGTTGAAGAGCGACATGAAGTACTGGCGCAGGCCCAGCGCATACATCTTCAACAGCATCTCAGCCACAAAGAGTGCTAGCAGCACCCGGTTGGCATTGTCTGGGGTGGGAGATCCAGCCCATCAGAGCATGGACCTCTTAATCTCAGCATGGAAGGGAAGCAGGACAGTGCTGCTCACCTCCTTCCTCTGCCCATCATCAAGCCCTGAGCTGTAGCTGCAGTGAATGCTGTTTTTCAGGGAGCTCATGGGAGAAGAAGATGAGGAGGAGGGTGATGTGCAATTGTGTGCTTGAACGTGTGAGAGTGTGACTGACCTGTGTGTGCGAGTCCATCCAGTGTGCGGACATGTCCCGGGCTGTGCGTGCAGGTGTGCGTGTGCGTGTGTACATGTGGCTGAGCATGCACACACACACACGTGTGTGCATGTGGCTGTGTGTAGAGGTGTGCACAGCTGTACTCCGTGTGCCTGTGTGTGTTTGCACGTGGAGAGGGGGTGCAGGGGGTGTGACTGTGCATAAATGCACGTGGCTGTAGTGCATGAGTGCAGGCCATGTCTGTTTGTGTGCACTACGCACGTACAGCTGTAAACGTACACAATTTACGTCTGTTCACCAGGCAAACCCATGTCCTTAAGAACATGTACACTGTGGATGTATAACTGTGTGCACCACGCACCTGCAACGTGCAGCTATGTGAGAGTCCAGTGGGGATGGTGTACACACACTTGTGTGCTGGCTGGGTTTGCATGCATGAGCAAGTCTGGATGTGTCTAACAGCTCCCGTGTCATGCCAGCATGGCTGTATGTGAACAGTAAAAGCCCACATGTATCTCCAGGGCATCACGGGTGTCCCGGCCCTCCCTCTCCCTCAGGTTCTTTGCTCACCTTGAACCCGTGTTAGCCATTCTGGCTGGAAGTGGTGCTCAGAGGCGATGGAGAGCGTGTTCAGTGCCACCAGCAGGATGACAAGCCAGTAGAAGAACTTGGACTTCACAACATCCCGGCATTTTCTACGAAATATTCGGTTCCAGCGCCTCCACTGACGGCTGGAGAGACAGGCAACGGGTCAGCCAGCAGGTCCTGCCCAGCCCAGGGCTGTGCCTGCAGACCGCAGAGCGAAGCCACCCCTGCTCCCTCCTACAGAGGTGTCCCCTGCAAAATGCCTGAATGAATGCATGCCTGGCACTTGGTGCATTCACTCAGGCACTCCGGTTCATTCACACAAACATCTCCTGGCTACTTTTGGGCTGATGGTCACCTCTGTTTGGCTGCCATAGGCCCAGCTCCTAAATCCCAAGATGTGCTGCATGGACCAGGAGAGGATGCTTGTAGCTGGGTCCCAAAGTGAAGAGGTTGTTCACCCTGAGGTGGCTTTTTGCCAGTACCAGAGTGAAATTCTGCTCGCTATGCACACTGTTTGCATCTCCTCCCACGCACACAACCGCTGGCTCTCCCCCAGAAACAGGTGAAACAAGAAAGCCTGGGCCAGCCAAGACAGCAAGCAAGAGACTGGGCAAGCCCACATGCAGAGCAGCAGATGGTTCAATCAGCGCATACTTACAAATAGAGAATCCACTTGTTCATGCCCTCAATTTCATACAAGCTCTCTGTCTCTGACCCTCCTTCATCTGATGCCATCATACCTAAGGAAGGAACGACATCCCAGGCTTTCCTTGGAGCCCTTGAGAAAAACAGGTAGCAGGGAACCTCTCCCACGAGCACATCAGGAAGCGCTTCCCCATCAGAAGTGAAATCAAGACACGCTGACCCAGGGAAACAGCAGCAAGAGTTTGACTAGAAAGTTTTGAGTTTCAGGTGCAAACCAAGTAGGAGGCATCATGAACACCTTTCCCCGCAGCAAGAGCAGCCGCCCGAAGAGACAGCAGTGTGTACACAGACACCTGTGGCAGTGCGGTCTCCCACTTCCCCAGCTCCTGCTCAAGCCATAACCACCAGTGGGAGCTGGGGAAGCTTACTCTATAAACACAGAACAGCCCAAGAGCCCTTGGAGCTCTCCTGTGTGGCAGTGGTTGCACACCGGGATCTCCCCCTGAGTGGGGACGCTCGCTTAAGCTTTACTCATCAAGGCTGCTCCTCCTTGCTGCAACAGAGTCTCGGTAAGTGACTAACAGCATGCTAAACTTTGAAATCTTAGTTAAGTGAAATAAAGGATTGATTGCACATATATAATCCTTCAGACATAAGCCGTTGACCAAATCTGGGACTAGGACTGGATCCAGCTGCACCCAGACTCCTGTCTGGGAAGGAGTTTAGAAGGCAAGGGGGTCCTTTCTGAACCTCGTGACTCAAAGGGAGGGTCTCCCTGACAGCTTGTCTGATCCTGTCCTCAGTGGAGTAAATAATTGAGTGTACCTTGGCATCGAATCTCGTAAAACACTGTCACATTCACTATCAACTTTGTTGAATCATTGTTTTATATTAATAAATATTTAATTACTTCTCTCTTGCACATGAAGTTTACCGCTCTACCCACAACAGGTCCTCAGTGTGAGACACTCCCAGCATGAAGAAAACTGGGGTCAGTTGTAATATGGGCAAATGTTGGTCAACAGGAAGTTTATAAGAGCCCTGGCCACAGGTGTGGAAGAGGCATTGCGATTTTCCCACTGTTTCCTAAGGTTCTTCACACACATGTATCACTCAGCTTGAGGGATCAAAACTTACTTTGCTATAGGCAGGGTAGTGTCTGTAGCAGGTAGAGTGGCTCGGTGGCAGAGCTCCTCAGGCCTTGCTGAGCCTTTGGCTAGATGCCTGTATATTCACCTCCTTCCCTGAGCACCTTCTAATCCCATTAAATTGTCAAGCAATGGCAAGAAATTCATGCATCTGCTCGTGTGTGAGCTAGCAAGCCTGTACTCTGACCTTGTGTAGACAAGCGCACACGCTCCTTATGGCTTTCTCAAGGTCATTTCAAGTGCACTTTGCCAAAGAAGACCTAGGCCTTGCTAGTGGTCTGTAAATGCTAAATACAGTTAAGGTGGAGATTTAGCATGAGGGCCATGTTATTGCTGGCTGATAAAACGACTCAGGAAAGAAGAAAGAAAAAAAAAACACAACAAAAAACAAGAGGAGGGAAACTGTTCTGCAGAAGTCAAAGCATTTTGTTTCATAGGTTTTCAAGCAAAAGGAGTCTGTGACTTTTCCAAAGGTTTCTACCCTGCTCTTCTAGGATGGTCAGTGTTAGGAACCTAACCCTCATGCTAAGGGTCTTTGGCCAAGCAGACCTGGTACCTTCTCCCCTGGCCCGGTCACTGTCCATGACCTCAGCGTGGGTGATCCAGTCCATGTAGCCCTTCAGATCTTCTTCCAGTTGTTGCTTCTCCCGCAGCTTCTGAAATGTGCCCCGGGACTTGGCCTTCTCACGCTCTTTGGTGAACTCTCTGGGACAAAGCAAGCAGCAGAGTGAGACTCAGGAGGGGGACCACATAGAGGACAGACACCAGAGTCCTGTGCCAGGACAGTCCTTGTAAAAAGATAAAATCCTGAAATATCCTGCCACCTTCTGCTACCGTTAGGTTGCTCTAGTGACTTTCCTCTCTCTTGGCCCTGTTCCACAATGCAAAATCACAGGGGATCATCTCCTGATGCCTGATGGCAGGCAGGGCTTCCTCCTCACTACTGGCTGCTCTTTGGGAGCTCCTTGCTGCAGGATGCTGTGGCTGGACAGGCCAACTAAAGCTGGACATTGGAGGCTGTGGGAGTTCTCCAGCCCTGCTAAGGATTAGAGAGGTCTCACCTGTGTGGGGTCAGAAAGCTACCCAAGCTCTCCACCCTGTCAACTGAAACAATGAGTGTGATCTACTGCACACACTGGATTGAAACATACAAAAAAGACCCTGAGCCTCCACAGACCTGGGGAGAAAGGTCCCCTTCACTCCTCAGAACACACACTTCCCAGCAACAAAACCCGAGATGCTAGCACCTCCCCACAGCAATGCATAGCTGAGCGTTACATCAGAGATTCTCTAGCACTACTGCACTACTATGGGAACTAGCAGTAATTGAGTCATTTGGCACAGAAGTATTATGATTATTGTAGCCAGACTGATGATAGCTTGCTGTTGTATTTGGATGAGACTGTTGAAGCATTAATTAGACCAACAACAATTCTTTTGGATCACTCGCATTCATAGCAAAGGTGTTTTCCCTAGGCTGGCCATGAGGAAATTGTGTGCGATCACAACAGAATGGCAGCTGGTGGGTACCAGTGAGAAGGATCAGCTGTGGGGTAATGTGAGAAACTGTCCTGGTTTGAGGTAAAATGAACCAATTCTTTGTTTTACAATTTTACTTTCTTAGCTGGGCCTCTTCTAACTAACTAAACTCTGAAATTAACAGCACATTGTTCAGAAAACTGTTGTGTCTCACAGTGATAAGACCCAATTATACCAAGGAACGGTCTGCAGACAGGCCCTTGCTTATCCTTATTGCTAGAAAAACCAAGGTCAGGTAATTTTGTTATTTGCCCCATTGGAGGGTCAGAAGTGGAAAAGCGTAGGAAGGATCCCACCTGCAAGGAGGGGCAGACAGGACCACGACAGAAACGGACAGGTAAGAGCTGCTGGTTTCAGCTCCCAGCTCAGCTTCTTTGGCTGTGAATGCTGGCAGACCACACTGCAAACACCTAACTGCTCCATGGCTATGTTTGCTGATGGCTGCTTGTGATACAGGTAAAAGATTTCTGTGTTAAGTATTGAGCTTAAACCTCAGACAGTCATGGACACTAGCACAAAAAAGTGACTCAAGGCTCAGGATTTCTAAGCCTGCAAAAAAAAAAAAGGGAGAGGAATGGGAGAGGAAAAGGAACAAAAACTTTTCCAGGCTTTCTTCTTGTACAGTTAAAACCACCAATGTCCACACTCTGCTCACACTTACTGATTTGCTGGCAAAGAGAAAGGACAGGGTGCCACTTACCCACTGAGCACACCCAGCACCAGGTTGAGAACGAAGAATGAGCCAAGCAAGATAAGGCTGACGAAGTAGATCCAGGGCCATTCATTCCCAATAGCATCATTTACCTGGCAGGCAGAGAGGCAGATGAAGCATCCAGAACACACTGTCTATAGTCTGTCTCCCCTTGGGGCCCCCTCAACAGCCTCTGAGTGCTTTGTCCCCTCTAAATTGAGTGCTTGGGATAACAGTAGATAAACTCTGAGCCCTGGATCCTTATGACTCTGCATCTGGTTTTAGCAGAGGTAAAGCCAGACCCAAGCATTTTGAGAGCAGATTTAAACATCTTCCCCACGTCTAAGTCTCTGCAAGACAGTCTCATAAAGGCTGCAAAACATAAGGTTTTGCTAAAGAAGCACCCACCAGCCAGCCACTGCTGTGCCTTGTCTGTACCCCTTCAGAAAGTTGGGCGCTGGAGTACCCTCCTGTCTATCTGGAGACAAGGACAGCTTGGGCAGGGCCTGCAGACATGCAGAAGACATGCCTGGTGCACTATGGGATGTGCATCACAGTATGAAGCTTGGTGGGGGCAGGATGTCTTTCACTAGTGGAGAGACTTAGCCCAGCTATTGGGTCCTTGTGTCCTGGAGAGAATTCCCTGGTGTGAGGCAGGACCAGTAGTCAACTCTGCCAATCCGGGCATAAGGCCCAAGCTGCTGGAGCCTACCCAGTAGAGGACTTCAGTCCAGCCCTCCATGGTGATGCACTGATAGACAGTCAGCATGGCAAAGCCAAAGTTATCGAAGTGAGTGATGCCGTTGTTGGGTCCAGGCCAGCCACTTCGGCACTCGGTGCCATTGATAGCGCAGTGTCGCCCATGGCCAGAGCTGGTGCATGGGGCCGGCTTCTCCAATGCCACTGTGGCAATCACATCTGTGGGGGAAAGTTGTGGTGTGAGCACTAGATCAGGCCAAGTGCAGCAGGTCCCAGCAGCTCCCAGCTTCCTGCAGAAGCCTTTCAACTTTTACCACCTCCTCCTGTCACCTACCATCACTAAGCTGTCTGCTGCACCAAACATCCTTTGGTCCTGCCATACTCCCAGGCCTGACACTGGCAAGATGACTTTCTGCTACCCACAGAATCTCTGTGGTCCCCACAGCAGCCACACAGAGACATCTCAGCCCAATCACCCCCCAAGCCCCGCCACAGTCCTACCTGTCCCAAGGTAGTAGCAGGTCTTGTGCATCTTGCCCTTGAAGAGCTCTTGCCCAACAATGGCATAGATGATGATCATGAAGAGGACTAGCAGGGCAATATGGAGCAGGGGCACCATGGCCTTGATGATGGAGTTCAGGACGACCTGAAGGCCTACACCAAGGAGAAGGGAGAGGAGGTCAACCACTTCCTAAACAGCTTTGGGTGCATTCCTGCCAGCCCCTCTGACAAGCAGCCTCTGAAATACCCCATGCCAAGGGAAGAGGGGTATAGGTGGGTTGGGACTGAAATCTCTGAAGTGAGAATTCCTTTCTCTATACAACATGCAAGCATGTGGAAGACCTCAGCAGAGCCAGGCACCTGGCATTTCTTCATGCCCCTCCACTTCATCTGTTGCTCTCATCCTGGCTGTGTCCATATGAGTTATAGGAGAAGGAGATCCCTACCCTGGGAAACTAGAGTGAGATCCTGGCCTCTTTCACACTGGCCACCCAGCTGACACTGAGCCACACGTGTGCCAAACTGCAGATCCCCAGTGTTAACAACTGCAAGCTGTAGAGATGAGGAAGAACCTGTGGCTCCTCCACACACACCTTGTAGCTGGGCATGACCCAGCAACAAGAAACCTGCTGCATGGCCCCCCCACCATCACCAGGCACAGGGATTCATCCCACCCCCCAGCCCCTCACACTGGCAGGGCACCCAGCACCCACTTGGCACTCCAGACACCAGGCGCAGGGGTCTCAGCACACGGAATGCTCGCAGGGCCTTCACATCAAAGCCGCCTTTTCCCCCTGAAGACCCTCCCTGCTTCGCATTGACCTGTTCCAGGGTCATGGTGATAAGCCTGAAAGAGCCAGGGCACAGAGCAGGGAAGAAAGGGGATGAGAAGCAGAAGGAAGAACAGGGAAAAGAGAAGGGCATGAGGATGAAGAACAGGAAATCCGTGCTAAGGAATCAGTGCTCTGCAGGCAGGAAAGCGAGGGATGGGACTCTGCCAGCTGCACTCAGCCTGACCCAGGGAACAGCTCTTGGCTAAGTCCAGCTCCTAAGCGTACTTATGGCTGGGCAGCCCTCCACGGGGTGCCACCTTCACTGCTGAGTAGTTGGGGACCCTCCTACCCCTGGTGCCCAGTGGACCCTGTCCCTATATGCCAAACACCAGAGGACCCCATGACACTCCCGTTCTCCATGACAGGGAGCCCTATGAGCTGTTAAGGATATCTCTTCTAACAGGAAGAAACAGGAGTTAGAGAGGATCCTGGGGGATGTCAGGGCATGAAAAGGGGGCCCATGGGAGAAGGGCATGCACCGATTCTAGGTGTTGGCCCCAAACCCACTGCAATGAATAGAAAAATTGATGTAGCTGTTAAGCACAAGCTCAGCACCAGCATCTTTCGTTCCTTGCATTACCCTAGGGACACGATGGAGAAGTCAAGCACGTTCCAGCCGTTTCGGAGATAGGCATCCGTATGGAAAAGAAACCCGTAGGCAATTATCTTGAGCATCGCCTCAATGGCAAAGAAGATCAGGAAGGCGTATTCAATCTTCTCCTGGGGATTGGAAAGGCAAGCAGGAAAGCATGCTCCATTAGAGCAGACTGTCACTTCCCTTGGTATCACCACCACACACAGCTCTTCCCCGTCTGTCTCTGGATCAGCCCCTGCTGCAAACCCACACACACCAAGCAGCACTGTGGCTTCCCCAGGCAAGGAGCTACCACCTGCCATTCTCTGGCCTACAGCATGATCCCCCGCATCCCTTCAAGGGCATGCTGCCAGCACCGTGCCCCTGTTCTCTCAAACTATGCCAGCCAAGACACCAATTCCCAACCCAGCACCCAAAGGTGCCTGGCCCAGGGCACTGCATATCGCTGCCCTCCCTGCAGCACTGACCTCCTCATCCTCTCCAGCAGAGGGCTTTCTGTCCTGGAGACACCGTACAGCCACTGTGCAGACACCTGCATTGCAGCTTCTCTTGTGCCCTGGGCTCTCAGGGAAGGGAAACCTTGGGCTCAAGACTTCCAGCCTAATGCCAGGTGTCTGTGCAGAAGAACAAGCTGCTAGAAAGTGGCCTGGGGGCTCTGCTGGTCCGCGGGTGGGATCTGGCACCCCACTGCAAGGGCTCAGCACAGCCCTACCACTGCAGGGCCCAGAATAGCTCATGTTTCCTTGGAACACAGCCTGTGCCCACCTGCTTCTGCCTGTCCCTGCCATCTCTGTCCTTGCTGCTGATAGCCCTTTCCAGACTGAGATTAAAATCCCTCTGAAGCAGCCAGATGGATGGGACTATTTATATTTCTGGTTTTCCGTGTCCTCTCTTCTCTATCTGCACTCCATGAAGGGTAAGGAGCATCCCTGCTTGGGCTATGCAGGGAATTGCCCCCGGAAAGGCAGAAACATCTCTTTGAGACCAAATTTGGAGTGGGTCTCCACTGGTGAAGGCTGCAGTGCTGCTTCCTTCCAGGGTTCTTTTGGTTTGCCAAAGGGAAAATGCTGTCCATTGAAGAAACCAGGGTCAGGGCTCAGACAGAAGTATTGCTTGCCCAATTACCACATCCAAAAGCAGTAGCCATGCCAAGTGTCCCTGTGTGACTGTCACCCATACAAGAGTCAGTTCTTGTCGTATCTGAGGACAGCGATGGCACACACAGAGACCTAAGCATTGTGATTACTGGTGTTATGAGAGGTTTATGGTGATTATAGTGTTATGCCTTCAAAGCTTTTAGCTAAAGCAGCTCAACCTCACTCTCTTTGCCTCCTTATCAGTGACAGATCCCCTCTAGTCTATCCCCCAAAGCCTGACATGTAAATACAGCTATCATGAGGATGATTTCAAGTATGCACCAGCAGCCAGTGCTATGGTGGGGTATTTCCCCTGCTGAAAAAGGAGTAGAAATGGGGGAGCAGTCCTGCAGCTGCCAAGGTCGAGGCTGGTGAGTATCAAGGTCCAGCCTGGAGCCCCAGCACTGCAAAAGCTAATTCCTCATCCTGCTCCATCTAGCAGGACAGAATCAGGCACCA
This sequence comes from Thinocorus orbignyianus, assembly GCA_013400375.1. Lineage (NCBI taxonomy): Eukaryota > Metazoa > Chordata > Aves > Ciconiiformes > Thinocoridae > Thinocorus > Thinocorus orbignyianus. The sequence goes on along the minus strand of VXBW01002718.1, from coordinate 1,527 downwards.
GGGTCTCTCATTAGCAGAGATCGCCCTCTAAAAACCCCTTGCCCAGAAGCAAAAGGTGACTTCAGAGGACCCTTTGAGAAGCCCAAACCAGAAGAACGGTGCTTCGGCCAGCTCCAAGAGTATTTGCCCACCATGTACAGGCAGTAAGCACCAAGGTTCAAACCTGGGCCAAGGGGGACCCAGCAGGTAGCCCCCGGTGACCTGGCTACGTTCCCTCCATCCTGGGAGAGGCAGTAATTGTAAACTTTCCTACAGCACCAGCTCCCTGTTGCACTTTGCAAACCCAGTCACATACACTGAGCCAGATCATCCTGATTTATCCTGCTGGTGTAACCCCTCTAGTACAAGCAAAAGTCTTGACATGGCCAGTATGAAGGTTTTGTGCAGTGATCTATCAGTGCTGGCTGGAGGGATCCCCCCATCACCTGCCCTACAGCTGTGGGTCCAGTTCCCCTGGCTTCTCTGGCTGATGATAGCAGAGCAAGAGAAGCCAGGCCCCAAACTGTGAAGACATCTCACAAGCATCTTTGTCAGTAGGCTGAGTGGAGCAAGTCACGGCAAACTCTGGATTCTCCAGGTGACAGGTGTAGCCGCAGGACACATACTGGCAATGAGGCTCATGAGGCCACAAAGTGGTGGCCTGAACCAGGGCAAATTTAGTGTTGCCTCCAGATACCAGCAGAAAGAAGTTCAAGGATATCGTGTCTTGGTAGACTTTATACAAGGTCAAGCACCACATGTCCTGCACCTGCTGCAGACCTCACTTCACATGTCTGGGATGATTTCAGAAGAAACCAGTCATGCGCTTCCCCCAGCTCTGGTGCTGCCCATGTTGCAGGTCACCCTAGAGACCATGCTACTCATGACCCACACGGTCACTCTGTGCCTGTACCATGAGGAGACAAAGCAGACCCTACAAGTGAGGCACACACTGTGTACAGGCACACCTACACTGACTTGCATGGCCAGCGAGTTGAGGGAGGTGATTTGTCCCCCTACTTCACTCCCATGAGACCACCTGGAGTACTGCGACCAGCTCTGGAGTCCTCAGCATGCAAAGGACATGGACATGTTGGAATTGGTCCAGAGGCAGCCATGAAGATGATCAAGGGCCTGGAGTTGGGGTTGTTCAGCCTGGAGAAGAGAGGGCTCCAGGGAGACCTTACAGCAGATTTTCAGTGTCTGAAGAGGAGGCCTACAGGAAGGTTGGAGAGGGACTTTTTACAAGAGCATATAGGATGAGGGGTAATGGATTCAAACTGCAAGAGATTTAGATGAGATCTCACAAAGAAATTTTTCACTATGAGGGTGGTGAGACACCAGCCCAGGCTGCCCAGACAAGCTGTGGCTGCCCTGTCCCTGGCGGGGTTCAAGGACAGGCTGGATGGGGCTTGGAGCAACCTGCTCTGGTGGGAGGTGTCCCTGCTCAGGGCAAGGAGGTGTTTAAGGTCCCTTCCATCCACTCTGTGACTTTGCTGAAGCCCTGGCCAGTTTCTAGCCACCAAGGAACCAACCCCAGCCTGGGCT
>VXBW01002714.1:361208-409933 GCA_013400375.1 Thinocorus orbignyianus | reverse complement strand
TTCAATCTTATTCCCTAATTCATATTTACACCATGGAACAGACTATCTTGTATCTAGTATGGCTAAAAGCTTTTTTTTTCTAAAATAGTTGTTTAATCTATCTAGTGGGAAGGACGGTGGAAAGAGAGAGTTGCTTGCATTAGAAATGACGCTGCCCACTCTTGTGGAGGGAAAGGTCTTCACATTTCCATGGTTCAGATTCTGCAATTACACAGCTTTCTTTTTTGGCCAGTTCATCTGCTAAACCTGACACGAAGCCAGAATGAAAACAGAGATTTTCCCATTACAGAATAACAGATCTATGATAAGCCACGCCATGAAAACTCAGTTTTTTAAGGAGGTGGGGAGAAAATAAGGGAAATGCCAACTGCTGCTGCAAGATAAGCAATGAGTTTTGCCGTGCTTTTAGAATCTGTTTTTCAGGTACCTCGTAAACAACAACAACTGTAAGCCAAAGGAGCAGTGAGAGAAGAAAAAGAGCAGAATTTGGGATAGAAAAATTTAAGCAGAAATTTGAGCAACCATTTTAGCCTGTCACACCATTTGACAATAACTTCGAACACAGGTGGGTAAAGTAAGAAATTGCTACAGAAAGAGGCCAGTGAATATTGTACTTAATGTGTTGGTCTGTTTTGCACTGTGATGCACTGAACATCATTGATGATCTTCATTATATTCTTACTGTTTTTCTTATACTACAAATTCTGTCACTATAAAGTACTCAAAACAATTATGACTTCTGCTTCCACCAAGTTATAGTTATGAATTCTATTTATAGATGGAGTAACAAACATCTGTGAAAGGAAAGTTATATTCTGACAGCACTGAAAGAGACCATGCTGGTTTTCTCAAAGGTTACTCCTTAAATAGAATAAAAGTATTGTAATTTATGCATATTTTGCCATGAGGCACTAGATCACTGATGACATATTTTTCTGTGAGTGTATATATATATATAGTCTTCATCATAACTGCAGTCTGCAAAGTTCATAACTTCAGAATTTCAAAAACAAATGAAGTGCTCAAAATAACTTGGCAGAGGCTGAATTATATGTGTTGTCCCAAAAATCCAGTGGATTTAATTGCATCCCTAGTGCTGCTTATTTGCCAAAATAAAAGAAAAATCAGAAGAAAAATAAGTTCTCTGAATAAATCCTGCCTTTCCCCAATTGTATGAGCTGCCATCTAAGCTGCCTGGCTACCATCCAGGCCTGAATCACATTCCCGGACAAGAAGTAACCCCTGCATCCCCTTTGAACCGTCCTCTCCTCTCCTTGATCTTCATTTACCTCCCACCTGGCTCTCCCGCAGTTCTCAGTTAAATTTCTTTTAAAACACTTTCTTACCTGCATAGTGGTCAAACACAGTGGGCACGTACTCCTCTGGGAAGGCATCATTAGCATAACTCATCAGCAAACAGGTTTTCCCAACTGCACCATCACCAACCACCACGCATTTTAACATCTTCTTCGTGTTATTGCTGCTCCCGTCAGTGCAGTTGTCATCCTCCTTGCAGCTCATTCTTGCTGCTGTTGCTCTTGCTGCTGCTGCTCTTGCTGCTCCCGACTTCCAAGTGCACATGAAGGAAAAATGAAGTGCGATTGTATTGACTTTCCCCGAGTTTGGAGGTGGTGGTGGTGGGGGGGAGGCAGCAAATCTCAAACTCAGGAAATCATACTAATGTTTCCAGGCTGTCACAGTCGCTTTTAACAATTACCAGATCAGTCAAGAGAATCATCGAGGTGAATAAATTAGATATACAGAGAGGAATATCATAAAAAAAAAAAGCGACCCAACCTTTCTTGTTTGTCCGAGTCAGGAAATCCTCATCCTGCCTCAGAGTTCTCAGTATTTATTGTGACTTAAAAAATATCAGCAGCCTGCAGCTTTGATCCACGTCTCCCTTCCTCCAGCTTGGCTGCAGGAATCAGGGATTCCTGTTAAATCCACTCCATTTTCCATTTCATTTCTAACATGGAGGAAAGCCTGGAGGTTTTTAATGGAGTTTTTCCTTTCTTTCTCCAGCTTGCTGTGTGTCAGGAAATCATGGGTTTCCTGCTGAATTCCATATTAGGATCAGTGGGCTTGTGAAGGCTGCAAACAATGGGAGCTCTGTGTGTATTTGTACTTTGGAGGAACTCTGCCAGGACATGGAGGAAGAAAAACACTAGAGGTCTCTCTGCAAACCAAAGTTTTTAGGCTTCCTGCTCCATCCAGCGCTCGAGCTGCTCTCTGGCCTGGCAGCACCAGGGCTGGCAAGGAGGATTTTGAAGAGGCTGTGAGAGACGCGGGCGTCAGACGTCCACGGCCAGGCAGGGTACAAGCCGTGCCCATGTCTCAGGGTTTTCTGTAATTTCCAGCAATCTCCTCTGATTTCAGGACAGCTATTTTCTTTATTTGGGAGGGGAAGGTGGGAGGTGGAAAGGCAGACAGGAGGTAGAGGGGATAGGCAGAGTTCGAAGTCAGCTTTCCCTGTGTCTACAGCTTTTAAAGAACTATGTCAGAAATAATAAATAATTAATTTTTCAATTCAGGCACTCAGAAAGTATCTCTTGAATTTCCCCTCTCTCACCCCCCAAAAAGAAAGGGATTTTTCCTCTCCAGTGTAAACATGTAAATAGAGGGCGAGATAGAGAGCAAACAGAAGAATTAAGAGCTACAAGAATGAAAATATATAACAAATATAAAAGCACTGCATTTGTAGAAGACTTACTTTATAAAAGTCTGTGGGAAGCCAGCTTTAAACAGTATGATTCCTACCCCTTCACCTCTTTCTGGTGTTTCACATGCTTTCCTTTCTGTCTTCTCCCCATTTAAATACGTAACAGTCTACATACACATGAAGGGCTAAACTCCCTGCTCTTTCCACCAGAAAGATACTGCAATTTCCAGCAGAAATGAGCCAGACATTAACATAAACTCCAGTACAGCAGCCCAGCACATCCTGCTGACTCTATTTCCCTTCCACCAAACTGGAAAGCTTGAAAGGGGGACCAGCCCCCCACTGGAGCTCCACAGGGAAGCACATCGCTGCTAAAGACTTTCCCTGTTTGGCCAGAAAGGAATGCCCACAAGCACACAGAGGCTCAGAGTGATGCACACCTGGAAGTGTGAAGACCAACACAGCCTTAAAAAGAAACTGTCCTAGCCCCAGACTGCCTGAGTGAAGAAAACCATAGCCTTAACAATGAACTGCCTTAGCCCCAGACTGTGTTTCCCCCACTGTTTCCAGACCCACTCACAGTCTCACCTGGTCAAGCTCAGCCCCACGTCTGTCAGATCTCTTCAGTGATCTTACCCTATGCTGGATCAGCTCTCAACACCTTCCCCAAGAGATGGTAAATGGATAAAACATGTTTTTATAACAAGCTATAACAAGTAATAACAAGTTTGAAGAAAGTTTTTCTGTTTACCTGGAGAGCCCCCAGGGCTCTGTTTGCGTCTCGTATCAGGATTCTTGATCATTTAGTAATTGGTGAACCGTGCTCTGTGTTCTTTGTCTTCTTCATGTCCTCATCCCTTTTGGCAATGGGGATCTTAACAGGCAGTGTTAGGCCCAGCATCACACGCGCTTGTCATAGAGCATCACTGCAGGATTTCCTACAGATAGGAGTTCAGGTGGCATCCTGTTAGCTTCAAAAGTACAGCCCAAAGCTGAGGTTTTTCCAAGAAAACTTGTGACGTCTGGATACCTAAACCCCCATTCTTCAAGCGTTTACTCTCTGCTGATCACTTCCACCATTGGCGGCACAACTGGGTCATTCTGGGCAGCTTCAAGTCTTACAGCATTTTGTTCCTTAAGCTTCTTTCTCTTTGCAGCTGAGGTCAAACTCCAAGCCTGTGCCTCTATTTAGTTATTATGCAGCTGAGTAGGTACCAGCACACTGGTACCCTCTATGCCTTTGGCTACCAATCTACTGACCTTGTTGGATACATTTGCCAATATATGAGAAAGTGCATGCTGCCTTGCATCCCAAGGAAACAAAAAATTCCAATAATTCACAATTCAGTTCCCCATTGCCTCTAACAGACAAAAGCAACAACCATGGTGCTTCCCATTTTACACAGGCATAATCTACCTGCAAGCTTTTTCAACGTCAGACGTGCTGTAGTTAATGCAAGCTTTAATGCTACTTAGGCCAGATTTAGGCCTACGACAAAATCTCTGTGGCTCATTCCTCCATGGCCATTCTCAACAGGACTGTCCCCGCCTCGATTTTTTGCAAGAGGTTAAACAATGAATTCCCTTGCTGTTTCTCTAGAGGCTTTAAGATACTTTATCCTCTCCTTTTTTAAAAGGGTGTTTCAAAATTGCTTAAAGGGTATAGCTTTTGGCATACCCGTACTATCAAGGGGCTGAACTGGAGGGTCTTTGCAAACCCTTGCAGTTCTAAGCTCTGATGTATGAGAAGGTTTGTGGGGAACCAGTTTTAGTTAAAATGCATCAATAAAAGAACTTATGTCCCTTGGACACACATCATGGAGTACAGCTACACTGTTAGAGCCTAATGGCTTGCCTGGATGAGGGCAACAGGATGAGTCAGTCTTGAAGGTGGGAAAGGCTGACATCTTGCCTGTACAAATCAGAATCAGTGCTACTTTTTTGCTTTATCTACATAGATGATTCCTGCAGCTTTAGAGGAATTATGATAAAATTATAAAATAACACCTATATCTGGACTTATAACATGTTTTCTTTAACCTCATTACTTTAACTTGGTTTGGTTCAGATCAGCTGGACTGATGCATCTTAAGAGATGGTTTAGTTGCAGCAAAGTATAATCAAATTGTTTTACACTTTTTATTCTCAGGGGACTGAGACAACATTAACCCCTCTGCTACTCTAGGACTGTATTTTTCACTTATGAAGTCAGCACTGATTTTGCCGTATGAAACAACAGCCGGTCCTGTTGTCTAGCAGTCTAGCAAAGTTTGAGACAATCCTGTTACATTTTAGAAAAGATTTCTTAACCTGCAAATTGGAAGTGGCAATGCTTTTAGGTTAAGCTGACCCTTCTGCAGTTGCTGTGCAAGTTTTAACCCCCCTAAGATGACCTCTGCATGACACAGCTGCCTACAAATCCCAGAGTGGAAATCACAGCCTTTTTGGTAATGATCAGCAAAGCTCAGAATGTCTAATGATTTAATCTGGATCCAGGGCTTTTTTGCTCTTTCACTGTTTAGGTTAGAAATGATCAGATGATCTCCCAAAACCTCAGTCATTCTCATCTCACAAATCCAGTAAGAGCAGGCTAATTCCAAGCCATGAAGTTTGGAAGGATTTGGCTGAATTGAAAAAGCAAACCCAACTAGTCTGAATGCTTGGAAAGCTTTTTCAAATGCATGTGGTTTCCCAGTATCCAACTCAGTTTGCTTCCTACTAATTTTTACAAGCTTCTAGCCAAGACCACCATGGCAAGAAGGGAAGCTGAAAGAGACCATAATAGACATAGGCAGGTGCTATTATTAACACTGTGGAGTGAAGACGTCATCTGATAGACTTTCTAGCAAAGTTTCTCAATCAAAGAGCTCTGGTCTGGATTAAGTGCCTCTGACCTTTTGTTAATTAACAAATTAACTGGAAGCAGATCTATTCCTGGACTGCAGAGTGTGTCCAACTCCCACATGTCTGTGTAGAAGCATCAGCTTCATCTTTATCAGCACAAGTCTGACAGGGTAGTCTCTGGAGCTGCTTCATTGGGGATTGACAAGGTCAAAGCTGGTACAAGAAATTTTGGTGAGAAGATCTGTAGGAGATGAAGGACTTTCAAATTTGTTAATTAGTTCTCCAATGAGCAATATGTTTGCCAGTTAACTCTATTCTGTATTCCTCTCTGGGCTTGCAGAGGGAAAACAAAGGATATAATGCTCTATTGCGCTCTCCCTGCTCTCTTCTCCTGGCTAACCCTACTACTCCCATGTTTCTGTAGTGCCTCCTGCAGTACAATGGTCTTCCTCTGCAATCTTATGAGCTCAAAAATTGACAATCAAAGGAATTTTCTCTGCTAACTGGTTTCCTCACCAGACCTGACCACCTTGATTTTATGGAGCTCATATTTTTCCTTAGGTCTTGTCCTCCTAAACCCTCCCCTTCATCATTCCATTTTGGTCTAAAGGGAGCAGGTCTGTCTCCACATTCTCACCCATAAGAGGCAGCTCCATGGGGTGGGTGATTTTGAAGGTAACTGCACTATCATTAAGCTTTTCTTCCCACATGTTGCTGCTAGAAACAGCCATGTCCCTCCTTCCACCTACCAGCATTGATGTGGGAATTAGCTTTCTGGCACTGCTATTAAACTGTACATTGGCTTCAGGCAAATCTTCTCACATTTTTTGTTATCCTTTGTCTAATCTGTTTAGATTGTTAGAGTTTTTTAGGGCAGGGATTGTATTGGTATTGGACACAGCATACCAAAACCATCTTAAACTCAATTATCACTGTATGGTTTGAAATGAGATTTCTCTGGACATTTCCTGGACTACATTATGGTTAGAGCCAGACTGTTGCAGTTAAAAGAATTTGGGAATTTTAGACATGTCCAGAGTTACCATATTCTCAGAGGAGGACCCCTAGTCCTAGATAGATGAGTCTTGGGATGTCTTCTCTTTGTTCTTGGGTTGCCTGTGTGGCTCTCAATGTTGTGCTAAGAGAACTAAAATGAGGGCACTTTGTCCTTTTTCCCTCCATTCTCTCTTCCCCTTCCTTGCTGGCAGACCTGTTAATCAGTCTCCCACCCCAGTGAAGTGGCCATGGAGACCTCATGTGAATTTGATATATCGAAAAGGAGAACCAGCAAATTATGGAAGAAAAATGTTTAACAGTGACCAAATGAGGGGTGGAAATGCTCTGTGTGAAACCTTTCTAGAGGCAGCCTGCTGAAGTTAGTGCTGAGGTTCAGCTTTCAGGTTTGTTGAGTAAGAGCAAGCCTCTCTACAGCCATCACACACCATCTGTCATGCTGCTGCCATCACCACCACCACAGTGGTCCACACCAGCAGCAGAGTTTTCCCTGTTTCATGCTGCTGCCATGGATGTAATTGGTGTCTTTGAGTTTCCCTTTGGAAAGATGGGCTTATAAAACAGATGACTTTTGGAAGGTGAGGTCAAGCAAAGGACAATTCATGTCCTGTCCATCAGAATACCCTCTAGCTTCCCAGAGACAGCTGCTAGATGAGAAATTCACGTGGTGTATGTGTACATTCGTGAATGGGAGGGCTGTTTTCAACTAGGAAAGACAATGATCAGCTTGTTACCTTGCAGTTCATTCTGCATCACTGACTGTAGATAGTGCTGTGTTACTTAATCACACATATGGTTGGTGGCACTTGTCTAGGGTCTGTATTTCCAGCTGTTCTGTTTGTAGGTATTTGGACTTTGAGGATGAGTCTTCCTTTTAGGTGTGAAAGTTGTATCTGGATGGTGGAATATGTGCATTTGGCACATACTACTGTGTGTCCCTCCATTTGCAACAGAGTTCTCTTGTTTCCTTCCAGAAAATTGCTGGCTGTTGCCTCTGCCTTCTCTCATTTCTGGTTTTGTCCTTGCATGACTGCCTCATAATTTTTTTTCTCCTCCTCTCCTCTCCTCTCCCCTCTCCTCTCCTCTCCTCTCCCTTGAGTAAAGCTGATATCTGTCAAAAGTTATTTAACCCTCTCCTTATCACAGTGGAGAGAAGTGGATTTAGGTAAGTGTTCAGCCTAGGATTAGCATAGCAGGAAAAATATCACTTTAGGCAATTTCTTCCTCCCTCCCTTCGGTGTTTTCTATAGAGGATTTTTTCTAAATTACATTTATTCTAGGATGAGTGATACAGCAGGAGGCTAAAGAAGGGGAAACCTCATCTATGCCTCTTCTGCATCTTGAAATGGCATTTGCCTCTGCAGATGGTGGACTGCTGGGAACATAAAAGGGCTGCAATCAGGAAATCAAGATGTACCAAGGGCACCAAAATTGTGACCAATTAGCACCATGCATGCACCCACTCAGTGAAGTCATTAAAGGGACATTTTGTTCACCTCAGAGTAATGCTTGAGACATAATTGACAATTTTTTTGAAAGCGGAGAAAATGCCCTGAGTTAGATGTGACCAAATGCAAAGTTTCCAACACGGGGAAAAAATTCATTTCTAAAAACATGCCAGTTGGAATCTGTAGGTTTTCAGCTTTCTCTTTTTTGGGCCAAATTGCCAAGTTGGCTTTATCGTTGAAATGAACACACGGCTGATTCATAAAACATTCATGCAGAGTTTTTTACTCTCTTGGAAAGAAGGGAGCAGGCTGCTTCCAGGGAAGGAATGTGCTTTTATGCTTCATGTGATCTTTTTGCCTTTGCTCAAAAATAAGCAGAAGGCCAGCTCTGCCTCCATGTTCCAGGAGCTGGCAGATGTGAGGAGGACCAAGATGGAAAGCAAAGAGATGTCCAAATTGCAATGGATGTTTTTTTCTGATGTGTCTCCTTGGTGAGCCTCCCAGCAAAACCTTGAACAAAGGCACTGCAGTGAGACCTGGGAGCATCCTGTTTCCAAACCTGCTGCTCAGACTTGTGCAAGTGGAGCAAATCATTTAAGTGATGCCCGTATCTCATGTGTAAAACGTAAGGAATGCTTAATTTTTTTTTCTGTCTATTTATACTGCTAACCTTCAGGGTGGGGACCAGTTTCCTCATTGTTTGAAGAGTATGGTGGGTCCATGACAAAGCTAAACCAACTTACTTGGTGACTGTCACCAAGAAAATGTTTGGTTTAACCTCATAGTGAGCTTGTTAAAGGAGAAAATGTGTAGGAAATTTTTCTACTCTTTTTTTTTAACTTTCCCTTCATTCTGGTTTTCCACTGGCTGAACTCCCCCAACTTGCTATGGGGACAGCTTGGCTTTCCATCAATGACAGAGTTATGGGAGGAGTGCTGGCAGTAGCAGGTTACTTGGCTCCTTTTGTAGCAATTGCAGGTTTTACTTGCATTGCCAGGCATCCTCTTGCTTTAAAGGTGCCTGGATGTGGTGGTAAAATAAGTGAGGAATGTGAGCATCCTACTTAGGCTGCTGACATGAGTTCCCAAAATTGCATGAGGCCTAAGGTTAGAGCATTAAGTCAATTCCTTAGGACTTGCAAATACCTGAATATGCAATGGAAGGGGGAGGGAGAAGTGGAAAAACAGTCAAAGCCTTAATTTGCAGTGTCTGCTGCCTGCTTGCAGGTAATTGTTGCAGTCACAGCAAATGCAAGGGATTTCTTAGCAGCTCACCTTGTGGGGGAAAGAGGGGTTAGAGCGTGTGTGTGTGTGTAGGGGCTGATAACTCAGCTTAGTGGCTGGTAATTTTTCTGCCCAAATGAGCTGCATATCAAGATTTTCTTGTGGCCAAAAGCTGTCAGAGATGGCTATAGAAGAGCTCCAGGGTGTGGCTGCAGTGATTTTCCCGAGTTCCCTTGAAAGGGGACAAGCAAGCACCATCACCTTCAGCAGATCCCAGTGGCTCAGTGCCTCTCTGCTGTGGATGCTCACGTTATCAACCCAGCTGCACCAACACAGCCCTGCACCCCTCCTCAGCTACCTGTAAAAAGGTTTACAAGCTGTGCCTTGCTCTGGGGCCACAACCTGGTCTCTCTGAGCTTGTGAGGTGGAAACGTGTTGCTCTCTAAAGTACACAAAGTGCTTTCCAAGATGTCTGTGCAGGGTGCTCAGCACAGCTTTTAACACAGCTGTTAATGAAGCCGTGCTAACGTATTTGCTATGTGTGTGGCATAAGCTGTGGTCACAGCTTTGCAGGCATGCCATGGTAGGCTTTCCCGGCTCTCTCAGGCTGATTCAGAAACTCTTTCACCCACCTGTGCCACCCCTTTCTCATCACTGCCTGGCTCACTCCTTCCCTGAGAGGGCTCAGACATCTCTCATGAGGAAGCTCTGCTTATTTAGCAGCGTCCATTTGTTAAATTTAGGTATAGTGTATCATTGGGGAACTGTGACTGTTAAACACAGCAGTATGGTGGTGTGCTCTGTGCTGTGCTGCAATCAAGTGTTGCAGACTCATGAAGCCTTTAAGGGTCAGGGCTCCCTTTCCCTGCTCCCCCATCTCCCACAATGGCACATTTATGTAAAATTTGCCACTGTCTCGGAGTTGTCTGGGTTTGCTTCCAGTGTCTGCCATTGAATGGCAGTACTCTCTGTGGGTTGTTTTTTTATTTTTTTTTTAGTTGAGAAGCACTTGAGAAGTACTTCTGAAAAGACATGCTGTCTTTGTAAAAGTGTATTTTGAAATGGTGGTATCGCAAGGGATTTAGTGGGCAAAGTTGACTCCTAAGAATTTTCAATATTTTTTTTTTTTTCATTTCCTTAGAGTCAAAGATCCTTTAATGCATCAGAGAGGATGCTTCAAAAGTTGTCCAGACATAGTCCTGGACAACTGGCTCTAGGGAGACCTGGTTGAACAGGGAGATTGGACCTACATTGGACATACAGAAGTCCCTGCCAACCTCAGGTACTCTGTGATTCTGTGGTCACATGCACCGTGCAGCTTGACCTCTTCCTCTGTTCCAATGTACAATCAAGTGCTATGCATAAGTATTGCATATGCCTCTTCCCACATGTACTTCTGAGCACCTGCACTGCAGCATATTTTAAGAATTCTTAGAAAAACCTCTAGTCACAATGGAAATCATGAATTTTCTGTCATTAGGGTCTCAAGAATATCACTGTTTCTATACAAACAAATATGATGTAGAATAAAACTATGGTAAATAATATGGTGATCAGCTTCCAGTGAACTACTAGTGACTGAGCTTGACTCCAACATAGTTTCTTTGCTGTCTTGATGACTTTGATAATAATCAGATACAGGTTGCTGCTACAGCAGATATTAAGAAGGCAATTGGGGGATCTGTTCTCTTTCTTGTCTCTCTGACTTGCACCCTGCAGGCACATAACTTCTCCTCCTTGCCCTTGGAAGTGACTGTTAGGTAGAAGCCACCATGTCCTTTTTCCAGAGGGGCTCAGTACAGTGTGGAGATGGACAGACCTCTTGAAACAAGTGGGTTTATTTAACATATGAAGCAAAATATTAGAGGAACTAACTTGAAAACAGCCAGCAGCTGATAAGCATGTGTAATTTAAACTTCAGACTTCTTTGATGGACTTTTCTCATCAGTGGCAAGAGTAGAACAGCCCCGATTTATGTGCCTTAACTAATGCAGGTGATCTGGAGACACAGTCTGCTCTCACTAGGTGTCACCCAGTAGGACTTTTTCTTGGAAAAGCTTTTCCCAAAGCCCTGGACCTGCTGTGTTCCTCTGAGCCCTGTGACCACGTGTTGTACTGTTTTTTTGTCAGGGTACCCAGCTGTGGAGCCTTGCTTTTGTCACAGGATGACTTCTTTTTCCACTCAGGCAACCAAGCAGCCTGAGAGCACACTGTTGCAGGAACCACTCTGTAATCATACCCTCTAGAGCAATTCACCTTTAATGCTTTTGCCACAGAGCATGTGATGACGGTGAAGCACAGCCAGGCTCCCACGTCCATCCTAAGCCCACCAGGCTTTGTCATCAGCTGAGCTGAGAGCCCCATGTGGCAGGTGCTCTTTAGGTGCACAATAGCAAAGAAATCTCATGATTTCCCAAAAGATGTCAATCCTTCCTGTCCTCTCTGCAGATCTATCAGCCATCTCTCAGCCCTATCTGAGAAGGGGAGTCACTGTAGTCCTGGAAGATGTCAGGAATAAGATACTTCATTTCAGCCTGTTGCTATTACAGTTTTGAAATTACCATTACTGTTTGAAACGCTCCAGTGATTTTTAAACCTTCCTATAGGTCATCTTTGGAGCTTCATCCACTTTCAAAATGGCCATTGAAACCAATTTTGCTATGTTAGTTGCTGGATAAATGATATAAATAATTACCCCTACTTAAAGTCATTCAGTAAAGAATAATGCCATGGTGCTTTTATACATTTGTCCTCATTCTCAGGTGTCAAGACCTGAGAATTTTTTAACAGATTGGAAGTACAGCTCAGATTGCCACCAGACATTTCAATCTCTCTCTCAATTTCATCTAGACCACCTTGGGCCATATTTTGATTATTGGTGGGGGTAAAAAAGTAAATATAGAAAATAAAGGGAAAAAACCAAACCCTAGAAAATTGTCCTTATATGTTTCCCCAGCGAAGGAGCTGCCAAGCCCCTCAGAAAACCCATCCCCATGAGATTTCCCAACTTTTTTGACCAGGTTCAGTTATCAGTCCTTTTCCAAATTTGCACTGAGATAAAGGGGACTGGAAAACAGTCCATTGGGAAATCATACAAGAGTGGGTTCATGTGACAGATCTTTCTATGGCTTGTCATGCCATTAATAGCAGAGCAACAGCCTTTCAGCACTCAACTGTGTCATTGCCTGCCTCACTTTTGATGGAACTGGGGTGAGTGCGTGCTTGTGGAAAGAAGGAAAAAGTCAACCAGAGCTTTTTATCTCAGTGAAAGGTCTGGTTTGTGTTCTCATTCCGTGTTTGCATAATATCCTAATTTAATTGCCCTGCTGTTATTGTGGTCCCTGCTCCAATTGCTCTGTGCTGGCATGCAAGATTTGCATTCAGCGATGCTTAGAACACTACAGTGGAAACGTGCTCCTGTTACATTAAGCATTGTACAGAAGTATAGGAAAACTCAGTAGCCCAAGCCCCACGGCATTTGCAGTCTAAAATGCAAATGACAGGAGGGAAACCAGAAGGGAAGGCGTTGTCCAGCTGATGTGTGAGGTCATGGTGTTGCTAGAAATAGCGTGCTGTGCCCTTGACTCATAAATCAATGGTTATCTCCTGCTAAGTTAAATGCCTTTGAGTCATGTGCTGTGCCTACAGCAGGTTGCTCTGAATGCAAGACCAGGGCCAGATTAGCTTTTTATAGGATTTTCCTACTGTGGGGTCTGTCAATCTGCCATATTTGTGGAGGACTTGCTAGAACTGTCTTCCAGGTGCCAATTAGCTGCAGGGCAGACAGCCTGTAGCTCAGGCTGGGACTCCTCTGAGTCTCTTCGTAACAGCAGAAATGTTTGTTTGGAAACGTCACTTGGAAAAGTATATTCCCTCTCCTGATCCAGCTATCAAAGTATTGAAGTATCTGTATAAACATAAGCAATGAAAATCAGATGACACTGAAGCCTTCCCTTAGTTCAGCCCTTTCATCCTCCTGTTGTCCCTGTTGAGATCGTCTGTGTTATCTGGGCTTGAATTTGCATTTGAGTTGCTGCAGTTAACTGCTTATGCCAGCTGCAGCCGTTCTGCTCCATGGGGCAAAGACCAAGTCTGGACACTCCCTGCAACTGAATCTCCTTGGCTGGCAAGTCCCTTGGCTCCCTACCCAAACAAATCCTTTTGGGAATCAAAAGGTTAGCAATTTCTGGGTTCTGAGAAGAGTGGCTTCAACACGGTCTTGAAACCCGAGAGGATATTACAATATAGCTATGAGATCTCAGGTGCACAACCACATCCCACCTCTTCTCTTTCCTTCCTGACCACGGAAACCACACTTGCATCTGAGCAGGACCTATCTGATCGGACAAGCAACTCCACATAACCACGAGGTTACCTCTTGCAATAGGCAGCTGCTCACAGCTGTTGTTTCCCACTGCGGATACACGCAGCTTTGTTTTTGTGATGCAGGAGGAAAACTTGGGCTTTCAAACCCTAACAAGCTATTTGCTTCGCCTTCTCTGTCTCTCCACGCAGCTGACCATAGCATCCAGCATTTTTCTGGCTTAAGACTACAGTTCAGTCGAGTGCCAGCAGGTGATATCCCAGCCTCTCCTGCCACTCTGTAATTAGCAGCCCCAAACATGGAGCAGTGTCTGACCCTTTGACATTTTTTGCTACAGCTTTTATTAATTTGTCACTAGTTTTCATAGCAACTCACCGGGGAGCTGTAACAAACATTCAGCTGTACCTGACAGAAAATGGTGGGTTTATCTATTCAAAAGGTTATACCAAGTGTCAGAGGCCAACTGCAGTTTGAATCCTGGGGAATGCTCCAGCTGTTTGATTAAAAAAAACACCATGGAGAATTAAAGTGGGAATGCTACAATTTAAAAGCAGGATTTGTGTCACCTTGAGCTACTAAGCTCTGTTATTGTGGCCTATCAAAACTCCTGCCCTCTGGGGAGTAGGCAGATAGGAGACTTTTAACATCCCTAATGTTCCTGAAGGGACACTGCCTTGTCACCTGTAAACTGTCTTAAAATGAAGGGTTGTTTCATTTGTTAGCTGATGGCAATTTTTTTCATCTTCTGAAGTGAGCCTTTCCATTGTTTCCACAAAAAAAAAAATGTCTCAGTGCTCTTTGTGAACCCTTTGTTTCTGCTCTGCCCGCTTCTGGTGTGAGCACACTGATGCATAGTAATGCTTGAACATCTTAAATTGTCCTTTTTTTGGCCAGACATTGTGATGATGGCCATAGTTTGAGTTTGTTTGGGTTTGTCTGGGATTTTTTTCTATGGACTTACAGTTTTGGTTTCATGTGCTGTTTTGTTTCAGAATCCTTTACCTTAATGCAATTCAATGACAGCGTTTACCCAGCACATGCTCTACCTGGATGGTGGGATATCCTTTTATCCTTTCCTTGACAAACTTGAAATGCTGTGTCAGAAGATACTTCTTCATTCACAGGGAGTCCCTTGGTTTTACCCCAGATTCCAATAATGAACTGGTTGCTGTAACCAAGGACTCCATCTTTCCCATACCGATTCTTCTCTCTTCAGTAATTTATGGCCTCTTCTGTCTTTCCTCTTCTTGTTGCCCAGTTTGCAAACCACACCTCCTTCATCTGTTTTCCCTTTGGTGTGGAAAGGGGTGTTATTCAACATGGAAGTATCATTCAGTGCTGTCTGCTCGCTCAGTGTTGTACAGTACAAGCCTCCATCCATCACTGGATATTGTATAACATTAACCAATTTGTTTCATGCATCCCTTGCAAGGCTCATTTCTCCCACCCACCTGTGGAAGGTGGCTTTAAGGTATCCATGGTATACTACCCACATTTTCACCTGTTCTTGCCTCATACCTTGGTTCATCTGCCTAGGGATTTCTCCTCCAGCATAAATGAAAACCTCTAATTCTTTTGGCCTCAAACCATTGCTCCATGATATTTATCCTCTGAGTCGCGAGTAAAAACTTGGTGGTTTCTGAAAAGGTTTGGATGCACATGCCATGTCAGTGGTCAGTGTGCGTTTAAGAAGCACTGTAGTCGTTAATGCTGCATTCCCCCTATACAGATTTAAAGGCGGTGGCCCCAAGTCTGTACGTGCTATATTTTTACTGTTGTTAGACAGATAAATCTTCTGTTTAAATTCTCTTGAAAACTCATTAGCTTCTGTCTCAGGTCCACTTAAGATCCTAGAGAAGCTTCCATAAAATGGCTTGCAGTTGAGGCAGGAGTTAATTTTTCTCTCACACCCTATGAGGATAGCATATATGATTATGTGTGTTTGCTAACTGCACGTGGTGTTACAGTGGTCTTCAGCTTTCTAACACCTGTTGCTCATTCTGCTTAGTAGATAAATAGGTCCATGCTGCTGTTTTTCCCTGGTTGCTTCCATTTGCAGAGGTGTGCTTTGAGGGGCTGCACCTTGCACTCCTTTGCAGAGTAAAATCATTCCTAGGTGTAGGTAAGCTTAGGATGAAGGAAAGGACAAAGAACACCCGGAATCATAAAGCAGCAATCTGTGTCCAAAGCATACTGTGATGCAGTTTCACAGCTGCCAGCAGAGTGGAGTAGCCAGCCATGTAGACAATAGCTACATTGCCAAGGAACAAAATTACAGAGCCAGATGTTCCTCTTGGAAGAAAATTACACTGAACTTGGCAGATGAGTGCAGTAGCTGCCAAGTACATCTCTTATTAGGTCATAGGTAACGATCCCTCTATCAGGGAATGTGGAGGAAAAAGACCACACAGAATATCCTCATCAAAGTGTTATAGCTGAAACATTAACTTCTCCTGGACCAAAAACGATTTGGAAGCTCCACGGCAACCTTCAAATCTTGTTTGAAGATTGATGTTGTTTACTACTAGGCATGAAGTGAGAAACTTACAGTAACTGAAGCCAAGTGCTTTCAGGGTGTTTGTTACCAAAAGGTGACTAAGAGAGTGATAGAATTTTTATAGCAACCACAGTTGTTTGTGGGTGCTGTTGTAGCTCTCAGCTAAGACTGCAAGTGAGAAGAACTTCCGGTTCTGTGAGATAGTGTAGATATCTGTTAGATAGTGACAGCTTAGATGACTGAATCTTTGGAAACAGGTAACATTAGCATCTCTGAGGCAACAGGTGAGAAATTTCATGTCTTGTGTCTCATGTCTTTTCAGTCATCTTTATTAAACTTACCAAATTTGATCCTTCTCTCCTGGGTCATGAAGTTGCAAACCCAATTCTGTAAGTACCTTCTATTTAATAACTAAAGAAACTAACAATAGCTCAAATTCCTCTACCAAATAATCTCTTAGCCAGGAACTTACCCGTAATATACCCCTAAAATTACTGTGGCCCAATATTTCCTGTGTGCAATATTAAACTCACTCCTGCACCATGAACAAATGTAAGATCTGATTATCTCAGGGATTGTAACAGAGCTCAGAAAAGCTACAGATCTTAAATGAAACTTGCAGATCACACTGAACGATTTCTTTGTCTCTGGTCGTATCTAGTTCTTGGCCCTCATCAGTCTTTTGCAGCTGGGGGAGGAAAAAGGTCAGGGTTTGGAGTGAGAATGCACTGGGCTGCGTGTGAATTTTCCAAGGAGTTAGGGATAATAAGTTTCTCTCCCCACCTAGTGGTCATTAAGAGACTCAGAGCGGCAGCCTAAATCAGGGTGCTTAACAACCCTTTTCTGGAAGTGATGCACTTTGCATTTTTTCCATGCCAGCACAGGGAGGAGATGGTTGTTCCCTTTGTTGTAGGTTATCTAACTGAGATGAAAGCGGAGAGGAGAATGTCTCCCTTTGTTTCCAACACACTTAATCAAAATATGATGAGGGTAAGAAGCTGAACTGATGGTAGGAAATGATTGTAAAGAATGATCGGGCAGTGGCCGCTAATTTTTCTTTCCTCTGGAATCCTCCTGCTGTGGTTTTTGCGGTGAGTGAGAGCAAGTTTGAAATGTGACAGGAACAGAAACGTCTTCATTGCTCGACTGCTTGTTTGGCCTGGCTATGATTAATTCTTTCTGCAAACAACATGACATCGGGCAAGGGAAGAGGAAAATGAAGTTAAAATGAATATGGATGTTAGGCAAAGTTGATACTGACTTGCCTAAATTTGAATAAGGGAGCTAGGGAGAGTAAACTGTAGAAGCAAATGGAGTTGTTTGAATTCTTCCCATTCCAGTGCCCTAAGGTGTTACCAGTAACATGGGAAAAAAATAAATGCAGCAAAAATGTAGTGGTAATATTAACAAAAGACATTCCACTACCTTGCCAGAGACTACTTGTACAAACACAGCCTGCAGGACTGTGTTAAATGGAGAGTGGTCCTTTTTGGGAAAGCAGTGGGTTTTTTTTGCTATTCCCCTTTTAGAGTGGGTCATGAAACACAAGCAGGAGAGCAGCCCCAGTGGTACCTCACTCTAACTCTGGGTTACCCATGGATGGCTCCCTGCCTCAGTGCTACATCTCTCATAGTATTTTCCAGTGCCTCGTTATAGTAATATTATATATATATTATTCCGTAACTGTGAAATGAGGGTAATGATATTTTTCTTTCTGTGAATAAACTTGGAAAATAAAATTGAGAAAGTGTAATTAAAGACTGCAACTGCATCAAAAGTGCTGGCTGAGGCCTATTGTCTGCAGGACAGCAAGAGACATCCTTCCTTCTGGCTAGACACACTCAAGGGCAACCTGGTGGCTGAGTCATCATGTTCTGCACATGGAGGCAGGGCTGGGGCAAGGGTTTCAACTCATGCTGCTGTTGTTTCCCCCAGATGACAAAATTCCCAGAGGACTCTTACGGAAAATTCCCTGGAGCCTAAGGCTGCACTGAACTTTTTGTCCCTTACCCCTGAATGCAGACACAGGTGATCTGTGAGGCTGCAGGGTGGAGGAGGGACCCAGAGGCGGCTTGCTCAAGGTGCCACTCCACCAGCTTACTCTGGGTACCCTCTGCAGTCCTTGTTGATGAGTCTTCCCCTCCTGAACACTAATAAAGCCTTTTAACTAAGATTTGAACAGCTGTGAGCTTTAGCAGTTTCGGATGAGCTTCCTTGGAGAGGAGATGGATGTTTCCCCTCTTAGAAATAGAGTCCCCACTGTCACGGACTCCCATGGACCACTTTGCCTATCTGACTGAGTTTGGTTTTAATAAATCCCTAAAATAAGAAGGGATTCTGAATGCAGTGCGGTACCACAAGAAGGGATCAAATTGGCCTGTGGATCAGCTGAGGAGAAAGAAATCTTGTCAAGGGTTTCCACATGTGACACCAGTGTTTCACTACCATTATTGTAAAAAATGTCTTCCTTATAACTAGTCTCAATCTTCTGTCTTTTAGTTTAAAACCATTAACCCTTGTCCTATTGCAAGAGGCCCTGCTAAAAACTCTGTCCCCACTTTCTTACAAGTTCTCTTTAAGTACTGAAAGGCCGCAGTAAGGTCTCCCTGGAGCCTTCTCCAGGCTGAATAACCCCAACTCTCTCAGCCTGTCCTCATAGGGGAGGTGCTCCACCCCTCTGCTCATTTTTGTAGCCCTCCTCTGGACACATTTCAACAGGTCCATGTCTTTCCTGTGCTGAGGGCTCCAAAGCTGGGTGCAGGTGGGGTCTCATTGGAGTGGAGCACAGGGCCAGAATCACTTCCCGTGACCTGCTGGCCATGATTCTTTTGATGCAGTCCAGGATAGTTTGCCTTTTGGGCTGCAAGCACACGTTGTGGGGTCATATTCAGTTTTTTATCCACCAGTAGTCAGTAGGGCTGCTCTCAATCCCTTCATTCCCCAGCTTGTATTGATACTGCAGGTTGCCCTGACCTAGGTACAGGACCCTGTACATGGCCTTGTTGAACCTCTGAAGGTTCACATGGGTCCACTTCTCGAGCCTGTCCAGGTCCCTCTGGATGGCATCCCGTCCCTTGGATATGTCAACTGCACCATTCAGCTTGGTGTCACCCGCAAACTTGCTGAGGGTGTGCTTGATCAGTTGGTGAAGATAATGTCTGCCGTTGGTGAAGATATTAAACAGTACTGGCCCCAGTACAGACCCCTCAGGGACACCACTTATCACCAGTCTCCATCTGGACGCTGAGATGTTGACCACTACGCTCCGGATATATACATTAAATCCATATCTCTCCAGTTTAGAGAGCAGGATGTTGTGTCCCCATCAGCATCTTGTATTGCACCCTGTCCTGGTCACAGCGTGTTCTGGTTTGTTTGTGGTCTCTGCTTGACTAGGCATCACACTATGTTCTGCCCTCCTTGGTGGATAAGACTTTCTTAATTGAGGCCACCTGCGTGTTACTGAAGTTTTACTTTCCAGTGTTAACAATATAAATGGAAATACGGAGTATAATTCAACAGGACAGACCACTTCAGGAACCCAACGGGACATGTTTTTGCGAGCAGGTGCTCCTGGAAAACTGCTTGCCTACTTTCTCATGACTGAAATCAAGACATCCAGCATCTACCACCTTTTCCTTTCCAAGTCATCCTGCCAAAGAGGGAAATGAGTTTGGGTTTGGCACAAAGTTTTCTTGACACATCTACTTTGGCTTTTAAAAATCACTTTATTATTCTCTGGTGTTTAGAAACAGATTGTTTAATAATTTGCACTAGCCTCTTTCTAGACTGACAGTTTGATGGCTTCCCAGATTTCTGTTTTCCACATTTAGACATAAGAGGTACTCTGTTTACCCTCCTGGTATGCAAAGCAAGTCATTTTGTGTGAATAAGCAGCAAAATGATATTGCATTATGAGTCATCCTGAGGATTCATCAGAAACAAAGGCAGTGATGGGACCTGAACATTCAGAGCGATACCAAAGCAGCAGGGAGAGGCCATGCAAGCAGTGTTGTACCACCTCTGTAGAGTGTGTGTGGCAGTGGCGGTGAGCTCGGTCAAGAGGGGCTGCAGAGAGAAAAGCAGCTGTCAGACAAGAACTGCACACAGTAGAGTATCGCTGGTAAAAAAAAAAAAAGCACAAACCACTTGGGTATTTAGCTCCTGATATTTTTGTAAAAGCTCAGTGTTGACTTGGTGCACAGTTGTCCATCTCCCAGTGTGCAAAAGCCAAACTTTCCCTGTCCAGCATGGCCTGAAAGAACTGAAAGGCCAATATACGACAATGTAGCTTTGGTGATTTTCATGTTAATCCCTGGTGTTCAGAAAAAGGAAAGAACTCTGTAGTTTAATAAAAAATGAATTAACTTCCCAAACAGATTATTTTTAAAAAGTTTCTTTTTTTCTGGAATTGCTTTATTGACCTATTTTGGTGGATTAGATACTGGGACATGGTGCTTATATAAACTTTCTCTATAAGCCATGTTAGGCACAATGATCCCTTAAGAAAATTAATCTATTCTTGTTGCTGATAACTATATCCTTTTTATTATTGAGAACGTAAGAACACAAGGCAAAAGAACAGAGAATCCAGAAGACACCTGTGTCATTAACAATTTTTCCCTTTGCCTGCCTTTGTATTTAAGAAAGATAACGTTTAAATCCAAGTGTACCATTGCTAGTTTGAATCTGTGTTTACAGTGTAAGTTTCTCACAGTTTTGGAAAGTTTGGGGAAATCCCATCGTTCTGGTGATAATGATTTTCAGTTTCTAATAACCCTGATGTGCAACATCGCGTGAAATATTTGTTAATTTAATACTGAGCAGGTGTTATTTAGGTATTGTGGTTGTTCTTGAGTTGAAGATGGTTTATCTCTTTACAGTGTAGGATTGTAGCTCAACCTTATATCCTTGCTGTGAAATGTAGGTCCTGTTCCTGGGCATACAAGCTGATACACTAAAGGAAACAAAGGGATGAGTGATTTCCTGAAGTTGAGGGCATATTAAGTGTTAGCAGGATCAACCCCTTAACTTGACATTACCTTTTTAGAGTAAAAAGTTAAGATTAGCATTGTTAACTACAGTACATATTGCAGTGTGTTGGGTTACTGTGTACACAGGGAAGAAAGATGAAAAGACATCGCTATTTCTAATTTTCAATTTTATCTGTCTAGAGACAACAATCACAGAAGAAATATTCCACCTCATAGCAGAACCTGGATTCCATTTTTCTTATTTACTGCAGCAAACACAAAGGAGATAGTACCAGCTTTCATACTACTTCTCTGAAGAATATAACAGTATTATTTGCTATTCCATGCAGCACAGTTTTGTATGACAGACAGACTGCTATCTTGGTATGCCCCCTGGAGAAGCTGTACGTGGAGCGTGTCTATCATGTTCTTGGCGTTGCTTGTAAATCTGCTCTCCTGTGTCATGCATGGAAGAACATTCGGGGCCAGGTCCTCACCTGGCTTAAAGCAGTGTGGTAAGCAGAGGTTGTACTGAAGCTGGTGAATATGGGGTGATTTACACAAGTTGGGAATCCAGCTCTCTCCTCATCCATCTGCCTCCCAAACACTCAGCACTTCTACCACAATAGCTAACTCCCATGCCCTGTCCCATAGGCCACCCTCCCTGTGTCCATCTCCTCCCCAACCTCTGGTGCATATTGGTGCCCCCAGCACTACATGCACCCCACTGGTCCACTTTGGGCTGCCCCTGCTTTGCATTTAATAAGGTGTAAGGAATCATCTGCCACCCCATGTGAGCTCTTCTCCTGAGAGCTGCCAGCAGGAGCATTTCAGAGCTTGTGGGGTCATCTTGCCTACATATGTCGTTGAAGGGGAACTGACAGTAAAGAGTGTAAACTTATGCAGAGGGATGATCAAGGTTACCTAATTGAATCCCTCTTTTAATTCAGTCATCACCTTTTCTTCACAAGTTTTAAGCAAACTTTGCAGATAGCAAGTAGCTTTCTTTTCCCTCTGCCTTTCTGCAGTGTTTTTTTGCCCTACCGACAAAAACATTTAAAAATAATTACTCTTTTTCTCAGTACTAAGGCAGCTGCATTGTGTTCCCAAGTCAAATATCCTGATTACTTAAAACAGATCTCTTATTTGTTCCTTCAGTATTTTGTCAGCAGAAATGAAGTCAGCTGAAAAATGTGATGGTCAAAAATCCCAATTTCTAAATATTTCCATTACTGAGAGTTCTCTGTCAAGTGTCTGCAGACATAATGAACAGGAACTGCAGCCAAGTTCACAGTGTATCAGAGAAAATATATGGGAATCTCACAGGAGAGACTGTACCTCATTGTGGAGGTGTACCCCTTTTCTTAAAAAGTACTTTAAAGTGGAAGATTTGACTGTAAGGTCACTAGAAATATTAAGAAAGGGAAGTCCATTGGAAAAACCTATCAGTATACTGGTGTGTAGTAAATGTATACAAAATATACTCACCTTGGTTGTTGGGGAAGTGACCTAAGAGTAAAATCAGAAAAATTAATCTTCTGCTTTAAGAGGGAGCAGGGTTATTGGCCTCAGTACTCATGTCCTGTTGTTCCCTGGTAATGGAGAAGCTGTGTAGGTCCCCATGGTTAGGAGTGATTAAGATTATAGCAAGATCTGTTTCAGCTTTTAGCAAGCCGTATCTGTGAAGACATCTTGCAAGACATACACAGTCACTTTTTCCTTTCATTTATGGCTGATAAACTGGTCCTGACTGAGGAAATATCATCTTGCATCTTAAATAAAAGTGAGGTAAAAATGGGCAATAACAGCAATGTTACCATGACGGCACTGGGATGATGTTGGGGCATGATATGGTTGGTAACTGACCTCACTAACTCCTTCTCAAAGGACTCAAGAAAGCATCTGTCCCTGACAATAAGAAACATCAAATAAATAACAGAAATCAGCCATGGAACTTTACTTGAAGGTGGTGAATTGACACTGACCACCCAGAAGTAGCAGAAACTGAGCAAATCATGCCTTATGAAAGAGGGTCTTGAAAAAAACTGGAATATATGTAATCTTCCCTACATGGGAGAGAATCTTTGCCCAGATCTTGATTCAATGAAAGGAATGAGAGTAAAAGCTTTTTTTTTTCTTTCTTTTTTTTCCTCTTGATTAATTGGTTTGCCCCATCTCATAGAATTAACCTTTTTAAGGAAAGCCTAGTTAGGGGATGTTTCTAGTTGAAGAGTCAGGCCATCTATAACCTCAGCTGGCAAGCTGCTGGCCCACTCAAGCTGGCTCAGGAAGGTACATATTGTATACAACTGGCGATCTACAGAGGAAACCAAAGGACATTTTTCTTCAGCTTTGTGGAGGCATAGAAATGCACACCCCATAATAACCTATAAAGAACATGAAAGGTGGAGCCTTCCCTTTTGCCAGGGGGTAGAAATCCATTAGATACCTCCTGAGGGGCAAGCAGCAAACTGTTTGCTGGGTCTAAGGCTTTACTTAATTTTTGTTCTCTTTAAAGGAGTCAGTATCACTGTGAAGACCAAGACGGACCAAGAAGGAAAAATTTTAAAAGGAAGTTCTAGGGTATATTCAAAAGGTGAAGGGCAGTACCTGAACCAGAAAGTGTTTAAAAAGTGGAAAAGGGAAATTTACCTAAGAAAATAATTGAGTATCAACAGAAAACTTGAGGAGGGGAGCTAAATTTAGGTCGAATTCTGTGAATGTCAAAACCAGGTCAAAAGATAATTATCTATGTTATTTGTACAGAGCCTTGCCAGTGGTGGCTGCTATTCACAGCTAAGGCTCCTGAGTGGTTTAGTAATACAACTGATGAAGACTAGTAACGCAAGTAAGTTGCTTTGCATCTTATGAAAAGGACTATTTTTAAAACCGTAATGGCTTTTAAAACTGTAATGAGGTAAGTGGGAAACCTGTGTTCATTTTAAAGTTCCAGATGGTTTTAGAGTTAAGTCTGGTTTCTGAAAAAAAAATTAAAAATAAATGGCTCCAGTGCAACATCTTCAAAACATTTGTATCGAAATTTTGTTTGCCTTCTCAATTATGATGAGCAAGGTATGTATTTTCCTCTATTTTCCCAGGAAATATGATTTACAGTTTCATACTGACCAAATTAACTCAGGAAGAGGCAAGCTTGGTTGCTGTGCAGGGTTGGGGGTCCTGATTTGGTTAATTACTTTACACTAAAGGGAATGACCAATTTAGCAGTGAAATCATTGCCTTGTGTACTATTTGGCAAGTCACCTAACAACCAGTTCATACAACTGAACTGAACTCTTGACACCGCCTGTCCAGTGATGACTGTACAGTGGGATTTTTCCCTCTCAGTCCCTGTTTTCTACATGCACATCGTGTTCTTGGCTGGTGCTTGGGGTCTTGTTAAGATTCATGCTGTACTTCCTTTTGGCTTACTGAGTTTGGATAGATAGTTCCCCTGGGAAGGGCCAGACAGGCAAGCAGGAAAGATGAGACTGCAGAGCAACACACTCATCTTCCCTCCATCAGGCTTTTTTTCAGGGATTTGGTATTGGGATAGGGAATGCTCCCACATTGCCTTTCAAGTATAGGGTTTTTTTTTCTGCGCTTTTCATATGTGGGTTCCTATAGTTTATCTGTGAAAGTGCATTTAAATGCTCTGATTTTAGTCTTATTCTCTCTCTACCTTTTGTGGCCCCTTAAAAATTAATCTGCAGGCCCTGGGCAGCAAACTGAAAGCCACCAGTTGAAGTATATCCCATACCACATTGCCCGAGGCAGCCAACATAATGTTTATAAGCTTGGCACATCCTTCCCATCTCTAAGCACCTTGCAGTGGTACAGCAAATAACCCAGTTATTGCCTATGTACAATTTTTGCTCTCCCTCTCTCTTTGGGCAGGAGAAGTGTTTTGTTTAGGTTGGGGTTTTTAGAGCATGCATGAGAGGTCTTTACGGAAAGCTCTTCTCCACGAGCCAACAGCATGTGTGTGCGGTACACATCCAAGAAAGGACTTGCAAGAGATTTCCTGGTGCTCTTGTTCATGGAGCCCAAACACTTTCACCACTGAAAGAAGGGTCCAGTGGGAATTCTGCTTTGCAAAATTCCTGGATGCCTTTTTGCCTTCCTGATGTTAGTTTACAGGAAAGCTTGTTGTGGCCCTTCGTAAAATTAGGAAGTTGTGATGATTGATATGAGTTACGTTTGTGTTACTTTTAGTTTAATTTCCACCCGCAGCTGAAAAATGGAACAAATTATTGCAAGGAGACTAGTAAATTCCTGTAGTGTAGCAGAACTCCAACCTGCAGGTCACAAAGCTTTTAAAGCCAAAGTCATGATGATCAGAAGGTAAAATCTCAGTTGGAATTAAAAGAAAAAATTCCCAATGGCGTGTTATACAAGGCCTTTGAACAACGCATACAAGGACTGCCAGATGTCCAGTGAGAAGAGTATTGGATCCTGGGTGAGAGCAGCCTGAGTAAGCAGACACAGGAATCAGCCCAGTACACAGGGATCTAACATGACTGGTGCCCCTTTCTGTCGAACAATGACTACCGAACATCTTAATCTTCGCTTAATTTTGGCTATTGTTAAATGATTTCTTCTTTGTCATTTCTCCAGGGAAATGTTAAATTTTTCTTTCTTTCTTTTTTTTTTCTTTTTTTTTTTTTCCCCTCATCTGTCTACTGGTGTTTGTCTCTTCCTGGAAGAAATCCAAGATTTGTAATTAAGGCACTGGGAACAGTAAGAGGTTTGATCAGTAGATAAAACATAATTGTAAGAGACCTGTGAGTCTCTCTGCAGCAAATCTTTTAACACCTTGGGCCATATCCTCCATTAACATGAAGAGAGCTATTGAAGATCACACCGTCTGACACCAACGGGGGATCTGTGTAAAACTGCACAGACTGCTCCATTGTGATTGTGTGGGAAAACTTAAAAAAACATTACCATAGGAAGATGATGAGTTGCAATGCTCTGTGCCCTACAGGCAGTTTGGATGAAATGTGGTGGGGTGTTTTCACATCCTGTGACATATGCTTGCTTATCTTTTTCCCATGGCTGTTTTCAAATATTCTGAAATAGAATTTATCTGTATGGGTAACATTTTCAAAACTAATCTCTTCAGTGGCAGTGGTGAATATGGTCTGTCTCATAGTTAGATTACACGTAGTAACTAGGCAAGCAGCGTAACGTATTCCCTAATTCAGGTGCTTAGGTGGGGGTTTGTAGTAGAAACATTTTGCAGAAAAAAAAAAAAAAAGAAAAAAAAGAGAACAGCACCAAATTGGTTGAAAATTTCACAAATTCCACCATTTCTGGGTATCTTGTTTAGCCTTCTGCTGAAGTCTGGAGTAGGTTTCCATGCCACAGCTAGTGGCAGTCACTCTTTCTGGCCTCCCTGACCTCATAAAATCTCTAATGTGACATTGGCCACGTTCCCCAAGGTCTTCCTCAGCTGTGAGCCCTGAGGGAGCTTGAGGTCAAGTATTATCCACCGAATCTGTAAAGTACCAGATGTTCTCCTGCTGACTCCTGACCCTTCCGGTGGGGATGGAAGGCTATAAAGTGACGTGGAGGAAGATCACCTGCCATGGACATGGGAAGAGGAAGATTTCAGGGTGGAACAGCACCCCTGCCTGTGATAGAAGTTTCCAAGGAGATTATACAGATGAACCATAAGAGTTTGAGAAGCTGTCCCCACCCTGGGCGGTTGACAGTCCTTTCAGATAGTCAAGACTTACTTCCTAAAGGATTTAAAGATTTTACTGCTGAACAAATAAAGGGAGGATAAGCCATGCTGCCATTCCCCTGAGTAGTACTTGTTTTCACTCCATGCTGTGTGTCAACTGTTGCTGCCAGGTAGAGTGGCTGAAATATTTCCACTGGTGAGATCTTTGCTGAAAGAAAGGAGCTGAGTAATCAGCTGGCTGCCTTGTCACAGATGGCCTTTGTGGGGCTCAGGATCTTGCTTAGAAGTAGTGATAGGATCTTACGCAAAAATTAGTGTTTAATTAATTGGGAAACCTACTTGCTTCAGTCCTGCTTCAAGCAGTTGTTTGCAGAAGTGACCTGATAAATATTTTGGAGGTTCTCCATCTGCTTGCACGTCACTCCACAGGGACACACTGTTCAGAC
The DNA here is from genome assembly GCA_013400375.1 of Thinocorus orbignyianus. Classification (NCBI taxonomy): domain Eukaryota; kingdom Metazoa; phylum Chordata; class Aves; order Ciconiiformes; family Thinocoridae; genus Thinocorus; species Thinocorus orbignyianus. Next base: position 382,816 of record VXBW01002714.1, on the reverse strand, counting down.
ACTAAGAAGCATCAAAAGCAAAAGAGAACAAAGATGAAAATCAAAAAGGAAGTGAACTTTAAGACCATGGAAGTCCAATGGCAATTCCTGTTTGCCAAAACCACAAAATCACAAAGTCACAGAATGATATGGGGTTGGAAGAGACCTCTGGAGATCATCTAGTCCAACCTCCCTGCCAAAGCAGGTGCACCTAGAGCAGGTTGCACAGGAACATGTCCAGGAGGGTCTTGAATGTCTCCAGAGACGGAGACTCCACCATCTCTCTGGGCAGCCTGTTCTAGTACTTTGTCACCCTCAAAGGAAAGAAGTTTCTCCTCGTGTTTAGATGGAATGTTTTATGTTCCAGTTTGTGCCCGTTATCTCTTGTCCTGTCACTGGGCACCACTGAAAAAAACTTGTCCCATCCTCTTGACACCCACTCTGCAAGTATTTTTAGGCATTGATCAGATCTCCCCTTAGCCTTTTCTTCTCCAGACTAAAAAGCTCCAACTCCATCAGCCTTTCCTCATAAAAGAGATGCTCCAGGCCCCTAATCATCTTTTTAGCCTTTTGCTATACCCTCTTCAGCAGCTCCCTGTCCTTCCTGAACAGGGGAGCCCAGAACTGGACACTCTAGATGTGGCCTCATCAGGGCAGAGTGGAGGGGGAGGATGACCTCCTTTGACCTGCTGGCCACACTCTTCCTGATGCTCCCCAGGATGCCATTGGCCTTCTTGGCCACAAGTGCACATTGCTGGCTCATGGTCATCCTGTTGTCCACCAGGACTCCAAGGTCTTTTTCCACAGAGCTGCTCTCAAATCTGTGGACAAATAAAATAAATATAAATTTATAACACATAAATCAAATCAGGTCCTGCAGGAGGGGTTGTGCAGCAAAGGCAGCGGTAGTTATTTGTGAAAAGACAGCTTGTAGCATAATAAAAGAAGCTAATTCCTCAATGTATCTTGATTCAGAAGCAGAACCAATGTCTTCCAAACATTGACAGTTTGACCGACACAATAAAGAGTTTAAAGAAAGCATTGAATAAGAATGTATTGTAATTTTAATATAAAGAAGAACAGTTTCATTGAAATGTTACATACTGGCTTGATCCTTTAGCAAACAGAGGTTCCAGGGAGCTGAGGGTAAAAGTTGAATCTATAACTCTTCCTGTATTAAGATACAATATAAGACAATATAATAAATATAATATGAAAAGACTTACTTCTGTTCTCTAAATCCAGGGTCCAAGGCGCAGGTGGCTCTTCTGGTGGCCTCTTTCCTTATGTGGAATTGATATGAAAACTCTTACCTCAAGTTTATGTCTGCACTGTGTGTGTGATCAAAGACAACAATCTTTAAAGTCACCGGAAAGACGTGTGTCTATAAAAGAAGTATTTAATTATGATTCAGAGATGCCAAAAGGTTCCCTTCAAGGTTTGCCAATTCATTTGAAAGCAGATGTAAAGGATGCATCTGTGCAAAGGCTTGGAGTTATATAGCTGCAAAAGGGGGAAACTGGTTGTTTATTCCTTCAGAAGTCTTACATTTGCAAAAGTAAGCAATGTACAGATTGGAAAGGATGTATCCCATACCATACAGCGACATCTGTCTACGTCTCGCTGTGAGTGCTCACACAGGAAAAGCTGTGGTTGGCTCTCACCATAAGCTTTTGGAAGCAATAATGAGAAAGGCTTGTGGAAGCAATAATGAGAAAGGCTTGTGGAAGCATCAGCACATCTATTAAACATAGTGATGTTCCTGTAGAAATATGCTACTGTGGTTAAATACAGACCAAGAGAAAATGTAGTGCATGCAGACTCATTGATCTGGCAGTGGAAAACAATTAGGAGGAGGTATTTTCAGGCATAAATTATCTTTGGGCTGAGCAGCATTTTTGAGGTAAAAAATGTGGAACCTAACCATGCCAGATGCTCAGCTGTCCTTGGCCATTTCATCGCATTTCAGTGGTACAGTGGCAGTCCCAGGAGAAGTCGCTAGTTGTGGATTAGCTGGTTTCTGGGGATCCACACAAAATTTGTTCATCTTGGGAACAGGAGTTCAACAACAGCAAAGAAAAATCAGGAAACATGAAATGCGATTATATTTCTCACAGCCTTCATTTCCATGGCATATTTTTGTATTGTGAGACAGAGCTTGATAGTGCTGATTCAAATGGGATGCTTTTTTTTGTTGAAACTTAAAAAAAAAAAAAAAAAAAAGAATAAACTGATTGCAACTAGAATTTTCAGGTTTTTTTTTGTTTGTTGTTTTGGTTGTGTTCCCCCCACCCCTTCCCCCATTAAGCTCAAGGACTATTATTGGATCTTGCCAGCAGGAGCTATGGAAAAAGATCTTCTTATTTGCATCTTCTTATTTATATAGATAAGTGTTAGCTCTTTGAGAAATGCTGATTTTTTGGTACAGTTCATTTTTGTTTGGTATTCCTGGAAGCTGAGTGCATCAATAATGAGATTTATTATACTTTATTTTTTTTCTTAAAGTCAGTCTTGATGGCAGCTGCTGCCCTCAGAGTAGCTATTATAAGCAAACAAAACTTTTGCTTCAGATACCTGGCTCAACATTCAAAAGGCAGCTAGACAAACTCATGGAAGAAGAGCCTGCCTGTAGATACTAAATGCAGAGAAAACACCTCTGGCATAGGAAATTTCTGAACTGCAAAATACCACAGCTTTGGAGAGTAACCTGGGGCCATATCTTCATAGGCCTGCTACATTCTTGTCATCCTTCCTATACACCTGTTCTTGGCCAGTATTGGAAAAAGGACTATGAGTCTTTCATCTGAGGTAGTATCTGGTTTTTATTCCATGTCATAAAAATGTAACAGTTTTGCTGCTTCTAACCTGTTTCTTAGCAGCAACACACCTGATTTTTGGAGCCATTTTGGCTCTACATCATGACAGAAAACAAAGCAGTTTGTTGATATGGTCATCTGCATGCCAAAAGTTGCACATGAAACACAAAAACGTAAGGTGTATTGAAACAGAAAAGTGGTGCAGTTAGGTACACCCCACACACAACTCTGGAAACTGTCGCATTTTGAAAGTCACCATTAAAAATAAAATCTCAGGAAAATCCCTTTAAAAGCCTAATACTGCTTCACATACTTCATTAAATAACAACCGGAACAGTAAACTATTTGCGGTTTGTTCTGGTCATACAAGCTCATTTGTGGCTTGACTTTCTCGTGATGAAATTCCGTGTGAGAGCTGCTCTCAAAGGCAGAAAAACCAATGAATTAGTTTCATGTATCTGATTTAATTATCATTTTTCACTGCTGCCAAGGAATCAGAAACATCCTGTATCCCTCTCCTTAGTCTCAGGTATCGTTCTGCCATGCAGAGTGTTTGGGCCAGGTGAGTGTGAAGAAGCACATGGTAGCAATAGTTCAGAGAAAAGTTTAAAGGAATGGCTCAGACCATTATAGCACTTACATGGAGAAAACTTCATATTAAAAATGCTCAGAGGACTCCCAAGAGATTGTGACCCTCAGCTGAGGAGATACATTAATGCTTCTCTAGCTCCTCGGTACAGTCACTGGCCAGGACAAACATCTGCTCCACTGGTAATGCTTCAATGAGGTTTCAGACTGGCTAAAGAAGTACCCAGTTCTTGGTTAGGAGGGGGAAAAAAAAAATCTCTGCAGAGGGCTAAATAATCCTGTTTAACAGTACTGAGAGGCTGTTAACTTTACCAAGCTTATGTGAATTAGATCTGTTCACATCAATGGAATTGGAGCGGTGTATTTGCACACTGCTTTAGTTAGTCTGCCTGGAAAATATCCCAGATATCCAAAAGAACCTTTACATCATTCTGTTTTGATGTTTTGGTTTTTTTCTCAATTTTTTTTTTCCTTCTTAATTTTATAGTCAAAGTTTCAAGTTTGATAGGTGAAAAACCATTCAATCAAATCACCTTTCAATAAAGGAATCATATTGCCTTAACAAACATCTTAAGTTAGTTCGAACCAGGCAGTGGCCTGAGAAATCCCAGAAGAATGTAAAATAAGGCTACATGTATATTTCACCAGCACCCTCCAAGCAAGTTTACTAAATTTCCTGTTATTTATTAAGGTCTTCTGGGTTCATTTATAGAGATCCACTCAGCAGGAAACAGTGCTCACCTCTGCCTCTGACAGCCCAGGCAGAATCAGACACTGTCTTTTACAGGCTAGTTCCTCAGAGTCTGAGAAAGCAGTAAGAAATATGAGATGTCCTACAGGAATGTGAAAGGCATCATGTGTCTTGTAGCTTGGTGAATTTCCAACAAAATTTATGTATGCTCTAGATTCATATTAATTCTTCTGAATCTGCCACTTGAGATGGTCTGAGCTAGGAAACCTGGAGGAAATTGAAAATCAGCATAGACTGATATCACCCTCACACACAGGGTCTGAGTTATTTGGGGCCTCCTAGCTGAAGAGAAAAGCTTTAAATACCCCTGTGAACCTTGTGAAAATGACTCCACAATGCAAAGCAGCTGTGAAAAGCTAACAAAAGTAAGTAAGCTGTGTTAACAAGGGAATAGGGAGTGATACAGAAAGTCTGGGGGCTTGACAAGTTAATCAAAGCTGGGCAGCAGTTTAAGAAATCTCAGAAGGATATAAACCAGAGCTGCTCAAACGATTTCTACCAAAACTTGCTGGATAGATGTAAATACTGCAAGTAGTTGGGTCATTTCATCTTCAAAGTGATGGCAGGTTACATGTGAGTGCTGGAGAGAGCAAGTGGAAGTTGATTTGCAGCGCTAAAGGGAGACGTGATACTCTGGTCCCCTGTATGAAGTGCACCTCCTGTATGCAGGACAGGGAAGGGGATGGGGAGAGATTAGATCACGTGGGGAGATTTATGGGGCTGAAAGGGGATTTGGCAAAATGATGAGGAGGTATAGTGTTGTCTTCCCAGACAGAAGGTAAGAGAAACTAGATGAACAGAAGTTTCTGGAGGCATGGAGGGAGCAAACAGAGGCAGATGTGAAGATAGGCTAGTGGAGGAGGAGGCCTACTGTTTTATTTGGAGATAGAGGAAGCAGAGACTGTTTCACAGCTGGTCCTTCTTCAACAGCATCTGTAAACCTTGCTTTAATCTAGGCAGCTGGGGAAAGAGAATAAGGGAGCATCACATTCAAAATCCTAGCACAGCCTGCCAGTCACAAAGAAACCTTTTCAGGACTATAGGAGGGAAAGAGAGGAGGAATGGCAAATGAGCATGCAAAATATGTGGCAGAGAAACAGATCATGAAGCTGCTGTGACAAACTCCGTAGGAAATGGGAGCCCCCTCAGATCTGGGGTATTGAAATGTGGTTATTCATTGTTATTTCCAAGAGATACCATGCAAGGTCTGGGTTCCTGGGATTATTGCTATGAACAAAGCAATAAGAACATCAGGTTGACTCGGAGTTGCACAATTTGAGAAATAAATCAAGTAGGCTGAGTAAAGGAAAACACAGAAGGGGATTTGAATAAAAAGAATCGGAGCTAATGTTTTCTACATTCAGTCCCTATTCAGACTGCACAGGGTGGGATTAGTAAATCTTATTCGTTAAAAGCTAAGGTGTGTTATTTGTTTGCCAATTGGGAGGTGGATTTCAGCCTCCTAAGCAAAAGCAACAGAGTTACTGGAGGTTCACCTGCTCACAGTTAAAGTTGCTCTGATCTCTTTAAAAAGTGTTCCTCATTGACCTGGGTCCTTGCCAATCTATCTGATTATGCCAGCTCACAAGTCATCACAGTGTACTTCTAAAATGCATAACACTTTGCCTAAGATCTTCTTATAATTGGTGATAGGTAAAGATTATCTTCAAACCCTGATTGCTATTACTCATGATACAAAACATGAAAGATGGAAATGTGTTTCTTTCTTTGGAAAAAACATCATACCTTTGGCTAAGTTTGGTAGGTCATTCAGTGACAGTGCTGTTTTCTGAATCGGTTGTGCTTATCCTTACACCACTGGAAGAGGCACATGGAGAATTTAAGTCCAAGAAGAAAAGTTTAAGAGGCAACAGATTAGGAGTTTGGAGGAAAGCAGAGGAAGAATGGGATGAGTAGGAACGTCAGGTGGAGGGAGAAATAAAAGGCTGTAAAAGGAGAGAAAGGCAAACACACTGTGTGTGAGCTGGAACAATGTGGGAACTGTTGGAACTTGGCAGAAGAAGCACCAGTCTCACAAGAGGACCAGGACCCAGCACTAGCCTGAAACACAGGGCTCAGGGAAGCAGCAGAGCCTGTGATGTTAGCTACCACATGCATTCACTGTCTTCTGCTCAGTTCATGGGACTAGGCTTGGGTATTAACTGGAAGGCAGCTGAAATCATGGAAATACTTATATGTTAGGAATTGATGTAACCAGGACAAAAGAATGGTTTAAAAGAGACAGACAATTTTGCTTTACAGCATAGATCATTCTGATTATATTATGTTTTCTGGTTTTGTTGGCAAAAAACTGCCAACAGGAGACAATAAATGGCTTTTAACTTATTGCTTTCTCTAAGGAAAGCATTATTTTTTAAAGATCTCTCCCTTAATTCTGCATATACTTGGAGCCTGAAGAAAACAACCTGACAGGGGAGGGGGCGCGGATAAAACAGTGGAAGATCTATTTGCTAAGTTCTGCAATGGAAAATATATATTTTAATGTGAAACAGTGGTGATAGGAGGCTTTAGACAGCTTCAAAGCAAAAGCATCCAGACAGTCCTGCAGGACTTCAAAACCTTGTATTGAGACAAAGCTTTTTGTACATCAGAGCTTGAAATTAAAATCAAGAGTGAGAAATTCAAATCAAGAGTGAGCCAGACCAACTTTGAGCATCCTGCATTTCACTTGCTGTCCTTAAAGGCTGCAAAAGCTTATTTATCATTTGCTTGCATCACGTCATTGTCATCATCTCGTAATGCTGCTTTGCAGGTATTTCTTTGCTCTTCCAGTTTTGTTGAGTGGTTACGTAGATTTGCAGTGTATCACATTTTTTTTAAAAGCTTTCATTCGGATGGATTCTCCTTCCCTCCCTCCAGCCTCAAAGGCAAATTTACCATAATCTTTCAGAGATATGACAGTGCATTATTTTAAAACCTTTGGTCTTCCTATCTTTGTGTTCTTAGGGGTCACAATGGACTAGATGTGAAGATAAACATCAGGTTCCCCAGCATGGAATAAAGACAAACTGGATTATACAAAACACTTTAGGAGACAAATCCAGACACTCTTCTAAGTGTCTCCCTTCTTTCCTATTGCTGCTGAGCTTTTGTGAATTAATTTTAAAATGACAGGAGAGAGGAGTGCCATAAAGAGCAAAAAGTTCCCCAAATCTTTTTCAAAGAACTTGAAATAATATTTTCATTCTATCCAAATAGTGCTGGTTCAAGACTGGCTCAGTAGAGATATTTTTATGTTAAAAATAGCAAAAGAATATTGCTGGAAAATTAATGATAGGGCTTATATTTCATTGATGAATGTCCAAAATATCATCTAGTGTAGGATGCTTTCAACATAAGGGCAGAGAGGAAACTACACTTGGCTTTTGATGAGGAAACAACTGGATATTGAAAAATTGTTTCAGTGCTGAGGCTTTGCTGGATTTGATTCAAAGAAATGCTTAAAGCTTGGTTTGACATTGCCTGTGTTTTATACCATAATTTCAATCATTTCACCTTTCTCCATGCACCGTTACAATTAGTGAACCTCTGTGTTCATTAGCAGAGAACTGAGGTGACTGGAGGGTGATTACTGCAAGGCTTTTCTCCCAGGCGTTGGCTCCCAGCTGTCCCTCTGCTCTAAGTAGGATGAGAGCCAGGTGGTTGAATGAACACCAACACACCCTCCTCCTAGGCTAATTGTGTAAATGGTAATTAAACACAAACAAACAAACAAACAAAACCAAACCCAAAAAAACTGGTTTTACCAGTGCTGCAGGAGCTGCATGTCCCATTGCAATATGGCTAGTGTTCAAAAAATCAAAGGTAGTGGTTTCAGCTGTGTGTGGTGTGAGATGAGGTTTGTTTGGGAATATCATTTCTTTCCAGTTTTGGGGGAGGGTGAAGGGAGTGCCCAAAGGTTCACGGTCTTTGCTCAGTGATAGATGCCTGATGGGCTACCAGCAGTCAGAAAACGCCTCCTGGTGTTCCCCTGCGTGTCAGTGTTCTGTCACTTCATAACCAGTTTATTTTGTCCCTTGAGGTCCTGATTTCACTGGCATGCTATTAGCCTGAGGGCAGAGGCAAGGCTGTCCCCTAGTGAGAGGCAGCTGCTTCAGGAGCTAAAGTAAGGGAATGAAAAGGGGATTAATGCCTCCTCCTGCTCCTGTCTCTGCTGTGATTTCACAGTATAATCCTGAAAGTCACTTAGACTCTGAGCAGTTTAGCCATCTGTGTGGTGGAGACAGATGTGTCTCCAGGAGAAGGCTGGCATTTGCTTATAGCCAGCTCTGGGCTTCCTTTCTGATGAACCTGGAGCCTGGAGAGTCACAGACTCAAAGAACAGGAGACAGCACAGCACTCCTCAGAATTTTAATAGCAGTATTTGCAGCAAGATGTGAGAGGACAGTAACTCTTGCTGTGTCTCCAATTCTGATGCTGTTTCCAGGTCAAGACAAGGGAATGGTCTTGTGTTTTCCTCTGCTGCGTAGGACTGAGCTGTTTATTGCTTCCATGCTGGGTGGTGTCTTTGTCAGCCAGCTACGGAGGGTTGGTCTGCCACCCTCCTCTGGGGTCTGGCTGCCAGCTAGGAGGGACAAGTAGCATCCAGCCATGGGCAGCTGGCAGCAGTCCTTGCTGAAAGGCAAAAGTACAGAGATGGGTACGAGTGACTTCCCACCACTGCCAGAAGTGATTCTTGCCTCTGAAGTGTTCTTGGCTCTATTACTGCTTCCAAGACCACAGGCAGCAGGAGTCTCTTAGTGTCTTCTGCTGTCCAGGGCTAGGCAAAGCACTCCACTCAACCTTCAGTCAGTTTTGGGTATTTCTGCTTATTTTTTCTTCGGGCTTTGTGAAATAAAGACAATTCCAAAATTAGGATAAAACAACTACAGAAACCTTAGATTAGATGAAGTTACTAACAGTTTTCAGTTTGAATGTCTCCTCAGAAACTACCAAAATTCGTTACGGAAAAACTAAAAACCCCAAGCGGTTTTTGTTTTAAACACCTGACCCACAATTAGTTTTTTGGCTTATTCTAACAGGCAATACAGAGGCCTTAGGCTACGTGACTGCTGATTGCCCTGTGCAGTGTTTGTGTTTGCAGGACAGGTTATTCCAGAGCATTCCTGTAATTAGAACTAGCTTTGTAGTCAGAGAAGCATCTCATGTACCGGGATGTGATTCCTTGCCTGTAGAGGAGGTGAGAAATGCATCTGGGTGAACCTGGACTACAACCTCTGTGCCCAGGAAAGATCTGAAACACCCTGTACAATGCTTTTGTGGGAGCAGGGAGAGATTGAAGGAATCCCTGCGTGCATAGGCTGTGTTTTTAGCTACATATAACCAACAGGGGGCATTAGGTTTATGTTTATGAAATGTGTATTTCTACTCCTAGCAGGGAAAAATCTCCAAGTTGCTTGATTGAAAACAGCAGGATGGGAATCCTGTTTCCTACAAGAGATACAAGTCTTCTGCTTTTTCCAGAAGACTTAATAACTGTGTAAGTCTGTTCTGTTTTCTTTAGGTCTATTTTGAGAGGAAGATAAGTGAGATTGATGTAATTAAAACCAGATGATTTTTGTATGATCTGTAACTCAAAATGCTCTTGAAAAATGTAAGTATTTTCAGTGCAAATTGGTTTGTATTGTTGGTTTCCACTTTTCTAAGCAGAAATTAAAGTGAGGCTGCAATTATATCTTTCTGATGGAAACTAGATTCAGCAGTATACAGTCAACTGCTCTTCATTTTGGAGAAAACCTTGCCCTGAGTTATTTGATTACTGAATGCAAAGGACTCTAGTGAGGAGCTCCAGTGCGAGCACAAATTGTGGTCTTTGAAAATGAAAGTAATATTTATTACAGACATAATTATGATGGCTACAGCTACTCATACTCCTCCATGTGAGAGTATTCACATACACATTCTGAGGGAGATGTGGTCTTTAATATTTATAGCACTGACTGTAAAAGCAACTTTTTTCTCTTCACAAATGAAGTTGGAAAACTAGCCTGATCTGTGCTGCTGTCACACTCAAGCAGCTGGGTAACTCTTTTAGGTGAAGTGATTTCTACAATCTATAGTTAACGTGAGCTGCATTTGGAAATATGGAAATAGGCTCAGGAAGTAGATATTAAATAATTAGGTGATACAGCTGAGGAGAACTGCTTTCATAAAGCAATTTCAAAACAAATTGTTGGCTGAAATGCACAGATACTATAAGTTTCAAGAAGTTGATTTAATTACCTGACTTATGTTACAATGTTTAAATGGGTTTTATATAACCTAATAACCTTAATTTCTTCCAAAGTAACAGTTATGATTTTGAAATAAACAAATGAGCAGTTGCAGAGCTTTTGCCTGCCAGTGTATCTGGGAATGCTGTGAGCAATTTTTGGCCCCCCACAGTCAGAGAAGAGCAATTCTAACTGGATCAGTGACACACAGCATCTCCCTTCCCCTCAACCGTCTTCGTACCCCCGGCATAAAAAGAGGCAAGAGGAGTCTGGGTCGTTTTTATCTAGCAAGAGCAAATGTAAAGGGGATACAGCTACAAATAGGCAGTCCTGTAGCAGGGTGCCGCAGAGGTAAGAGAGTTTATAAAGTAAAACACATTTGCCTGAGAAAAATGGCAACCTGTGTGAACCCCTAAGTGTTAAGGGAAGGTGTAGGTTTTGGCAGGGCTGTTGCAGGGCTTGGTTCCATTTGGGTTCCCTGTATGCACGTACAGGTCAGAGTGGCTTACTGAGCATTTCACGGCCTTGTTAGCTAGAGGAAATCCCAAGGAGGGTACAAATGCTTACATGACCAATTTGCTGCTTCCTGGCATTTCTGACCTCTGCCTGTTGCCCAGTTTGTGTTGGATCTTAGCAGACAGTTCTGAATTATTAAACAGGTTGTGGGAGGCATACTAGAACCACGGGCTCACAGAGAGTTCCTTTAAGTGCCATATCCGTATGAGAAGGACAGTCCAGAATCCCTCCCACTCTAGGAAGAGGCTTAGTTTTAATTGCTTCTGTCAAATTGTAGGTTTGCCTGCATGAGTAAATGAAACTCTTAAAATGACAAACTTTGAGTTACTGAAAGGTAATTGCTACAATAGCTTTCTCTTGGAATCTGATCCTTCTTCTGTGTATATTTTATGACATTCTTAATGTAAACTGTGATTTTTTTTTTATTATTATTTTTTTCCTCCCCAACTAAAGTCCAAATGATCAGAGGTCAACTTCCCATTCAAGTCTTCAATACAGGAGCAGCTTGTAATCTGAAAAAGTACAGTTGGTAGCAGGGGACAAGACTGGGTCAAATTCATCAGTAGAAAGAACATCCAAATATTTGTCTCTTTCCTTGTCTCTTTTCCCCTCCCCTGCTGTCTGTTTTTTGGATTTATGTACTGAAAACTTAAGATTGATGTGGGTGTATAATAGGGCATTTTAAAGTTCTTGGTTGGGATTTCCAAAGCATGGATCATGGAGAGTAGACTTAAGCTCAGGGGCCAAGTAACAAAATTAAATCCCACTTTGATGCTTCTAAAGACAATTTTAGGTTACTCCGCTGGCCCAAGCTCAGGAATAGTTCCCTGCGTATTTGTTGGTCTTGACATCTCATTTTGTGTCAGACTCATAAGCAGTTGTGATATCTGTGGTGCAGGTCTTGTGTTGGTTTTGTGCTTTTTTTTCTAGAGCAGTGACAACGTCTTGAGGAATGGCTAGATCATGATAGTATTTGCAGCTGTAGTTTCAGCCACTGAGTGGTGACAACTCTGGTCTGTTGAGTGCTGGCTTGTGTGTGTCTTGGTCCAGGAGGGATCCTGTGGTTGTTCCAGCTGCAGTAACTTGACTCTGAGGGACACCACATCTTAAGACTTCTTCCACTGTCCAAGGCAGTACAAGGTCTGTAGGCTTCAGACTGGCCATCCACTATAAAAAGAAAAGTTGTTTTATTTCACATTGTTTACCTGGCATGTTCCTAGTCTTAGATCATCTAGAAAGATTTTTTTTTTTTTTATATTTGCTTGGTCAAATCTCTGACACATCCTTCCTTTCATAAAACAGACTTCAGTGTCGGCCAATACTTACTTGTCTGAACTGCATTTTAAACAGTGGCTCATCTGTTGGACCCACTTGTGTTAGTGAAGAGTTGTTTTGTGCATCTAATAGAACAGCAAATTAGGGACACCTTTTCCATGCTAATCAATTAGTCATGTAAGATGTTACTGCTTTCCAAAGAAGTGCTGGAGTAGCAGCTGTGTTACTTATGAAAAGTTTGTGTGTCAGCAAATTCTGCACCTATGCTCTGTTTTCTGTGTAGCCAGCAGCAAATCCTAATAAAGCTTAATGCAAGAAAACATTGCCAGTGAGGTGCTAGGCTGAGATTAACTGCCCTAAAAAGAGACAATTCCGTGCTACCTTTTTAACTTCTCTGAAGAGTCTCTGGGGTCAGTAGAAAACTTCACCAGTGCAAAAATATTTAGCTGAACTGGATGTTTACTGGCTGTTGTGGTTTAACCCCAACCACTAACTAGGACCACGCAGCCACTGACTCAATTCCCATATGGAAGGATGGGGAAGAGAATCAGAAGGGTACAAGTGAGAAAACACAGAGGTTGAGATAAAGATAGTTTAATAGGTAAAGCAAAAGCTGTCTACACAAACAAAGCAAAACAAGGAATTCAGTCATTGATTCACATCAGCAGGTAGGTGTACAACTGTGTCTAGGCAAGCAGGGCTCCATCACACGTAAGGGTTAATCGGGATGACAAAATGCTAATAACTCTGAACGTCCTCCCCTTTTTCTCCTCCCAGCTTTATATACCGAGCATGATGCCATCTAGTATGGAACATCCCTTTGGTCAGCTGTCCTGGTTGTGCCTCCTCATAGCTTTTTGTGCACTCCCAGTCTACTCATTGGTGTAGTGGTGTGAGGACTGAAAAAAGGCCTTGATTGCTCAGCGACAACCAAAACCATTTGTGCACAATCAACAGTACTCCCCATACCAAACNTCCTCTCTTCCAGTTTAAAATCATGACCCCGTGTCCTATCACTTGAATCGCTGACAGAGTTCCTCACCACCTCCTCTTGCTGACCCCCTTTAGGCAANCCAAAACATAGTACTATACCAGCTGCTAGTAATAAAGTGAACTCCATACCAGCTGAAACCACAGTACTGGGAAATCCATGCTGTTATCCTGCAGATCTTTTCCCTTAGTAGTCAGGAAAAGGGGTTTGTAACNTAGCAGAGGTGCTCCAACCCTTTGATAATCTTGGTGGCACTCCTCTGGACCTTTTCTAACTGGTCCATGTCCTCCTTATGTTGGGTATTAATGATTAGTTCCTGCCATGCGGTGCATCCACAGCTAACTAGATTTGCTGTATCAAACACTGAAATTAAGGTTTTCCCATCAAACTGGTTTCTGTCAGGAAAAAGAGCATGTGAGCAAGGGTTGGTGCAGACATTCTCTGCTGGCATCCTTCTCCATCTGAAAAGGAGATTGGGCACGTACATGAAGCATCAGGCTGACAATAAGATGATCTGTGTCTGATCTACCCTGATTTTTTTTTTTTCTGGCCCGACTGTTTTGTCATAATTTGCTATCCATAGAACTTTTTTGCCTGTCTTTAGCTCAAACTGAATGATGTATGTACAGGTACATGTAGGTACAGTGCATTTGTTGCTGAATCTTTCTGGTTTTCCAGTAACAGAAGTTTTAATGAGCATGCTCAAACTCAAAATTTAGCCCCCTGCAGAGTTCTAACGACAACTTCTTTAAAAACAATCATAGTTGAGCTATGTGTGCAATTTCCTTCTCAAAGATGTTTTGCTATAAACAAGTGTATATCAGTAGGTTTAAAATTGAAAGCCCCCTTGGTTCTTAACTTGATTGTAACATTTTACCTAAAACATATAAAATGCTTAATTTAAACCACCTGCATTAGAAGCAAATGCCACGTTTAAAACATTTTTCTGTGGTTTTTTTTTTTAGTACATAATTTTCAGGACAACTTAATGTCATCCACTCCTGCTGACACTTAAGCTGCCACAAAGTCTTGAGATTTTTCTAGTGTACTTGATGCACAGTCCTCAGGGTCTCAGAGGCATTCCTGTAACAGTGAAATGTGGTGAACACTGCGGACTTCTAGCTCTGGAGAATGTTTTTCAGTAGCTCCTGTCCATTTCAAAAGAGGCTCTGGAGGCACATGTTTCTTACACGGATAAGGGTCCAGAAGAGGTGTCAGACGTGGAAATAACTGGTAATGCTTCTGGGAAGGAGAATGAAGTGACGTTCTGTCTCAGACTGTCCTACCTCCCACAAGCCACAGCCTTTGCCACAAGCACCATTGATGCCTGGTTAGTTTGTCTGCCCTCCTGTGAGTTCTCCTGGCTGTTTTCTACACAAGCATGTGGAAGGAAAATAGATTAAACCAAAAACAAGGAGCCAAGATCAGATCTAGAGCCCCAGCTCCTGGAGTAATAGGATTAAAGACTTGGTTTTCACTTCTTTAACAAAAATCAGTTTATTCCATTGGATATAATAAAAATCCTGGAAATATAGCCAGGTCACAGCCTGTGAATCAATCCATGTCTTTGAGACTGCAGGAAGCCTGAAAAATGCCTCTGATGCAGAAAATGACTCCATCCTCCAGCAAAGCACTTGCTTTCTTCCTGTCCCTGATGGGTCACCATGGCTGGAAAAGAAGAGTGAAGGGTATTTGAAGCTATTCATTTCATACTACCCCAGCTCCCTGCTGGTGGGATTGGGACCTGTGGGAGCGTGAAAGGGGAAAATCATGCCATTGAGGCCTCTATTAGTTTTAATCCAGGTTATCAATTTCTGCCTGAAAAAAAATATCACTTCTTGCTGTCATTATATAATTTATTTCCGAGTTCTCTGCCCGTGTGGGTGTCAAGGATTTATTGCTGGTTCAAGTAGTCCAAAGACACCCACAAGCAAGACACCCCATCCTGAGTCAAAAGCTACTTTTTTTTCTGTATTGTAAACTGATTCCAGGAAGGACCTGTGAGCCTGAGCAGTCCTTGCCTCTGTTTTGGATTTCCTCAGAGCATGTTTGCAAGGATCTTTTTTGGGTATAAAGACTTTATTATCAGTCAAAAAGACGAAGAGAAACAGAAGATGCTTCCATGAGGTGTTTTTAGCTGGATACTACTTTATATGCAAAACACTTACTGTAAGATATGACCATGGACTGACTCTTGTTCTGAACCTTTTCTGTGATGATTCAGCTATTAGCAGAAATAATCTAAAGAGCATAATTTTGAAGCACAGGAATACTCTGTAATTCCATCTCCACCTGGTTGTTTTTTCAGGCATTGCCTGTCTGTGGATAGAAATATTTTTCCCTTAAAAAAAAAGAAGAAAAAAAAAGAAAAGAAGAAAGGCAAGAGGAGAACGACATCAGTTTGTTTTCCTTGGCTGTCTGTAACTAACTCAGTAATTTACCTCTGTAAAGTCTGACAGTAAATTATTTGTTCCTATCACCTTATTTTTCAGGAAGAAACCCTGGAAGTTGAAGTTGCCTCAGGCCCATTAGAGCCCCCAGTGATTAACCTCAGTGCTTGACATTTGCTGTCCTTACACTGGGCTAAGGTTTCCTCCCCTTATTCCATATAACTTTTTAACCTACTGAACACCATCCATTTACTCCATTGACTTCTGTGACTGTGTCCCCTCTACCCTTGTACCAAACCTTGTCCTGGAGTAATGGTCTTACTGGGTTTTGACATTAACTTAGAGGACTCCTATCTCCTCTCCTTTCCAAGCAGAAATGTGAGATCCCCACCTCTTCTCTCCCGAAAATCTCAAAGACAGGAAAACTTTCACTTCTGTCTCTGTATGTTTCTCTACCCATAAATGAGTTGCAGCATCCGTAATGGTTTCCTTGCAGGGTTAGAAAAATGAGCTCTGTACCCTTGAAAAGAAGGAATTTCTCTTCTTTCCAGGGAGAAAGTCCACAGGAGTCCTGGTCTGGGCTTTGCAGTACTTGTCTGGTGCTGTGATAATGGACTTTGAAAGTTTTGATGCTGTTAAATTCAAGGTGTTATTTTAGGTCATTTCAGAAGCTTTAATGGCTCCCTGTGACTGCACAGCTGGACTGATGATAACTGAAGCACAGACTTTGCAGGTGAAGGAATATGGAAAACAATGTTAATAAAATGATCATATTTTAAAGGTTTTTTCCCCCCAAGCATCTGATTCTGGCTTAAGAACAGCCTGTGGAAAAATAAAGTGGATGTTTCTAAGCACTCCAAAGTGAGGCTTATATGATGGTTGGGTTGTTTCTGCCCTTTTGTCTATTGATTGTGACACAGTCTTCAATTATATTCCCCACAATATTTCATATATGTGCTTGTATATACACCTCCCTCACGGGTTTGCAGCTTCAGTGCAAATTTGGCCTGCAATACCTTTGGTGGGTTCATTAGAGAAAATGAAAGCTATGAGGCAGTAAGACAAGCTCTATAAAATTCTTGTGTTAAAAGCAAATGAGACCTGGAATAATTAAATCTGTTGCAGTGCTCTTCCATGAAGGGAAGGTATGTAAGTCACTCAAACCCAGTGGCTCCCAGTATCCACTCTTCCTTTTTTTTTTTTTCCCCATAAACTCATGGGAAATGCACAGCTGTAATCTGAAGAAATGCTTTGCTCTCACAACTGTAATTGAAGTCACTGGACACTGAACATGCAATCTTCTAGTAAAGTGGGACTCTTCTGCTATAGGATCCTGTATGTCTCAAGTCAGACACTATGAATTATGAGATAATTTTGACCTTAATCTCAGTGCATCCCAGTTTCCTGTCTGATCCCTGTATGATAAGGTAAAATTCAGATGTTCATTGATGCCAACAAAGCACCAGCAGGTTAGTGATGAGCACTATGAAGAAATTAATTGTGCCCCACTTAAGCAGAAATTGGTTGGTGTCCCAGGAATATGGGACAGTGCCGTGTTGAATGAGAAGTATAAAGGGGAAAGACTGAGCCATCGCCCACTCACTGAGCATCCCTGAATGCGTCCTGGGTGCACAATACACCTGAAGCTTTAATTCTTCCAAATTCCTGTGCGTTCAACTCTTGATCTATCCAACCCTCTCTGAATGATGTTGCCACCTGTAAGTTCTGGACTGCCAAAGAGGCTAAAGGACAGGGGATCTATAACTTCCAGGTCTAGTTGTCCAGACTTACCTGTGCAACACAACAGAGAATGAAGAGTTCTCATTGGTGCCAAATCAGAAGCCAGCAAATACTTTGGCTCTGAGGTTTCATCAATATTTTCCATCACTTTTTATACCAAAAGCAAGAACTTTTGTCAAGTTTTTATTGGTTTCCTGTCTGTCAAACTGCTTTTTCAAATTCCTAATGGAGGAGGAAGCGAAAGACAACAAAAATAGGAAAGAAACTGTAATTTATTCCCTCCCTCCACCTATTCTTTTTTTCTCCTACGTATACTTTCTTGGTATTATCAGCTGTTTCTACAAGCAGAGGTATTTCGTCCTTTCTGAAAGCTACTGTCCTTCAGTACAAAATGAAGGAATGTTGTCACATATACAAGCAGATATGCTGGCATTTCCTCAGTAGCTTTTGAACACAGATTTCACCTGCATGGTGAAAGGGACAGTGGGCTCAGAAGTGCTTCCTTCCTGCAGATTTCGATGAGTCCCATGCCCACTTCTTGGATAGTGTTTTGGAACCAATGAACGGGAGTTGACCTTATAGTCCTCCTTGCTGAGGAGAAGAAAGTTTCAGTGTGAGTTTCCCACTCCAGTTTCTGACTACAGGTGTACTTTAATCGTGGTGAAATAATGAGACCCATGTCTCATTAATTGCCAGAAATATCTCTTGTAACATTCTTCCGGGCTTTAAGGAGCAAACTCTACCTGCTTTTCCTGTGGTTAGCATGGTTCCAGTACCTGTCTGTCATCTGTTTCCCACTGCAGCCCTTATTTCAGCAATATACCCATGAGTCATGAGACACAAATCTGTTGGAAAGCAAACATTGATAGTTTTGGAGTTCATAGACAGATTTGAACAAATCGTGTTACTTATAACCAAAGATAGTGGTCATGATTTTTAGAATGGGAAGCCTTCTCTGTGCACCAGGGTTAGAAAACAGCTCTGAACCTTCCCAAGGCTGTCCCATCACTCCATTCTGCTCACAGTACTTTTAAACTTCTGTGGGTGGGTCCCATCAGGTGCGCAAGGTGGTCCTGGGATCCCTGACTCATCTTTATTACATACAGACACTGCAATCTAAGGCAACGTGAATCAGTTTGGCTGCTCGTATGTTTTAATGACTCAGGTCATTGGGGTGGAGCAGTGCCTGACCTCTTTCTGCTGGCGTATGCCTCCCTCCTCTCCTAGGAGCCCCCTGGGTCCCAGGCAATAATTCTTCGATTCATAAATTCCTAAGAGATAAATTTAAAGCTCTATGCTGTGGATAAGAACCAGTTCTGAAATGTTTAATAACCCCTGCAGTAAAATACCCTTCTCCTAGGGGTAGATTCAAAGGGTCAGCTCTTCATCAGGTGCAGCTGAACTTTACAGTGTGCACTGTCCCCATCTGCAGTGGGAGTCACTTTGCCCACTGCTTGGTGGGCATGGGGTATTCTGCCCTTTGTAGAAAATACTAGTGAAGAGGCAAATCACCTTGAGAAGGCATTTCAAATTCCAAAATAAAAGAAATACTAAAGCAGAAGAGGAAGAAATCATGATTACTCTTTTACCTTGGTACAGCAGTGTGCTTGTTCCCTTTTAGCCTTTTTTCTTTTAGAAAAGGAAAACTCCTTTCTTTGCTTAAAGAAATAAAGTTTGAAAGCTGTAAAGAAAGAAGGACTAGAATCCTCTGAACTTCCATCAGGAACGTTGCTACATTCAGCCTAGGGTTGTGTGGGTGGTGGTTTTATTTTTGGTTTGTTTTGGTTTTGGTTTGATTTTTTTTTTTTTTTCAGTGTAAAGTTTTAACAACTAATTAATTTCCTAAAATTCAAACTGAGTTTACTTACCTATTCTGGGATTAAAAAAAAAATAAATAAAAAAATCAATGTATTTCAAACCACAGTGGTTTTTTCCCACGTTTAAGAAGAGCTGGCTGAGACTGGGGTATTTTTGATTTGGAAAGAAAGTGCTTAGGTGCCTTTTTCCCACTTAGGCACTGACCTCAAACCTTCCTGATAGCTTCCTATGTGGTGGCTTGACACTGTTTCCAAGCACAATTTGAAGACCCCCCAAAAAAGAACAGAGCCTCTTTGCAATTCCTAGTTTGCTTTCCTTATCAGACTCTTCTTTTCAAGGTTATTTTTAGCCTCATTCAGCATTTCAGGGGAAAAAAAGAGGTGTCCTCTGGAGTTTTTTGCTACTCCGATGTAAGAGCTTGAGAGGAGGCGAGTATCCCACCACACATCCTGCCCTTTTCATCTGATCTGTGACATTAAAAAGGTACAATTTTGGAGCTTCTCACTCTTCATAACCTGTTGTTTAGTTAGTGCCATTGGAAATACAGCAGCGAAACTTAACAGTGGCATCCAAATCTGAGGAGATGAAGCAGGGAGGATGGAGTGACTCTGAGGCATGACTAGCACACCACAATGGAGAAGTTCAGCAGAATGGGTAAACAAGAAGGGGTTTGATGTGTTAATCAAAAGACGGGAGGAGGAAAGGAAGGAGGTAAGTAGGCAAATCAAGGTTTCAAAACAAGGTAAGGAAATGAGTAAAGAATTCAAATTGGGTGCAACGGAGGGAATTGGGGAGCAGAGGTCCAGGCAGATCGGTCACACAGTATTTGTGCACAGATGTTTTTAGATGGCTACTGCTCACCTGAAAGCAATGAAGGTGTTGCTGTCCACCTGCCAATCACCAGGAGCCAAATTTCCCCGTATTTGGGGCAAAGCTCAGCAGGACTATCCTTTAAACCACAGCACTCTAAGAGGAGCCCTGAAGATTTCAGAGCTGGAGTGGGGCATAATGGGGGACAATTAAGTGTTTGGGTCCACTTCACCTCTCCAGCTCATTTTGCATCAGCAGTATTTGTTTAAATTAAAGCAAAACCAGACCTTTTCCTTCCAGCAGCTGCTTTAGGTCTGACAGGCAGTGACAGAAGTCCTGGCACTCAGGCTGAAAGCGCTGCTCCTGCAACAGTGCCTGGTGTGGCAGAGCTTTTAAGCACGTGCCAAACTTTAAGCAGAGGAGTTTGGGCAACCTTAGTATGACTTGTTGGATCAAGACCCAAGCATGGGAAAGAAGAGGTACTGAAAACAGGCCGGGGGGTGGGGGGGGAAAGAATTGATTTTTCCACCGTGGAATAATGCCCTCTGGGAGAAGCACTGCTGCTTGTGTCAACTCCAGCAGGAGTGTGCAGCCCACTGGGATGTGCTCTCCCAAGCACCCTCCAGCTCTGGTGGGAATCGCCTCAACAACCGGCACTTTTCCTTCCACGATCCCTTCTAGTCTGTAGCAGCATGCAAAATGAGCAGAGGCAGAAGCAGTCGGTGGAGAAATTCCTTCCAGGATTTTACTGTTCATACCTTTAAAAGACACTGTCCAAGTAATGAAAAGCCTGGAGGGAGGAAGGCGGAGAGTAGGAAAGAGAAATTGGTGTGTGGTGTCTCACTGCACCGACTCATCTGTTCTTTTGGGGCTCCAGCACAGGAGCAATGGAGCAATACAGCTGGGTCACTGAATAAAATGAGGGCTTTAGCCCCAAATCTGCCTCCTGTTGCCTCCCCCTTGCAGTTACTCTAACTGGGAGAGGGAGGAATCCTCCAAAAAATGGTTGATAGCTTCAAGCAAGGCTGGAATTTTACATGTTACATTGTGCTTTATGGATGTTATTTGTGGGCAAAATGTAGCCACCTTACACCATCTCATACGGCATTTTGTGGTCCATTTCCCCTCAAACCCAGGTGCTGAGAACGCTGTCTTAAAAACATCCTGCCTGGCTGAAAATGCGGGGTTTTAGGGTGTTGGGCTGTTTTTTTTTTGGTCCGTTTCGCTAAGACCGACAGGGCTAAACTTCGAAGAGGGGTTTGGGGACAGCAGGCAGCCAGGGCAAGGATGCTCGGCGGGGCACGCCACCTCCGCGTATCCCCGCGGGTCTCCCCTTCCTTCCGCGCATCCCCGCGGCTCTGCGCTCCCCTCCGCGGGGCACCGGCCGCCACCTCCGCGCATCCCCGCGGGTCTCTGCTCCCCTCCGTGGCTCTCCGCTCCCCTCCGCGCGTCCCCGCGGGGCACCAGCCGCCACCTCCGCGGCTCTNGCTCGGCGCTGCAGGATGCCGGGGGGCAAGAGAGGGCTGGTGGCACCGCAGAACACCTTCCTGGAGAACATCGTCCGGCGCTCAAGCGGTGAGACATCCCCCCCCTCCGCCCATCCCCTCTGTTGGTCCATCCATCCGTCCACCCGTCCGTCGGTCCATCGCTTCGCGGCGGCTCCCCGGGGGGGGGGCCCCCCCCCGCCCCCCCCCCGCGGGG
>VXBW01002714.1:308295-361079 GCA_013400375.1 Thinocorus orbignyianus | reverse complement strand
TTCAGCGCTTTGAATTTGTAGCCTTTTTTTTTTCTTTTTTTTTTTTTCTTTCTTTTTCTTTCTTTTCTTTTCTAGGGGGGCTGCTTCTCAAAATAAGAACTCAGCATTTACATTTCTACTATCCTCTCTGCTCACCAGGTCATATTTTTCCCTTCTTGTTCTTTTATTTCTTTAATAATTGGGTCTGTGACTGTTGTCGTTCAGTGTTACAAAGTCTTTGTAATTCTGTGACAGTTTAAAGTCTGTGGCAAAGGTACTGGGAAAAGAGGATGAGGGAGTGACTGTATTTGGACGGTGATAATCTTGGGGCTGAGCAAATTTGGAAAGAACTGTCTTCAGTTGCTCTCTACAGCTCTTCTGTTAGGTGAATAGTTACAAGACTGGTTCAGGACCCCACAGCCATCAGAGCATTCCTTGCTGCTGGAGTTAATTTGATCCAGTGCAAAGCACTGTGCTGTACACAGCTCCATTAAAGTTAAGATGCGGTTGCAGAACATCTCTTTGGGTGTATTAATGTGGATGCTGCTTTAGTTAGGTCCTGTGCTAGNTTTTTTTTTTTTTTTTTGGCAGCGTCTTTGCACTGGCACGTAGCTACTGAACCATAGGAGTGTTTGCACAAATCGAGTCCAGTTAGAGACCTCGACTTTGCATCTGCTAGAAGATATCTCGTTGGCCAGCCCAAGTTTAGAGTGACCCTCCTGTGCGAGAGCACTATTGTGCCAGCGTGCATCCAGGGCTGTGAATGGGAAAGGTGGGCAAGGCAGAGCACTCAGAGAAGTTGTCGTATGTATTATTGAACAAGACACTTAATGTGATGTGAGGTCCTGCTGAAAACTGCTCACTTCCACCTTTCTGGCTTCACCACACGTTCTAATGTGGTTTGCTGTGCTGGCTTGAAGTTGATTTTGATGGTGGATAGTGAATTAGAGATTAATTGATTTTGCCAGCAGCAGGAGTGGGATGAAGACCTAGAATTTGTTTTAAACTGTTGTATGTTAAAATGTGAGCTTGGACCCTTCTGGGGAGGCTTCCTCCCTCTTATGTTGTGTGTTTGGCAGATGACTCCTGTGGCAAGCTCTGTAGCTGCACAACCACTAAGACCTGCAATAGTGTATTTATTTACCAGAATATTAAATGCAGGCTTAATTAATCTGAGTTTATATAGCACTTTCCTCTTGACAATTTCAAAGCGCTGGGTGGAATTTAATTACACTTCACAGCTCCTTGTGGAAGAGAACACACAGAGGCATTCCCAACCTCTTCTTAGTACAGTGGTGTAAATGGGGGCTTGGGGCATCACAGTTGTTTTCCCAAGGTCATGCAGCAAGTCGGTGGCAGGGCTGGGAACACAGTTTGGGATTGCCACACTCCTGTATCATGCTCTAATTAAATCACATGTCCTCCCTGGTGAAAGCTCAGCAAAGCTTTGAGATGTCAAGAACTGGAAAAGCTCGGAAGGCTTTTGAACATTGTACTTTAAAAGCACGTATCCCTCTCCAGTTTTTAACCCGGTCTAATTTGGAAGTGTAAATCATGCTGATCTGGTCATTCATTCTGCTTTTTCTCTGCCACTGATGATGCATAAGCACAATGCTACAGAGGCAAGCCTGCCCCGTTGGAAAACAAAGTGAAAAGTGGATTGGGAATTTGCTTCTAACTCACATAAGTGGTCAGTGTTGTGCCCCGAAATATGATTTAGTTCTTGCTTTTATCATCCAGGACGTAACTTTATTTGTCCTTTATAGAAATAGTAATTTTCGTTGGATTTAGCACTGTTTAATCCAAATATAATGGTATCCAATAGAGCAAATCTGGTTCAAGTGTCTCCTGCGAGTGCTTGGTAGAAGACAAGGATTTGGTTTGCTCACCGTGTTTTAGGTTTTGTTTTTATATTTGGATTTACCTGTTTCCAAGAGATTTTTCATTTACAAGTTGAGGAATGGGAAGAAGGAAAGACTGATACTGGTTTTAATCCTCAGAAAAGCCCTTCAATCACCTCTTCTGGTTAGAGAAATCTCTTTTGAGATTTCTCACTCTTACGCAATTGCATGGTGCTTCTTGACCATAAATCTTTTCTTAACAACCAGGAGAAAGTTTGTAGATAAAGGTAGTATCTTCTATTGGGCAACAGATACAGCTGGAAAAAATTAGACAGGTATTTTGGCAGATAGGCTCCTCTTCAGGTGAAATGGAAGCAATGGTTTCCAAATGAAATCTAGGTGGAGAGATATTACTCAGAATTGCCAGAGATGGATCTGAATAACAAAATTTATAGACAAAGTTGCAATAATTTTAAGATGTGGGAAGTCAGAGCTGACATAGTGCGAAAACGGCGTGCAGACTTGGTGTGGTGGCCAGCCTGGTGTTAAAATCACATATTCACTTCTCAGCATTATTCATGCATTTTCTGTTTTTCACCCCAGCTTTGGCTACAAATCGGGTTAAGATTGCAAGAGAAGTGCTTGCAGTGAGACAGTTGTGAGCAAAGACTCGAAGAGCCATGCAGAAAGGAGCAGGGTGGCTGCATCTCTTCTGTCCTCTGCGTGGATGGGTGGGATTTCGGGGCTGCTGTGCTAGGTGTTCCCTTCGCAGCCAAGGTCCTTGGGAAAGGTGGAGCACTGCCAAAGCAACGTGGGAGGTCCCACAATGTGCCTCTGCCTGGGGTACCTCTCTTTTGGAGGTGACTTTATGTGTTGGAGCTTGTGAAGTGTTTTAGAGCAGCAGCATGGTGTGCTTTTTGGGCAGCAGCATCAGGTTGCAGGTGGTTCCCAAAGCGTTTTGTGGTGGATGGATCTTCTTTGTGGGTTCTTTGCCTCAGCTGTGCTACTCTAGAAGAGAGGTAGACCATTTGGGGAGAAGCTGGATCTGTCTTTACACTAACTGCTGCCTTTGGTAAAAAAGGNTTTTTTTTAACTTTCTTTTAAAGCATAGTGAAAATCCATTGAGTAAAAGTCTTGTCTGAGGCTCACAAAGATTTATACAATCTCACTACAGCCTTGATTGTGTCCTGGAACTTCAGAACACTGGGTGTTTTCCTGAGCTGAAAGAAGAAGTGTTCTGTGAAAGCACTGGGTTAGATCCCATTAAGGTGACTGCCTTTTACTGCCATTAGTATTTTGGACTTTTAATAAGGGCCTTCCTTAGGGCAACGTTCTCTCCTCAGATGTTCTCAGCAGCCTCTGCCCGTTATTACTAGTATTATTGGTTGCTTCTTCAGTGCTCTCCGAGCTCCTGCTGTCACTGACCTCAGCTCAGCATCGTGGAGGTGCTGTGGGCACAGAATTGCACAAGTCCCTAGAACAGGGCTGGGCTTGAGGACCTGGCTGGTCTGCAGAGGGATCCAGCCAGCTGAACCATGCACGGAGGGGCAGAGAAACGTTTCTGCCTTCCCTGTCCATTTTTACCCTTCGCATATTCTAGTGGCCAAAGCATTAAGCTTGTGTTAATGGCATGATTTGCTTTTATGGCAGTGAATGAGTTTGAGAAAAGGTTAACTCTGGGACTTTGGGCAATATGCAATTAAGAGTGCTAAGTCTGAAAGAGCGGCTTAATTTAGTGAAAGACTATGTATAGTCTTATGTATACGATGAGAGTCATCATTATTGGTTATTGTTGCAATAACTCTTAGAATCTTCCTTGGGAAAATGCATCTTTAGGTCTTTCACAAAATGTATTTTGGCACCTGAGCTGAAATCTTGGCTCTTTAAGGTTTACATGGGGATTTTACCATGAGCTTTAATGAAGCTAGCACTTAATTACTGGTCTTTTTCAGCTTTGTGCTGCGTTCCTACAATGCAATTCTGTCAGGCAGCTTTATGCCCTGCTGGGTCCCTGTAACTGTGAGGGGCGAGAGGATCAGCCCTGGGTACAGGTGACTTGTGATGTCAAGGCAGGTTACCCTGGAAGGTATCCATAGCACTAAAACAACTTTTCATTTTTATTACACTAGTATATTAAATAAAATAAGTGCTTATTTAGTTTCTCCTGTCCCTCTTACCTGCCATTGTAGCATGCTTGATATCTTACAGGCAATGTGACAAAACCTAGTTGATACACACAGGCTTCCCTCAACTAAATTAAAACAAGCTGCGTTTTCATCTGATCAAACTCAAGTTTCACGTGCTGCAGAGAGAAAGCTCTTTAAAGCAAGTTACTTCAAGTTTACAGGGTGCATCTCATTGGGAATTCTTCGAAAAAACCACGGTCCTCAGCAGTTTCCTAAATCTCTACCTAAAACCACTGTGAACCATGGGGTGAAAGTTTCCATCATCCAGTTCAGTTCACTGTGAAGAAGTTATTGAAGGGGTGACCAAGGCACTTACATCATCAGAGCTTTCTGTGGCATTCAAAGGCACAGGGTTCCTTTTGCAATTTCTATGACTTCAGGGGGCCTGCTGATATGTAAATCAGTAATTTTTACACTAAGAAGTGTTACTAAATAGCATTTGTGAGGAGTTTTCAATTGCAAGCACTCCACTTTACTTTTCAAGTTGGTTTGCTGAATGCTGAAAGATTAAACATACCTCAGTGGTGCTGAAATCAAGGGAGTTTTACGTGGTCTAAAATTTTTTGTGTGTAGTTTATTTCTTTAAAAAACGATCGTGACAGCTCAATGCTGCTGTGTTAATTCAGAACCTCAAATGATCCCATATCGCTAGCTAAAGGAGTAGCTGGGTTTCCTTGAGCTACTTTATAAACTGTGGGTTTTCTCTTGCTAAGGTTTCTTTCCGTGCGTAGGGATGGCGGTGGTGGGATGGGGTGGTGGGAGAGACCTTCTCTTCTGGGGGAAGGCTTGAGTGCTGCTGATTGCTTGCCACAAGAGGTCACTGCAAGAGTTCTTGCATTCCCAGGTTAATGTCTAAATCAGAGAGAGAAGGGAAAAATGAAATTGCTGATTTTTTTTTTTTTATTAGTAAACATGCATATTTTTTTTTTTATTACTGTTGGAAGGAGTATGTAACCAAAGAATAACGTCAGGAAGTTAAGTGGGCTGAGGAAATGCATTTAATTAGTCTATTTAACAGGGTACTCACTCTTCAGTGGTTAACTGGGATTTTAAGTTGTCCTTCTGGAAAGCTAAGGGAATAGAATTTTCTGGTTTGATAAAATTAAGTAATGGAAGAAGATTTTGGAGTTAGAACTCTGATGACCTGCTTTTCAGGGAGACTAAAAAAAAAATAAATAAGAAGTCTAATATTTGTTTATTCAGCAGACTGGGTAACTGGCTATTTTAAATGCTGAGCCCTGGGTAACCCAGATCCTGCACGCGTGGAAGGGAGTCTGGCTCCTGGCTTCTGAAGAGCCCCTGGGGAGACATGCCTGGAGCAGCACCTTGGCGCTGGGCTGGGATCCATCCTCTTGATAGTTTTGCTTCAGCCATTTGCACGAAGTGGGTAGCACGGAAAAAGGCAGACAATTTCTCTGCCAAAATGATTTTTTTTTTTTTTGAGGTGCAGCCAGGACTAGCTTTGGCTGAGCATTTGCAAGAGGAGCTCCCGTGGATCAACAACTACTGTTACTACAGTTTTCTGATCTGGGGATGTGAAGCAAACACTCCTGTTTGTATAAAGCCAGAAATCTGATTTTTTGGTTGCTCCCCGAGGGTGCCTGTGTGCCTTGAGTGAGAGCTACAGTGTGCTCCAGTTTAAATTTAGTCTATGTTGTGTTCTGCATAATTTAATAGAGAACAGATTCAGTGGTGGCATTTAGAAGATAACCGGGATAGGTGAGGATTGGTTTAACTCTAGGATAAATGACTGTGTGTGGGAGAACCTGTGATGGGAAATGGATGAAATGTCATCTCACAGGCAGCTCAGGGACTCTCTCCTGTCCTTATTGGTGTGAAACTCTTCCTGTGGCCAGTGATGAAGTTGGGCCACCAAAAAGGCAGGGGACTGCGCTGTTTGTGGACTTTTGCATTCAGAATGATTAAAGTTCATTTTTCAAGTTTTTACCAGGTAAATTCCAGGCAAATTATCTAATCTTTCTTGCTGAGCTCGCTTGCTAAATTGGTGAAAGCTGCTGTGTTCCCAGCTAAGTGACTTACACGTGGATTTAATATTTCAGCCAATGCTCACTTATTTGTCTTTTGGTTTGTTTGAGGAGGCTTTATTTGGGACAGTAAAAAAGTTCATTTTAGCAGAGTTGGTATGGTGGCATCTTGCTCTGTGTTTAGCCCTCATTTTCATAATATGAATATTAAATAAAAATGATGCTGGCACAGAAAGGTAATGTAAAGAGTTAGTCCTTTGAGAGGTGGTGGTTTTTTTGTTGGTTTTTTTTGTTTGTTTGTTTGTTTTGTTTTTGGTTTTGGTGGTTTTTTTTTTTTTTTTCAGGCAAGCAGCACTTAATGTGCTGGATAAATTGAATGACACTGATGTTTTGCATGTTGTAAAGACACCAGGGAAATAATAGCTTTGTTAGAAAATAGCAGTGTGGTTTTATAGTAAGAAGTATAAAGAGCTGGTGGAGGTCACTGCTTGTCTGCAGCCGCCCCAGGAGCTGGAGGGATGTTGGTGCCAAATGAGATGGGTTTCAGGGGCATGTTGGTGCCCTCCAAAAGGGCTTAGGATTTTCTGTCATATTCTGTGGGGATGCGGTACGTCTTGAGCATGTAGTTGGAGTCACTGTAAACACCACAAGAAACAGGTATTATCAGGGCCAAGACTTGCTTGGAAGAGTTAAAAGAAAATAATCAAACAAAAAGAGAACATTTTTTAGGAGTTCCCTCCCCAGCACACACACACACAGAGGAGCCTCTCCAAGTTTTCCAAGATGATCTAAATGACTGCAGCAACATACGGACCCTGCGTAGTTAGAAGGAGAGTAATTTTACAACAGTTTAAGTGATTTGGGTCTTTTATAAGACAGTATTAGCAAAAAAAGGCAAATTCTAGATGTCTTAAAGACCCTCTCAGGTCCAGGCTGCATTTGCTCTGCGATGGAAGGGCATAATTCTGAAGGACAGCTCTATGTAAAGTTGCTTGAGCTAGGAGTTCCTAGATGGAAGCACTACCTCTCTTTATCATTATAGTAATTACTTGTAATTTTTATAATGACAAATATTATAATACGCAAATATGTATAATAATTTGTGCAACATACGCATTTTTATAATTTGTAACTACTATAGTAATTTGTGTTCTGCTACTGCTTCATGTTTTCAATGATGGCTTTTCTAAAAAGATTAATTTCCTGCATTCTTGAGCTGAGATGGAATTATGAAATAGTGATTTAAACAATTTTGGTAACAAACGGTACCCAAACATTCTTGAGAAAAGATGATTAGGGACAACTTTTCTCACTTGGCTAAGCATATCTCCTGAAATGATTTAGCTGTTCTTGCTCTCCTGTGATTACGTAATGTGAATTTTACACTGCTTTGGGCATTTCGTTGGTTAAAAAAAGAAAAAAAGAATTGCTTGCACACTGTGGTGGTTTTTTATTATTATTATTATTATTTTTGTTTTTTTAACAAAGCAGGGCTCAACGCTGTGTTGAGTACTAGCTACTGCAAGATAGGCTAAGATTAAAGGCTTGCTGCTCTACAGCCTTTGTGCAAAAGAACCTTTTTTACAGCAACAGCAAATGCAGGACCTTTAACAATTTTGTGTTTATCAACCTGAAATTTTGCTAACTCTACACCTCTAATACCCCAGTTCCTTGTCGTAAGTATTAAACCTTGTAAATAGGAGAGTTATTTCAGTGAATAAAAAGCTTGCTGGCTTCCTAAGTAGAATCTAGGAGCACTGAGACAGGCGAGTCTGCTGGCCGAGCCCTGCGTCCCTGCTCTCTTATAGACAGACATCGGTATTTAGATGTCTTTATTCAAAGAATTTATGTAACCTACAGGCTCTTTATAGTAAATCAGAAAGGGGGATGGGCAGAGAAAGAGGTTAGGCTCCAAAGTGGAGACGTTACTGGATATAGAAGGGGTCACAGCACAGGATTCAATGCAAAAGCTCCTCTGTGTCCCTTTGCATTCTGCAATTTTAATAAATTATGGTCAGAAAAAAAAGAGTTTCTCTCAAAGTGTCCTGCTGTCCAGTACACAGTTTGGATGTTTACAGCTGGGTATGGACTGGCTAATGTAAAATTAAATCTGCCTGGAGTTTTGGTCTGTATAAATTGTAGAAATAGTTAAGAATTAATATGTGTCTTGGTTGGAGAAAATAACATGACTGCAGATAAAATGCAGGGTAAGGCGTGGAGTCCTGTGGATGCTGAGACTTAGGCACACAACAAAACCCAAGGATCAGATGCTGACCCATTCTTCCTTAAATTTTATCAAGCTACTCACTGAGCAACTGCCTTAATGGAACATGGCTTTGTGCCTGCAGTTAGGTTCATTGATCTCTAACAAGATGCAAACATTGATTCAAGGTTTTTCTTGAGTTGGAATA
Source organism: Thinocorus orbignyianus (assembly GCA_013400375.1). Taxonomy (NCBI): domain Eukaryota; kingdom Metazoa; phylum Chordata; class Aves; order Ciconiiformes; family Thinocoridae; genus Thinocorus; species Thinocorus orbignyianus. The sequence continues at coordinate 352,677 of VXBW01002714.1, read as the reverse complement.
GGGGACACATACATAGTCACGTGCTGAGTGTGGATGAATAAGCCTTATTTGCTTAGGAAACAAGGATAAAAAAGAAGTCGGTTAAGCAAAGGAAAATTCATGGGGACAAAAGAAAACATATTCTAATATGTGGTCAAGTTTCTAGTACATATAGTTTATATCGTCAATATTAGTATGATAGAATCATGCTTGTAAAGGACCTCTGCAATTGAGTCCAACCATACACACAGAAAACCTCCCTACAATCTCAGCCGCTGGAGAGTATCTACCAAGGGACTTCCAGCGTATAATTTTTCTAATGTTAGGGGAGTTTTCTTTTTTAAACTGTCAACAGTTTGGCTTTATGTTTTGTTCCCACCCAAGTTTCTGGTGGATTTGATAAGTTTAGTGAGTGCCTTATCAAGTATTTTGAGACCCTTAGGTATAAAGAAGTATAAAAGCTGTAGAAGACGACCATTAAACACTGTGTGTCAGCTGCTGGCTGCAACATGTCTTCTGCTGTGTACTCTGTGTCCTGAAACAGTTACGTGGTGGGAATATGCAATTCAGGTTGTGTGTTGGATGGGGAGGTCTTGAAGCAGGTTTATTTGCTTTTCATGGTCCTCTGGGGGGTGCCCAGAGATACCCAGCATCCAAGAGTGAGTTTGGCATTGTAGGCTGTCATCACTTGTGTTCTGCCCATTGCATTTAGGTATGTGAGCAAAACTTTGGCCAAAGGTAGTCCTATAAAGAAATCTCTTTCCACATCTGACTAGAGGACTTCTAATATTGTTGTTTCCCTGTATGATGAGAAGTTAAGAATTGCTTATGCCGCCGTCCTCTCCAGCTGCTGGGGTGCAGTGGTGGTAGGGTGGCCACCACTGGGGGAGCCCAGTGGGTTTTGGGGGCTATTTGTGTATCCCCTTTTCCAAGTTGGAGAAGATGCAGGGGGTTGAGGGTGGGAGGGGTATTAATACATTGGAATGAGCTCCAGCAAACCCTTTGGTTTCCAGGGGCTTAGGATGTCCATGGGACCTGATGAAATTCATCCACGGGTCCTGAAGGAGCTGGTGGACCAAGTTGCAAAGCCACTTTCCATCATATTTGAGAAATCGTGGCAGTCTGTTGAAATTCCCGCGGATTGGAAAAAGGGGAACATAACCCCAATATTCAAAAAAGGGAAAAAAGAGGAGCCAGGAAACTATAGGCCAGTCAATCTCACCTCTGTGCCTGGCAAGATCATGGAGCAGATCCTCCTGGAATCTCTGCTAAGGCACATGGAAAATAAGGAGGTGATTTGAGACAGCCAACATGGCTTCACCAAGGGCAAATCCTGCCTGACAAACTTGATGGCCTTCTACAATACTGCTACGAACTTGATGGACAAAGGCAGAGCAACAGACGTCATCTACCTGGACTTAAGCAAAGCGTTTGACACTGTCCCGCATGACCTCCTAGTGTCCAAATTGGAGAGTCATGGGTTCGATGAATGGACCACTCGGTGGATAAGGAACTGGCTGGATGGCCGCACTCAAAGAGTTGTGGTTAATGGGTCAATGTCCACGTGGCGGCCAGTGACGAGTGGTGTCCCGCAAGGGTCAGTACTGGGACCAGTACTATTTAACATCTTTGTTGGAGACATGGACAGTGGGATAGAGTGCACCCTCAGCAAATTTGCCGATGACACCAAGCTCGGTGGCGCGGTTGACACGCTGGAGGGAAGGGATGCCATCCAGAGGGACCTGGACAGGCTTGAGAGGTGGGCTAATGCAAATGGCATGAAGTTCAACCAAGCCAAGTGCAGAGTCCTACACCTGGGACGTGGCAATCCCAGGCACAAATACAGGTTGGGCAGAGAATGGCTGGAGAGCAGCCCTGAGGAGAAGGACTTGGGAGTGCTCATGGATGAGAAGCTCAACATGAGCCGGCAGTGCGCGCTGGCAGCCCAGAAAGCCAACCGTATCCTGGGTTGCATCAAAAGAAGTGTGAGCAGCAGGTCACGGGAGGTGATTCTCCCCCTCTACTCTGCGCTTGTGAGACCCCACCTGGAGTACTGTGTCCAGTTCTGGAGTCCTCAACATAGAAAGGACATCGAACTGTTGGAACAGGTCCAGCGCAGGGCCACCAAGATGATTAGAGGGATGGAGCACCTCTCCTATGAGGACAGGCTGAGAGGGCTGGGGCTGTTCAGCCTGGAGAAGAGAAGGCTCCGGGGAGACCTGATAGCAGCCTTCCAGTGTCTGAAGGGAGCTCCAGGAGAGCTGGAGCGGGACTCTTTGTCAGGAAGTCTAGTGACAGGACGAGGGGTAATGATTTTAAATTGGAAGAGGGGAGATTTAGATGAGATATTAGGAAGAAGTTCTTTCCTGTGAGGGTGGTGAGGCACTGGAACAGGTTGCCCAGGGAAGTTGTTGATGCCCCATCCCTGGAAGTGTTTAAGGCCAGGTTGGATGGGGCTTTGAGCAACCTGCTCTAGGGAGAGGTGTCCCTGCCCATGGCAGGGTGGTTGGAACTTGATGATCTTTAAGGTCCCTTCCAACTCTAACCATTCTATGATTCTATGATTCTGTCTCCTGTGTTCTTATCTGTACTGTGCTGAGGAAAGCTGAGCTGAGTCCCCCATACATAAAGGACTGTGGAAAGCCAGGGGGAATTTATGTAACGCTGAGGCTCTACTACGTGTGTCCTGCTGCTTGTAACAAGGGCATCTCCCTTTAGGTAGGAAAGCAAATTTTTAAAGTTGGGACTTCGGCTTACGAATATTTGTGATGGATTCAAATGAATTCTTTGAGTTTAAAAGTCTTAGATTGCACAGAATCTAAACTTCTGTTTCTCGCGTTGGTCGGCTTTTAAGTATTTTTAATCTGCTTTTCTGTAGAAAATCCAGTAATCTCCAGATTTTTTTTTTCCAAATTCATGCTTAGAAAGAAACGATTTTTTTTTTTATTATTACACCTTCCTTGTTGAACAGGATAATGTTTGCATAATATACAATCCAGTAACTTACAAACGCTCTGGGAAGGGCGTGTATAGCTCATGCAAACCCAGTGTCACTTTTATGTGAAAATGAATGTGTGCACCTGAGTATATGTCTGTAAGTAATTGGCATAACCATTCTTTGGCTATTATGAGGAAAATTTGTAAAAATGTCCTTAATTTTTTTTTTTTTTCTGCACGAGAACTACTTAAAGGAACACGTCCTATAATTTCTATGCAGCCACAACTTTTAATAATTATATTTTAATAGCTTTTTAGCATCGATGAATGGAGTCAGTTAGTTCCATAGCTGCAGTCAAAATGAAATTGAAAACTAATGGTAAAAATAAAGGAACCTCTGAAGATCATCCCAGGCTACAATTTGAGAACATCTACTAAGTAAGAATATAATTCCTGAAACAAAATGAGGAATGTTTACAGTGTCGATGAACATGAAGTCCCACAACATTGTGTTTAAGCAACATGGGTGTTTCCTTCTTTGGAAATACCTTGCTCAAAGCAGGGATGGAAGAATCTTTCCAGACTAGTGAATAAGACTATTGTAGGACTAACTCATAATGAGTTGATGCCAGTCCGTGTGTATAAGCTGTAGGCACAGACTGAAAGAACAGATGACGGAAGCGATATTTAAACCTGAGTTCCGACTCCTAGAAATACTCCATGCCAATATTTTGTATTTACAGCAACGGATGCATGTTACTAGGATGAGCCAAACCCACCTATTTGTCTTTTTAATAGACTGCCACTGAAGTTCAATACCTGTTTTGTGTTATTTGGTGTGTAAGTCCCTTTGACGCTTCTCCTCAGTGGCTCCTGGCAATCTCCGTCCCTCATTCCACGGTTGCTGGCTGTGTCCTGCAAAACAGACTGGGACCTGCCAGGAGAAAAAATTGACTTGTCTTAAGCAAGAGAGTCACCATCAGCACTGGACACGCATACAGTTCAGCATTTAAAACTCAGTTTGCAAGTTAATTTAAGGTTGATTTCAAGATATGTATCAAATGAGAATCAAACATGATACCTTGCCCACATGCTGTGAATAAATGAATCCTTTCTAAATTGTTAAAGCATTGGTGCTTGTAGCAGTATGTAAGGGTGTAAGAAGCATCTTACATTATGAAGAGTTACCCTGTTTTATCATGATTTCTTTTCTAATGTCCATTTTGATTTCAGCTCCCTCTGAAATTTCACAGCAGAAGTCACCGTCATGAATAACTTTGCATCTGCTGTTTCACACATGGAGGATCTAAGTGTACTTTGCCACTGACAACAGCCTTTTCTCTGTTTATCTCTTTCTCTTTCCAGAATCCAGTTTTCTGTTGGGAAACGCTCAGATTGTGGACTGGCCTGTAGTTTACAGTAATGACGGGTTTTGCAAGCTCTCTGGCTATCATCGAGCTGACGTCATGCAGAAGAGCAGCACTTGCAGGTATGCTGACTGCATGTCTCTTGCCACTCGATGCACTTGTAAAATTATAATTTCCTGGGAAGAACAATGAGGTTTTGGAAGAAGGATTGATGTAAGAAAAAACATTGTTTTGCAGAAATTAAAGTATTGAAACAGGCTTTAAGCGAAAGAAACCAGCAACTTATCCAGGACATGGTAAAGCTTTTAACCATGTGTACTGAGTTAAGCACACTGGTGAATAACTTCCAGTAAAGTCAATAATTAGTTCCACCAGGATCAACAAGACACTTAAATACTTAATGTTAAGTTCTTTGTGAAATCTGAAGTAGTTTAGGATCCTCTAAAACTTAATCCTACATAAAATAAAGCTAAATTTCAGTTGTTTAGATTTTCAAATTTTATTTAGAACATCTACAAATTTAATATATTTCAGCCAAATTTGTTTTGAAAGCAAGCCAGATCTACCCAGTTCATAAATTCCTGTTATCTTCATATGACTGCATTGCATTGCAGGAATAAAGACTGTTTGATAGAAAAGCTTTTAAAAAGTTTTTAACAGTGAATGAGGGTGAACTACAGGTGCTCCCAAAAGAGGGGATAAATATTATGAGGGTTTAGACCTTATTCTTCTCTCATTTGAGATTTATCCTGGCTAATAGGAGTACTAATGTGCTCTAGTTAATGATCCAATGAAGGAAGTGGGATTTTAGGTGATATATTTCAAAGGCTTTTTTACTAGATTTTCATTATTTCTCCTGTTACCATTCCAGGAGGCAGTGTTTTTTTCCTTTTGTCAATGGTCTTTCAGGAGCAGGCAGCTGTGATTTATAGTTAGATGTGCATCTGTGTCTTTTCTGCTTCATTCTTTAAAAGGAGATGCTTTGGGGAAAGACTAAATCCCTTGTGTGTGTGTGAGCACAGTAAACCAGAGATAGAGGCAACAAGGAATGTCCTGGGTTGAGTGACAAAAGACTAACTTCTCTTCTAATGCTGGGGAAGATGCTGGTGTCTGAATTCAGGAAAGTATTTACTTTATAGCCAGCTAGACTATGTGGGATTCAAGGTCTCGGTGTGTTTGAGCCTTGCCATGTGCAGGGATGAGGAGGAGCAAGGCCTGGACATTTGACCCAAGCTGGCCAACAGGATTATTTCATACTGTGAATGTCACATTCAATATAAAATAGAAGAGTTTGCTGCATAGTTCTCTCTCCCTTGATGGTGGTGGTCCAGAGAATTCCTTGTGCTGGTGCTGGGCCCCTGAGCCCTTCCCTTCCTCCTAAAGCTCTTGTGCTTGCAGTGTCTGACATTTGCTGTCCCTGCTGGGACTTCACAGCTTCCTGCTGATAGAATGGGCTGAGTACAATTCTTGTTTATTTTATGTCAGTATCAGGATTAATATTGGTTCTTTACTATTACTGTTAATTATTTGGTCTTACCCTATTAAATCTATTTAGATTTCAACCCTCATGTTTCCTTGTTTTCCCCGATTCCTCTTCCCAGGTGGGGAGGGGTCACTGGGTAATAGAATAATTATCTAAATGACAGCAAATTGTTACAGGTTTTCTCAAACCATAATAGTGATGTGCAAGTTTGTGTAGGTTTTCCCTTCATGCATTCATGGAACGACCAGCTCCAGGGCACTGGAGGAGGGGGGGGTTACACATCTACAGCAATGATTTTTGGCAGATGGGTGCTGCCAGACACTGATCCATGGCTGATGCTTCAGCTGGCCAGGCGTAGGGCAGGCATTGAGCCCATCCTTGGATGTCAGGCATCTCTTACTCCTTTATATTGAACTGTATAAATTTCCGGTGAGCCAGCACATTTATAGTCTGTGCACCTTAAAATAATTACAGGTACAGAATGGGATTGTAGGAAACTGTTGAGGAATACCTCTCTGAGAATAATTTCCCCGTCCCTCAACGTTTTGGTCCCCTCAGTATTTGGTACCATTTGAGTGCTTTTTATGAATGCGATAGGCTCTAATTACCATTTGTAAGGTAAATCGTACAGGTGAATCATACAGATGTAAATTCAAGCAGGAATTATAGTGGAAAATGTGATTGGTAGAAAAGATACATATATACATATATATATAAATATTTTATTATCCTTCTATATATCTATCTCTGGATTTTAGAGAGACTTCTGTACACTCAAATCATGGCCAGCTCTTCTTTTGTGCCTGGGTCTTAGCTGGTGGAGTTCTAGATGCAGTGTGATGTTTCCTGCTTCCCAGGAGACGACACAGTCTTTGCAGATTACAGGAGAGCTGGAGAGGTTTTCAGCATGTTCTGATATGCAGCGTGTAGTCTTCCAGAGCAACATCTTTGGAACTGCTTTCTAATGAAGAGCTGTACTAGTATATGGAATGGAGGATAGTCGTGGGGTCAGTGGTGCCTACTTAAGCTTACTCTGCAGAATGTAGCTGTTGCTGATTGTGAGTATGATAAAGGACAACAATCATATCTTGATATTGGGTAAGTTTGCCTCTGCCTATAAGATACAGTGCCTTCAAATCAGCTTTCACCTATGCTTTTCTTCAGGGTAGTCCAGCAAGTATTCAGTATATTCTATTTCTGTCTGTTCCACCCCATATCCTACACTGGGGCAACTCATATGTGATCCTTATATTTGATCTCAGGTGGTATTGGCTGATAGTGGTATCAGGGAGAGGTGAGAGCACTGGAGGTGTGAGTGACTTTTGTTCTGGCTCAGGCAATGAGTTAGTCCTGTGACAAGCTGGTAATCCCTTTGAGTTTGCACCTTTCTCATCTTTTCAGTTGGCAGCAACATGCCCATTGGTAGGAAAATCACTTAGAAATACCTCAGTATGAATGCCAGTTTCTAAAGTTTCACGGACACTGTATAAAAGGCCGAGTGTACACAGGGGTCAGGCTACATGAGTATTGTGTAATGGGAATCAATGTGTGTTGTTTCACTCCAAGTTGCATGTGTGGTTTGGGATGATATATAAAATAATTGGTATGAGAGTGCTAAAATGCACGGGATTTTTACATGAAAGAACTTGTGTGCTGGTGGGGTGTTGCTGTGCCAAGTGAAAATGAGCTGGCAGTCCAGGAGGAACAGGGCATCTGCAGTTGTGACACCTCTAACTTTCAATTAACCACACAAAAAAGCCCTGCCTGGAGGTGCACGGACAGGGCAGCCAGCATGCAGGAAAACCACTTGTTTCATGCTCAGTTGCCCACAGTCGTCGCAACTTAATTCTTCCATGAATACATTGAAAGAATAAAGAGTTATAAAACATTAGACCTCAGTTTAATGGTGCAAGTAGTACCAGTATTTTCTAAATATTGTTGCTTGTCAGTTAATACTCTTGGCAAGCCTTCAGAAGAGCAAGCACCCTTTGAGTGGCTGGTTAGTAGACCCACTCTGGCATTTTTAGAATTAGCATTTTCTCCAGGCTTTGCACTGCTTGCCCTTCCTTGTGCCTGGGAGCCTTGTGCTAGGCTTGGGGTAGCTGGTTGCTGGTTTTGTTTTCAACGCAGAAACCTGCTTTGAGGTCCTGTTTATGTGTGCATTCCTGCTGTACAGGGCTAAAGGGGTTGTTTTACCTGTAACTTTTCACAGAGACATTTACAGCATCTTACAGCTCTCCCTTCTTTTGATTTACTGCCATTTCAAACGGGGTTAAAAAAAAGGTTTGCGAGTGACATCCTGGCTCCAGTGAAGCTAATGGCAAAATTTCTGCTGTGTTCAACAAAATGGGATTTTGCATGGTGGGTACAGTGTGCTGGATTTGAAAAGGGTTAGATTTGATGCTGGGATGTCACCTCTGTGACCAGATTTTTGTGTGTTTGAGAAGACATCCTTGAAAGAAAGAGAGCTTGCTGAGCATGCCAGTGGGGCCCAGGGAGCTGCACCGTTTCTCCTTAGAAATTTTTCCTGCTCCTTAAATTGCAAAGTTTTGAAGTTATTGAGGTGTATCTGTATTTGCTGCTCCTCCTGGGTAGATGTTTGTGTGTTTGTTTCTTTGTTTGTTGTAATTGGTGCCTTTCCATTACACACTTTGGATGAGCAGAGCTGTATATTGGACGCAGGATCATAAATCTTCTGTGCTTCAAGCTGTCCTCGTTCCTGGGTGATTCCTCACATGGCTGTTAAATACCGCCCTGGCGTGCACTGCAGACCTGGAGCTGTTCTGATGCTGCTTCTCTGGATCCTGACAAAGGATGGTAGAGCACAATATGAAGCTTCAGATGTGCCTTTTCTGTGCCAAGGGATACTTTCAAAGGCAGGCGGGAGTCCAGGCATCTTAGATGACAAGTGGCTTGTTTCAGAAATGGGGAAATGAGCTAAGATTGTGCCTTTCTCTGGGTATTTCAGTAAGTCTTGTTTCTCTTTGATAAGTCTATTTTCGAGGTAGTAAGATCCCCAGTAACAGAGTGGTTTTGATATTTATGTCTTGTACAGTTTGTGCTGAAGGTTCTTGACAAACACTAAGTAACAAAAATCATGAGGCAGAAAAAGACAGAGTGATTGACTGAAGAAGTAGGAGTCCCTCCGTGTCTGTAAGACACAGACTAAATTAAATTAAACCTGTGATAAGTGAAGTTCTTATGTAACTTAGACATTGAGTGGCTTTGAGGTTTCTTTGGTGCTGTTAAAAAAATCACCTTGTGAAAAATGTTTTTATTATTCCACAGGCCTTTAAAATGCCTCTTTATATGTGAAAAGAACATGAGATTTGAGTATTACAGGTTTACTGCAATAATAAGCAGCCTTTAATTTCAAACATAAAGTTGATTGATTGTATTCAGCAGTGTTAACTGGTGTTGGCCATCAGAACGGCAATTGAAATTGTCATTTTAATGCTAATTAATGATGACTTTCTGTATTACAAGGCATGTAGAGTCAAGCACTTGGTTCTTTTTTCCTTCGGGACTAAGAAAAATTGTTTTAAATCTCAAGAAAACAACAAAAAAAGATAATTGCACAACGGGCTGTGTGAAAACTACCAGCTCTTATTTTGTCTTGCAAATAGGAGAGCAGTCTGCTTTACCTCGTCAATGCATTTAAAAAGGCATAGATTAAAAAAAAAATAAAATCAAACTCTTTTTGTCATCATCTCTTGTATAAATGTATGAGAGGTTATCAGCTGAACTCGAGAAAGAAAGGCAGGTCATCTGAAAACAAGCTGTAGGCTGTGTATGTTGATGATAAGTGGTACCTTAATGAAGCCTTATGCTCTGGTAAAACCATTTCCTGTTGTCAGTCGCCGCAGTGGCGTCTCCATTATATTGCTGTCCCAAAAGTAATAATTATGACATGTTGTTTATCATTAGCTCTCCCTGTGTTACTGGTGAAGAGGAGCCCATAGTGACATACAGACGCTGTGGTTACTCTGATGCCCTGTGTCTGCCTCCATCGCCTTGTTCTGGGAGCAGCCCCATCACCCCCCTTGCTTGACTGAGTAAAGAAAAGATTCATGGTCTGGCCTTCATTGAGTATTTTAATGCTTGCCGACACTACCCTGTTTTATTGTTTCTTTCAGCATGGTAGTCATAAAATAAATGTTTATTGAACCTTTGAAGGTCTGTTGATCAATAAAAGAGAAGCTGCACTGAAACCACAGAGGCATTGATAGCTTTTCTTTTTTCTTTCACGTTCTCAGGGTTGTCTGTTGTAGGTTTGATGAATCTCAAACTATTTGTGAACAAAGAAAAGGGGTGTGTGTGTGGGGAAGTCTGATCAATTAAAAGTATATTCATCCAATTGTCTGAAAGCTTTTATTCCATATTTCATTTTCCTTCAGTCCTGTGTTTGGGAATTTGCACAGAGTGGTCTTCGCTTATTTTTAATCCAGAGAAGAATGACAATAAAAGCCTGTCTGTTTCCTTATAAAGGCTTTCAAAAGTTAGGTCAGGGGGTTGGGTTTGCTTATACCAGCTGGAAGTCTGACCTGGAAAAGAGTGCAAAGATGAGATGGCCAAGTGTAGTAGCAGAGTTAAAATTGCATTTTTATATTCACAGCCTGGGGAGGGATGAGTCTCCAAAAGCATTTTACTGTTTTCTGTATTTTCACTGAAATATTAAAGACGTGCATTATTCAATAAGGAAAATGGTGGTGAGTTTGGTTGTTTGGTAGCAGAGCAGACAGCTGGACAATTCATACACTTGCTTTTTGTGCTGCATTTTCAGAGCATTTCAGTTATCACTTCTTACTGGTTAAATCCTCCCTCCTTTTGTAATCCCTATTTAGTAAAATGATTCCAATTATCTTATTCTTTGAGATGCATCTTGACAAGATTAAATTTGTAGGCCTTCTATTCAGCCAACAGCCTTTACCTGTGGTAGCTTTGATGCTTCCTCCAGGATCCTTTTCAAGAGGACTGGCCTAATTTTATGAGGTTTTGTTCTGTTTTCTCTGTTTTGACAGCAATATTCTCATGGCCTGCAGCTGTGGCAATAATGGTTTCATAGGCTATCAGCTCTTTTTTTGCAGGCTACCAGCCATTTTTTAACCCTTAAAGATATGCTCAGAAAAGGACTTAGTGAAACATTGCAGCAGGTTTATTTGCTGTCATTTTCATTACAAAGGTGGTTGTGGTTACTCACTATTGTAGGTTTCCTTGTGACGCTCTAAATATATAAATGAAGTGTAATTCATAATTAAACTTTGGTAAATGACAGTTAATAGCATCTCCATGTGGTTTAAGGTGACTGTAATGAAATTGCTGCTTGTCTAGAAAAAAAGAGAAATATTTTTTCTTTTACAGTTTTATGTATGGTGAACTGACAGACAAGAAGACCATTGAAAAAGTCAGACAGACTTTTGACAACTATGAGTCAAACTGCTTTGAAATTCTCCTCTACAAGAAAAACAGTATGTATATATTTGCATATGGTGTTAGGAGTGATAATGCATATTTCAAGTACATAATAGACTAAAATAAATTTTCATTTTGACATATGGGTAAATTTGGGGCAAGATTTGGAGAAGGAATGGGTATTTTGGTCACCACAGCTCAAGAAAAGAGCTCTTTTTTCAGGATGACTGTTCAGATAGCCAAGAATAGTTGTTCCCTTCTGTCTCTAGCCTGACTCCTTCTTTCTAAAATATATTTAGTTTTGAAGATTGTTTCCCTGAAGGGAAACTGACTGGGTTAAGTGAAAAGAAATCCTGAATGAGGTTCCCCAACATCCCTCAGGAAACACCCTCATGTCTAAGTGAGAACCCAAACCACAGTTGCCATGAGTGGATGCTCCCAGCAGTGCCTCTGCGGTGTGTAAACCAACACATATCAGCTCTAGTGAGAGTACTAAATTTTTTTTATATAACCCAGGGCTTAATTCAAAAATCAGGGAATTTTGTAACCTAATGAGATGTAGGATCTAAGTCCCTTCCTCTTGGTGGCATTGGTTTTACAAGAGGTTGCCAGAACTAGGGAAATTTTTTCTTCGGTTTGTCTTAACCAGTCACATTTTCTGTCCTGCCACATGTGGGGAGCTTATCAACATCATAGCACATACTAAGCAAAACAAACACTGTTGTATGGTCTTCACGTTTGTGCGGTGTGGACAGCTCTCCTGGGCTCATGGTTGGAATTCTTGCTGTTGTCAGTGGACATAAGCAGCCTCCTCCTCCTCTGACATATGCCATCTTCCCAAGGCAGAAATCCCAAACAGTCAGATGAAACGTGCTCCAGAAAAGCTGTTTTCTTGATGCAGAGCAGAACAAGTCTAGTTGACTGGTTGGAGGCCATGTCAAACAACAGCCAAGAGCAAGCAGCAGTCTTGGTGGAGATGTTTTCTTTGGTTTGGCTTTCCTTGTCCAGTAAAGGATGCAGCTCCTGTGGAGTTGAGAAGCTTTCCCCCTACTTCAGCTGCCTGGAGCCAAGCAGCTGAGGCCACGTTATCCCCTGGGTGGACTTCAGCGCTGGCATGGAGTACCTTGCTGGGGTGAGGCTTGAGGTTTCCTCTATGTGTTGTGGCTGAGGGAAGGTGATGGTGTGTCTCAAGAAAGAGCTAACCTTGCCTGACTGCCCCATTTCTCTGCAAACTTCACATCAACTTTTCATGACATTGAATCCTGGATACCTTGTCTTCTTGAAACAAACTCACATGCTTTGTGCTTTATTTTCATGTTCCCTTTTTAGACTAAATCTTCCTCTACATGCACTTAAACAGTAGGAAATGTCTTTAGATTTCTCCAGTGCTGCCTGCTTCAAAGCATTTTAGCCAACACTTTAATTAAAAAGAGAAGCAAGAGTGAGTGGCTGAGAAATCCAGCTGTTTCTTCAGGTGCCTAGAAGAGCCCTCCAATCGACCTCTTTTCAGTTCCACAGCATATGGATGCATCTTTTCTCTAGCTTTCTTGCCTCTCTGCCCGTTTCCCATGCAGGTCACTTGCATGTTCCCTCACATTAGGGGAATTTCCCAGGACAGACTTGTGTTGGGTATCTTTGCAGGTCGTGGTGCCCAGCACTGCCATGCCCTGTGCCCATGTGATTTCCAAAGACAGTCCTAGAAACCCAGTGCTCTCCCTGACCCTGGCTTCTCGAACTGGACTGGCAGCTTCTGCTGAACCACAGACCAGTCCTGAACTAAACACCTTTCTATTTTATTTAAGTATAAAACTGCCTGCTTATCTTTCTTATTTTTGAGACTGAATATTGAAGCAGATAAAGAAATAAAGAATAGTATCTGACTATGTGAATGAATGTACTTCTTCATATTCATATATACAAATTTACTTCTGCAAAATGTAGATAGTTCTTATGTGAAAGGGCTTGTGTTTATCATCTGCAGAGACCTTGCCTATTGCTTCTCTCCTGCATGGAACTTGCAGTGCTCTCGGAGGAGCACTCTCCTGCCCACATTTTTAAATTGTAGGTCCAGAGGTGCCTTTTACTTTTGATTATGTAGCACAACTTTTTCTCACCTGTTCCTTCATTCTTTTGGCAGAGGCAGATTTTGAGATTTTTCAGGTTGCTTTCCCATCTTTTCTTCCTTCGGCATAGAGATAATCTTTAAGAGCTGGTGTTCTCTGGCAGCATCCGCTCGACTGCTGACTTCCCACGGCCCCTTGGCATCTTAACCTAACTGGCAGGTCTCAGGTTCAGGCCTGAAAGTTTCCTACAACTTTATTCTGCTTTACTGCATTTACTCACATGCAGTCCTCAGCTCTATCCACCCAAATATTTAGCAACCATGTTAGGCATGCATGTATATGTATGTATGTATATATACTTATATATGCATATATGTGTGTGTGTGTATGCATATGGTATTACTCAGGAAACCTCTTTGCCTGTTTTTGCCCAGATTGCTGCTTCTGCAGCAGTAACTATGTGGCCCTGTCTTTGATTTTTAGCAGTGCTGTTGTAAAGGGGATTTTGCCTACTTACTTTCAGAGCTTTCAGTGTGCCAGGTATAAGTGCAAGTACAGTATTACCCCTATTACCCCAGAGAACTGCAGGACCCTGTTTCAGAAGTTATGAAAAGAGTCTTGGGTTTAGCAACTGGGAATTGAGATAACCAAGTAATCAGCCTAATGGTTTTGCAATTATCACAAAAATCAGTCCCCCATCTCTCAACACTTCTTCAGTTTACTGCTAGTGAGTTGCCGGTTTAATCCCAGTTCAACAATGCTGAATTTTGTCATGGACCCTTGTGGACTTTAACCTTCCCCACAACAGTCCTAGTCCAAATGGATTTTGTTGACCTCTGGGCATTTATCCTGCAGTTCCTGGCACAGCACTCAGGCTGGCATTCAGGCAGCTCAGGAGAAAAGGCATAATGTCAACTGGCTTGAAAGCACATCGAGTCCCAGAGGTAATGAGCTGGCTGTGAAGGCATTTGTAGTGCAGTGTGTGTAGGTGTGAGTTTGGGAGGGAGGGGACACAGCTGAGGGCAATGAGGTTTGCTGGATGGAAGGCATCTCTGACCTGTATAAGGACTTACCAAAAGCCATGCTAACAACTCCAACACTGAAGACATTTTTTAGCAGTTTATTTGATGAATGGTAGGATTTAAAAAAAAGTTTGTATTTATTTCAAAAGCTAATTAGAGATAACTGCATTGGAATAGGGCTCCACTGGGCAGGACAATGAGGAGAGGGGAGAGTACAACCTCAAACATAGTAAGGAAATAAAATTTCCTGATTTGTCCTGATAGGACATTTAGACTCTATGTCTCGATTACCTGGGATCCTCTTAAATAGTGGAGTAGCATAAAAATTGAAGCATCAGTTTTGGATTTGATAGACCCATATTATGAGAAGAAGGACTCAAAGATATCATCCATCCATTTTTTTCTTACCTTCGTACCCTGCAGACAGGGTAAGTTTGTGAGACGTGCTGGGAAAAACCAAGAGCAAGAAGGGAAGAGTAATGTATTTTTGAATGGAGATCTCTAAAGCTTTCTGTCTCCACTTATCAGCTAATTAAATTGATAGCATTTATCCATTTTGATGAATCTGTGAAAATGGGAACACGTTGTTTTCCTTTGGGGAGGTAAAACTGAAAGATTGGGAAGATAAGGAAGTATCTAGATATGGTCCTCAACTACATGTGGGTTGTAATAACATATAAATGATAAAATATTCTGTGGATGGGCTGGGGAAAGTTTGTGCTACAACACATTCCTGTGTCACCTTTTTCTTTGCTTCAGGAACCCCAGTTTGGTTCTACATGCAAATTGCACCTATAAGAAATGAGCACGAAAAAGTGGTTTTGTTCCTGTGCACTTTTAAGGATATCACTTTGTTCAAACAACCAATAGAAGATGATTCAACAAAAGGTAAATATGAAATACACTATTATTTTTTGTAAATGATAAAGTTCAGGTTTGAGCTCAGCCCTGTGACAGCAACGTCATGCCTGTGATCTGTGTCTTGAATTCAGGAAATGTTTTGTGACCTGACAGAATTTTAATGCCACCCTCCTAAATTACTGCTTAAAAAAAAAGATAAATCACTATGAGTGAAAATTCCCTAACAACATTTTGCCAGAGTCACAAGCCTTCCTTTCTCTGTGATTTCAGTACTTCCTCACTACAGGTGGTGTTTGCTAAAAACTACATAGGTTTGAGTCATTTTAATGCTGTGTTGTTTTGGGAGACCTTTCTCCTAAGGAACCGGTATCTTCTTTTCAGGAAAAAAAAAAAAAAAAGTAATTTCAGCTCCTTTGTGCTGAGATATTGATATTTCTTTTGTCAGTCTTGGAAATGAAATGCAGAAGAAACAGGCCATTTGAGACCATTTTAGTGGACACTGTATCTGTTACTTGGCAGCTGCTGTGGAGATGTGCCATTCTCTCATCACCTAACAACCCAGACCCACAAACTTGCAGAAGAGAGAACTGGTGGCAAGGTGCAGAGGATCTAGCAGTGTTCTCTGGTTANCCATCCCTCTAGTCATCTTGGTGGCCCTCCGCTGGAGCTGTTCCAGCAGGTCCATGTCCTTTCTATGTTGAGGACTCCAAAACTGGACACAGGACTCCAGGTGGGGTCTCACAAGCGCAGGGTAGAGGGGGAGAATCACCTCCTGGTGATTCCCAGGCACATGTGTGTCTTGTGTCAGGTTTACACCTATATTGCTTTGGGTAAATAGTGCACTTACATAAAGAAGGGCATTTAGGCAATAGCATCATGTTCTGTGTTCTCTTGGAAGTTTCCTTCTGATGATGAATTCCTTGCTATATTTCTCACCTAGGGCCTTGTGTGCTCTAAGCTGTCTTCTTTAGAATAACTGGTGTCATTTGAACACCAGCAGGATTTAAACTAATTTCTTATGACCTAGGAGACACTTATTATATGTATTTGGATAACTGAAAATAGATTTGTGAAAGCAGGCTTAAAATAAAACAAAAGCCTCTCTTTGGGCTAACACCAAATATGAGAATTTTTCTGTCTAGAGAGAAATCCATAAAATTATAAGATCCTGATACAGAAACACCTTCTCAGCCATCATAAGATTTATTGCTTCTCCAGTTTAGTTGTGAGTGCTCCTTTATTTGATTTTCAGCTCTACAATGTGGAATTCTTCAGCCTGGAACTAAAGTGACACTTTTAGGATAAATACCAGTTAATTGAGAAGGCTTTAATTGTAGTGGTCTGAAGGCACGGGACTGACTCTTTGCTGCAATGTATATAATATGTAGTGGGAACTCATCAAGGGAAAAACCAGTTTTTGCAAGGATCCTCTTGTAGGATTTCCTATTTGATGCTTTCTGTGGGGATCAAGATGTATGTCACATGGCACCAGCCCTTGAAACTCGCCCCCCTTCATTGACTCTGCCCCACTTTCTGCAGTACTTACTTGCACTGAAGAGTGGGTGGCTATAGCAGGACAGGGAAAATGCGATGAAGGTGGCTCCCAAATGCAGAAATGATGAATGTTGCCTCCTTTGGATTCCCAGCCTGGGAGATTAGTACTCTGTTGCCTTCACTGGAGAGGCAAGGATGTGCTGGGGTGGCTGAACTCTCCTCCTCCCTGTCTTGTCGCTGAGGAGAAGCAGAATACATTTGGCATCTGTTATAGGAACAGTAAATGTACCCATGGGAGAGAGCAATAGCTGTGAAGTGTGCAACTTGTGTACTGCTGTTCTCCAGTGAAGGGTACCATTAGTTAAAATGCCAGGTATTAACTGTGGACATTACAAAATATTATCTTCAGCAGCCAGAGAGATTTGACTGCATGTTTAAAGAGTACTTACTCTGTCAAAGTCATACTGAAAAAAACCAAAACACAAACCAAAACACTGCAGAAGACAGTTAAGCCACATCTCTCAAGTGCCTTTAAGGCATATGGTAGGAGTCTTAAGAAATTGCTCAGGGTGCTTTGATTAGAGCATTGATTAAAATTCATCAATATGTCCGGCAAGCTCCATAATTACAAACCATTGGCCTGATTTTTTCTTCTCTGTTTGCGTACATTAGAACTTACCTTTTATATTTTTCATGTAAAAAAAAAATAATTAAAAAAAATCAAATATTTGCACAGTTTTATTACAAGGATTGGAAAACAGCACTGTTGCATTACCCTCTGTGTGTCAGCTGGGTGGATCTCGGATCCCACAGCACCGGGATCAGTATTGGTTTTGTCAGATGTAATGCTATGAGAGATGCATAATTCATTGTCCTTGCAGATAACATTATGACGTGCTTAGAAGCTGTCAGACCACTTTCTTTTTGAATTAAGAAATTAGTAAACATATACATTACAGTTTAGGGGAGAACTATTAAACTTTGGTATAAAGCATCTCCGTAAAATACTGCTATTGAGTGCTGAGATTTGTCATTGAAAGGGCTATTTTTTTTCTTGTTAAAAGAATGATTTTTTTTCAGAAATTCTGCCAGGACCATGAAATACATAATACATAAGTAACTATGGTGCAGATGAGTTACTGTCTATTACTTATGGGAGCAGTAAATTTGAGATAAAAAATTCATCAGAAATAAAATATTGATGCCATTATGTAATAATCTTTCTGTACTGATGTATTCTGGACTGTTCGAAGGTATGTTGCTTTGCTGTGAAGCTTCAGTATATCACAGTCCTATGAGGTAGAAGGATTTGGTATTTAAATCATAACAATGGTTGTATCTACACTGTGGGGTGTCTGTATGTCCTGCTCTTGGAAATAAATGGTTGGCTTTGCCAGATCTTGCAGTGGCTGCGATGTGGTTGGCATCTTGTGCAGACTTTGCATGAACAGCTGCAGTTTTGGGGGGTGGGTGGTGGTGCCTCAGTCGTATTTGTGACAACAGGCTGTACAAATAAAAGAAAATACTTGTCTTATTACAAAGACATTGCAAGGGAGAGGTGAGAATTTTTTTTTTTGTCCAGTATAGGCTAAAACCATACTTGTTTACAGGCTCAGTACAAAAAAATATAGTTCACATCACGGGGACTAGCCCTGTGCGAGCAAGGGAAGTTAGGGAGGTCTGGAACACTGTGACAGATGGTGTACCTCTCTGCTTACCTGTGTGCTCACCGTTTGCCTGTGTTAGGAAGAAAAGGAGGGGGCTTTGCTTGCAGGAGGGAGTAAAAGTAATGAAATTTTTTCCTGGGTCACCCAGGAGATTGTGAATTTGTTGCAGTCCGGAAAGCTGTTGAAACTTACTGGACGGAAAGCAAGACTGGAAAAAGGGGATATTTAAAAGCTATCTTCCTCTAATAAAGTATAGTGACAGAGATCAAGCTCCTTGTTTTCTGAAGTGATACAGGCAGTTTGACACTAAAGATGTCACTGACTTGTTTTCTTGTTACCCATGATGGTGTCTGTTACCACTGAGTGATGTGTGGAAGACCTGTGAGTGACCTGAAAGTACTGTTGTATCCTTGTAAATGGAAAATTACTTGCAGAGCGTCTAACCGTGCAAAAGTATAATAAAACCCCAGCATCTCAAGTGGCTGAAACAGTGAAGATGATAATGGAAGGAAAGTTATCTGGTTGACGTGATCAGTCCTGGGTGAAGGTGCCACCAGCAATTGTGCAGTAGGGAGAATGCCCTCCGTTGACTTGGTTTATGGTTTCTAGTACCCTGGCTCCTAAGACAGCGGCTGGATAAGCTGTGTATGGTGGCAGTGTAGGAGAAAGGCGTGGGAATTAGTGATAGAGCAGGAAGTGTTGCAGCAGATGATGGCCACACTTGGTGGTCACTGAGACAGTGTCTAATTTTCTAGTGCCGTATTTCTCATCGTTATTTTTCCAAAGCTGTGCTATGTTTGTCTAGTCTCTCTTTCTTTCATTCTCCTGCTCCCCTTTGGTAATATAAACATTTGTCTCATCTGGATTCAGTACTGAGCAATAGGTCGTACCTGTGGTGGTGGAGGGTCAGATCCCCAGGTGTCCTGGCTGAATGCCTTACACAGCGGAGGTGGAAGGCCCTCACAAGTGTATAAAAGATTGTATTATGTATTTTCTTCCAGAGAATAAACCCCANTTAAAAAAAATGTTTGTACCATTGTAGGGTCACGGTTGGATACTTTTATCAGCTTGCTGTGCTTTTATTCTGTCTTTACCCAATGGTCTTTTAAAAGCATCTGAAGACTTCCAGTCTCTCCAAAGACACACAGTAGTAATAATCTTACATTTATTTGTCAGAAAAACAATGAAGACATTTTTCTAGGCCGGAAGTATCAGAAGGACCACTTAAAATGTTAACACCATTTCATGCCAGGAGTGCTGTAGGTTGTATTGAACTGAAAACTTAAGGATACAAAAAAGACCAGAATTTTTTGGTTAATACCACCTGGTTAGGCAATGGCTTTATTCCCTCTGTTATCATCAGTGAAAAAAAATGTGGCTTCTGGGTAAACTTGGAAGTTTTTTAGGCTAGGATTCTCACTGGCTATCTTGAGTCTCTTTTGAGTGAAATATCAAGGTTGTCACCTGCTGGAGGTGATTGCGAAGTTCTAGTGAGTACTGATGGGGTGCTGAATTAGGATGTGAAGATATGTTAGTGAGACCCCTACAAGTCAGGACCATGTCGTGTTAACAGATTGGATCAGGCAATGGCACAGCAGTATCCTGAAGTTGGGGTTTTTCTTCCCTTCATAGAGCCAGACTTTGATAATCAAGACTGTCTGGGACAGTGCTGTAATGCTTCCAGTGATATAACTCTTTATGGTTATATAACTCTGTATAATGATACAACTCTATCTTGGAGCGTGACAGGGCTATAAAAAGTGTAGTAGTTGCAGAAATACACGCTTATGCTTGCTAATCCTTGCTAAGCCTATAATTCTGATCCTTTTTTATCTTTAATAAGTGCAAGTTATTAAGCATATATAACTAGTTGCACATAGGAACTTTTTTCCTCGAGGGGGTGTCAGTCTTGGTGATAATAGAAGTGGGTGGAGGGATCAGAGCATGAAGATGAGGTTTCTACCTTTAGCTGAAGCACAGTGTACCCTGTTGAATAGATCACCTTGACAGTAATCTATAACAGTAATTTAAGAGGTCACAATGTGGATATCCTTACCGTATTTTTATTGTGCTTTTCCATGGCTGTAATAACAAGAATCTTGCTGCTATAGAGGCCCACTTGTTCTGGTGCTATTTGATATCGCTCTGATCTGCAGAGTTCTACTCCCCAGTGCCTTCAGGCACGAAGCACGTCACCCCCATGTCTTCAGTCTCCCCTGGGATTTTGAGTGCAGCATCCAGGGACACCTGGGCCTTGAGAAAAGGACATTGGATGGTAAGAGAAGTGATCATTTACCAGGACATTTGGTGGGCTTCCAGTGTGAAGAGGAATGATGGTAAGATCCAATCTCTTTGTATGTGAAACCATCCACTTTCAGTGGGCAGCAGCTTGCTAGTAACCAAGAACTCCTTCCGAGGTCACTGTGCTCCTATTGCTGCAGGACGAGCTTCCCCATTGTTGTCTTCAGTGACATGCTGGTGGCATTTTAGCAGACACTGCAAAGGCTGAACAATCACAGAGAGGTAGTTGTTTCCTCGCTCCCAGGGGTGACACTCTGAGACCTTAGTTCTGATGCTGTTCCTCCCGAGCCCGCTTCTTGCTTTGCTGCAGTCAGAGATGCACCATGATGAAAACAAAAGAGAATTTCTATACCCAGGGCTGTTTAGTTTCCTTCACAGAAATCAAGTGCTTTTCTAAATCTTGTGTTGCATTTTGGTGCCTTTGTTTGCTCCATCAGCAACCCACAATACACATAAGCTGTCTGTAAATTTCTAGAAATTTTATGTGCAATGAAAAAGAAATCCCATTGAAATCAAAGCTAACCCTGCAAGAGGCTGAATTAAACTGGAAGTTGATCTTTAAAACGGTAACCATTTGTAAATGGATACACTTTCTGTGTAGAAAACCGAACACTCATAAGCCATACATAAAATAATGAGTATAAATATAGTAGAGTTAGAGAGTTTAGAAGTCTAAAATGTGTATCGCAGGCTATTACATTTCACTGAGCTACCCCTCTGCTGAACCCATGAACTTGTGTGTAGCTAAACCATCCCCTCCAAACAAGCATTCAGTATTAATTTAAAAGTCTGAAAAGACTGAGGATCCACCACATTCCTTCATATTTTCTTGCTATTTCATTACACTTTTGGCTTTAAAAAAGTGTCATATTTAAATTAACCTGGCTTCAGCTTCTTGCAGTGGCACCTTACGCATTTTTTCCTTTGCACTAAAAAATGTTCCAGTAAGGCACTTATATATAAGTGATCACTCTACCTTCTTTTGATGAAGTGAATTGAGCTTCTTAAACCTCTGTCTGACCTGAATTTGGAGGTCTGGTGATGGCAGATATGCAGACATTTTAGCTTCACTTTAATCCAGCTCATCGGCAACAGTAGGGATGAGCTGAGGTGGCATGGCTTTCAGCTCCCAGGTCCTGAATAAGGGTCTGCAGCTATTACTGTAGCCAGATGAGTTCACAGCTAACTCTGGAATATTGCCCATTGCTTGCCCTCTCCCAGCCTGTCTCTTACTGTTGTATATTCAAGGAATAGCTGACCTTTTGCCAAAGAAAACCACATGCTGAATTGCTCATCTACTGAGACCCCTGAATTCTTTTTAGAGCTGTTCTTTGCTAGGGACAGTTGCCTCTCCCCTGCTGGTGATAAAATTCGCATTGCTTTTGCTTAGATACCTGATTTCCATTTAAAACACATTTCAATGGCACGTGCCCAATTACAAACCGCATCATCTTACGTGACTACCTCCACTACTGTTCAACATTCCTACTAATCTTCCTGTCATTTGGGCATTCAAACCATAGAGGAAAGCAGTGAATAGAAGGGGACCTGCAAAGTAGGGTACAGAAGGGTCTCAGTAATAAGTTTTTACTATCTTCCACTGCTCCTTGTTGGATATATGCCAGGTAGCAAGTCCTTCATCAGTTTAACCTGTAATTTACTGAACTGTGTAGTCTTAATATTTTGTTGAGTGTCTCACAGTGTCAATTCAGTGAAGATTACGGTACAAGAGGATTTGGCCAACGTGTGGCTCTCAGGTGATTCAAATGCAGTACCAGGATGAGGTGATGTTATGTGATGAGCACTGTGGCTGTGCTGGTTTGGGAGCTCTTGACAGGAAGGTCCTTGGCTGCAGGTGAGAGCAAAGCAGGGTCAGTGGCTGAGGCTGTCATCAAGGCGATGATCCCAAATTGTTGCCCAGTCCAGCCCCAGCAAGAGAGCACTGATACGGGGAGCTGCCCTGGCTCGTGCCTCTCCAGTGTACATCATATGTATCTTGTGGCTGTGGCTGGCTGCATTCAGCTTGCAGTCAAGGCGTTTGGCTATGTTCCTGAAACAAATTTATACTCTTATCAAATAATGAAATCAACGTGGTAGGGCATTTTACATCGTTCCGTATTGACAGCCATTCATTATGTTCCTTTCCTTTCCTTTTTTATTAAACATACTGAAACTTGGACCATCTTTTCTCTCATTTTGTCTGGGATCAAACTGAGAAACTTGTTTGGCCTTTTTGTAGATGGCTGAAGAAAAGTCTTCTGGTCCTGCTTTGGGAGATCTTTAAAAACTTCATTTTTACTTTAAAAAATTTAGCCAGAGAAGGATTTTTCCCATATGTCTTTAGCTTTCAATGTCATTATCATAAGCCATAATTTCTTATTCACATACTTACTTGCTCCCTTTCTTCCCATCCATCTGTGCTTTGCTTTATATAGTTTTTTCGTTTCTAGCAGTTGCCTTCCTTTCAACCCTTTACCTTTGGCTGATGAAGTCCTTTTTCCTTAAGCATTGACTGGCACCATTTTTCTATCTGACTAAGTCCTAAAAGCCAGTTGACTGACATTTACAGTACTTGGTCTTTTTTTGTTTTGTTTGTTTCTTGGGAGGGTTTTTTTTCTTCCCAAAATTTGCGTTGCTGTTTATATAGCTATGGGAAATAAGGTCCTTTGTGGCCCCATGTGTACATGTGAAGTTTAGCTTTAATTGCAGAAACAAGAAATATAAGAAGTTGTACACTCTAACTGTATGACTCTCTTTGAATTAAATTAAAAAATATATTGTGTACCAAATGGTAATGCTTTTCATCAGTAGATCTTAAAATAGCTCACAAAATAGGTAATTAGCATTATTTTCATTTTAAGGAGAAGAAACGGAAACCCAGAGAGGAAAAGTGATATACCAAGATTACCCATTGATTCTTGAGCTCCCCAGTAGTTGCAGTGGGTGGATTTTAACTGGGAGTACAACCCTGACAAAAATAGAGGTCAGAAGTAAAAAATATCAGATTTAGATTAGATATTAGGAAGAAGTTCTTTCCTGTGAGGGTGGTGAGGCACTGGAACAGGTTGCCCAGGGAAGTTGTTGATGCCCCATCCCTGGAAGTGTTTAAGGCCAGGTTGGATGGGGCTTTGAGCAACCTGCTCTAGGGAGAGGTGTCCCTGCCCGTGGCAGCGGGGTTGGAACTTGATCTTTAAAGTCCCTTCCAACTCTAACCATTCTATGATTCTATGAATAGACTCTGTGATTCTTCAGTCCGTAAACAGTTTTGCTGCATCATGGGAGTGATTGAGCTTTGTTTGACTATTACTCTACCTTTTCTCAGGAATCCCACTTATTCCTCTCTGTCTAATAAAACAAAACCAGAATGATTAAGTTTTTTGAAGAGATCATGAGCTCTTTCAGCCATACTTTACCTGCAATAAAGAGCAAACAGCCAGCCATTGTAATGATTTTACGGTCTAAATATCTAGAAATAGTTGAGAATTGTAGATTCTAACTGCTGATGCAAAAGGATAATCCATATTGTCACTTAAATTCCATATTGCCTAACTCTGAGTGGTGCTAGCTCTTTGTGTCTGTGGATAAGTCATAAAGTGTATATTATTTAAGCATTATGTATATTAACTGTTTTGTGCTTCATAGTGAGGAGAACATCAATGTTTCCGTGCTCTGGAGGTGTTCCTTATATTCCTGCAGGCAGGAATCAGCACAAGCATTGCTGTAATTACCCTCTGCAGTTGTTTTTTACGCTTACACTGCAGTCTAAGATACTGGATAGTTCCCTGTTACACTGGTTTAAAAGCCATCATTATTTCTGATCCTTTTAAGACCAGACAAACCTTGACAAAAAGGTTAATTGCCACCCAGAGGAGCTACACTAATGTTTTATTAAGGGGAACTAGTCACATCTAGATTTCTCATAGCAAGTGTGCTACAAAGAACATTAGCATTTTGCTTTGAGATTTTTAAACTCTTCATGAAGTCTGATGTATGAATTTAGCTTTACAGTAAGATAATATAGTTTATGAACTAGAGTTTTTAATATTATTTTTTTTTTCAATGTGGCTGCTAGCTAGGTGGTGAAATCTGTACTTAGACCTGTACACAAATCAAATCTCTTTAGGACCATCCATCCATCCAGTGCTTGATCCAGCAGATTGTACATTCATCCAGGCCATGAGCAGCCAGCTTTTCTGTGAGAATTCTGTGGGGGACAGTGTCAAATGCTTTTTGAAAGTCAAGGTATGCAATATCCACAGCCTTCCCTTCATCCAATCATCTGATCATCTTGTCACAGAAAGAGATCAGGTTTGTCAGGCAGGACCTGCCTTTCATAAACCCATGCTGACTAGGCCTCATCCCCTGGTTGTCCATTACATGGTTTATGGTGACACTCAAGATGATCTGCTCCATGACCTTCCCTGGTAATGAGGTCAGACTGACAGGTCTATAGTTTTCTGGATCCTCCTTTTTGCCTTTCTTGTAGATGAGTGTTATATATGCGACCCTCTAGTCTGTCAGGACCTCTCCAGTTAACCGTGACTTCAGGAAAATAATGGAAAGTGGCTTGGTAAGCACGTCTGCCAACTCTTTTAGCACTCTTGGGTGTAACCCATCCAGTCCCGTAGACTTGTGTGCATCCAGGCAGTGCAGCAGGTCACTGATCCCTTCCTCTCCGACTGCAATATCCTTGTTCTGCTTCCCCTCCGTGTGTCCTAGCTCCTGAGGCTGGGTCTCCAGGAAACAGCTAGTTCTACTGCTAAAGACTGAGGCAAAGTAGGTGTTGAGCTCTTCAGCCTTTTCCTCATCCTTTGTGACTGTTTCCCTTTGCATCTAGTAAAGGAGGGAGATTTTCCCTGATCTTCCTTTTGTTGTTAATGAATTTATAGAAAGATATTTTATTATCCTTAACAGCTGTAGCTAGGTTGAGCTCCAGCTGTTCTTTGGCTTTCCTAATTTTCTCCCTGCATAGCATCACTAAATCTTTATAGGCTTCATGAGAATCCTGACCCCTTTTCCAGACGTCATAGACTCTCCTTTTGTTTTTGAGATCCAGCCAAAGGTCCCTATTTTGCCAGGCCGCCTACTAGTTTTTTGGGACACAGAGACAGCCTGCTCCTGTGCTTTAAGACTTCTCTCTTGATGTATGTCCAGCCTTCGGGGACTCCTATATCCTTCAGGGCAGCCTCCCAGGGGATATTGTACTTACATTTGAAAATACTGGCGTTGACTTTGAAGGCAATGGGTAGGCCTGTTGAGTCCTGAGGTTTGTACAGGGAAGGTGGCTTAAGCACTAGTGGAGTAAAAGAGCCCAAGTCTTTTTTGCTCATTAGCTTGTGCCCGCACAGGGACTTCTCCCCAGCGGAGGGACTGACCTGGGTCTGACCCAGCCCCTTGGCAGGAGCATCTGTGTGTGATGGGCACCAGGAGCTGCTCCTCAGGGCATGTGGGACTGCCTTCAGGGTGCTCACAGTTTTGGGTGGAGTCCAACCAATTCCCTGCCTGCTTTGTGATTTTACAGAGGAGTCAGAGGGATTTAAAGATTTTTGTCTCCAGATGGTCATTAAGAAGCAGTTATTCTGACCTATCACTTCTTGGAGAAGCCTCATTTGCTGTGCTTTCTTTGGACAGATTTTGCTCTCATCTTTTTTTATGCTGTGTTGTATATTGCAGTAGCACCTTCAACCTGGATGACATTTCTCCATACTTGAAGAAGGCAGCAGAGAAGAGGAGCAGGGGTTTGAGGCGCATGAAAGTGTTTGTGTACTGAATTGATCTGCAGGCTGTATTAATGGGAAGGAGGTTGGTGGCCAGAAGGGCAGGGAGAGAGGTCTCTATGGCAATGCAGGAGTGCGGTTTGCAGATGTACTTAATTGTGACTAAAACACATGGAGGAAGAAGAAGTTGCATGCTTGGAAAGATGGCATTAGGGCTGGGCCAAGACAGGGACTAGTTTAGTTCATGTCTGTCAGCAAGCTTGCTGCCTTCATGTCCTGTTCCCATAACTGTATGGAGTTGTTAAACCTGCACCTTCAATTTCTTGTGAATGCCAAAATTTTGGTTTGAGGAAATATTTTCCTAGGCTTCTGTTTAAGAATAGACCCTTAGAGTCACGGAATCATTTAGATTGGAAAATACCTTTAAGATCATCAAGTCCAACTGTTAACGTAGCACTGCCAAGTTACTACTAAACCATGTCCCTAAGCACCACACGTACGTATGTTTGAAATAACTCCAGGGATGGTGACTCAACCACTTCCCTGGGCACCCTTTTCTGATATTTTATAACCCTCTGTATATTCTTCCTACCCTCAAGCAGATCAACACTCCTGCTGAACTTGATGTCATCTGCGAACTTACTGTGTATGCACTTGATGTTTTGGATCATGAGAATGGGTGCAGATTGTGAGGCTTGGTTTTTTGTTTATTTTTTATTGGGGTACAATTTTTTTCTGGTTTTATCCATGAATCAGAAAGTAATTAAAGAAAACCAGGGAAATAATCATTTTATGTGTATGCTATTCCAGAATTTTTCATTTGAGGTAGTTACCATCTTCCTCTGAAATACCCAGCTTGACTTGTAGAGAGAAGCAGCTTCTGACCAAATCTGGTGTGTGATCTGCTGAAGTTGTCTTTGTTCCTAAGAATTTGAGTGCAATGGTGCAAGTGCAAGGTATTATTTTTCAAGTGGTACTGTGGAAGACAGATGTAATCCAGCTGAGCTGAAGGGAGTGTCAGAAGTGTTGTTTTTTCTCATGAGTGGGTTTTTTTCCCTCTTGCATGTGCTATTTGTGCTGTTGCTTACTCCTTCCAAACCCAAAATATCTATGAGAACAGGCAGTCACTAATAGATGGGGTAAAATTATAATTCTTTTCAAGTCTTGTGTCTGTAGAGGAAAATAAAGGACATAATCATTTGAAGAAACATTGACAGTAGTAAGCAGCTATGAAAATTTTGCCTGATCTATTTAAACATACACATTGGTTTTAAATATAATTCTGAACCTATCTAGTGTCCAACAAGGTCAAGAAACAGAGAAATGTACCCTGTGCAGATTATTTCAGACATGAGGCAGCCTGTATACATTTTCACCTTCCCACTCATTCCCCAGTATCTTGCTGTTGCTATGTTTTTAATTCTCTCGGGTTGTAAATAGGAAACAGAAGAAGTTGGTTTAACACTATTGCAGATGGGTACATTGGAGCAGGTGGAAATAATGCTGGAATTTGTGCTGAATTAGAAAATAGTCACGTTAGCATATTCTGTACTTCTGACATCCAGAATCACGGGCTTCGCAGGGCTGAAAATGTGAAAATATGAGGTATCTAAATGAGACTGGAAGGGGTTTTTTTGCAAAAGGTCTGCTCTAGCACAAAGCAGAGCTTTGGTCTTGCTGCAGTAAGGACATGGTGAAATCATTTGCTCCATGAAAAGAAGAGGTCAGACCAGATGAACAGAGTGATAATTCTGAATGCTAAAAATGTGTGGCTTCTTTCTTTCACCTGACATTGATGGTGACACCAAGGTGGAATAGGACTATTTCAAAAAGTCATAGTTCTTCCTTTTTTTTTATTTTATTTTTTTTATTTTTGCAGTCGAAGGATTGCTGTTTGGTGTGTGTCACTCTCCTCCAGCTCCTTGTGGTACATCTTCCCCAACTTTCCCAGGCTTTCTGTATTTGTGGTAAATGCAGATGTTTTTCTTGCCTAAGATAATGAAAAGCGATTTCTTACCAGTTTTGCTTTTATAAAAGCAAACCCATGTTTTTGTAAGTGGGATCTTTCAACCTGTGAAGCTGCATGGGAAGGGATTGCTACATGAAGCCATCTTCTATCATTGTTGACTCTTCTCCAGTCTAATCCTGACTCTTCTCTTCTTCATCTAATCACTGTACAGTTCAATGCGCTGAACCTCAGAAAATAAGTAATCCTTGAATCATTAACCATCAGCCATCAGAAAGGTCACAGAATCACAGAATGTTTGGGGTTACAAGGGACATCTGGAGGTCATTCTCTCTGCTGAAACAGGGTCCCCTAATGGCTAGTTGCCGAGGATCATGCCCATACATCTTTTGGATATCTCATAGGAGGAAGACTTCACAACCTCACTGGGCAACCTGTGCCAATGCTTGGTCACCATTACAGTGAAAAGGTGTTTCCTGATGTTTAGAATCTCATGTGTTTCATTTTGTGCCTACTGAATCTGGTCATGGCATCACTGGAAAGAGCCTGGCTCCCTCCTCTTTGCACCCTCCCTTCAGGTATTTATATATATAGTAAGATCCACCCCTGCAAGTCTTCTCTTCTCCAGGCCAAAAATCCCAGCTCTTGACCTTTCCTCAAAGCAGGGATTCTCCAATCCCTTAATCATCTTTGTGGTCCTTTGTCGAAACCTCTTCAGTATGTCCATGTCTCCCTTGTACTTGGGGAGCCTAGAACTGCCTTCAGTGGTGCTGAGTAGAGTGGGAGGACCTTCCTTGACCTGCTGGCAATACAACCAGGGGTACCATTTGCTGCCTTTGCAACATAGCACATTGCTGGCTTATATTCTCCTGTGTACACCAGGACCCCCAGGTCCTTTTCTGCCATGCCCCTTTCCATCTGGAAGGACCCCAGCATAAATTGGTGCATGAGATTGTTCCCCCCCAGGTAAAGGATTTTGCCTTTCTTATTCATGAGGCTCCTGTCAGAGAGTCGCTGACAAAGCTGAGATGTGACAAATCAGGGTATTTGGGACCGAATCCAGGTTTGACAATGGTGGGTTTGGCTTTGCTGAGCACTTTTCCATCACTCTCTTGCCAGCTTTGTGGGGCAGGGTGACAAATTAAAGGTTGAGGACTGCCCCAAATCTATCTCTGTGGACCACAGGCAAGTGTCTTTCCAGGGCAAGAAGACAGTGAGTGTATGTGATGAGTATGTAGGTACTTGGCCAGTGTCTGGAAGTGGGTGACTAGTTCCTGGAGGAGAATTGTTCTTTTTCTTTGGTTCCTGCTGCATGGTTGCAGCGTGTCCAAAACCCATCTGGATTTACCATGGCCTCCAACAATTGGAAGAAATGTCAGACAGCGCTGTCACAATACTCTTGCCATGCTTGTTTTCTCTTCGAAATCACTGGCTGAGAAAGATAAAAAGCCATTCGGACTTTTTTTCTTAAAGCTGTCTTCGTGCCACAGTTTTATAGACAATTAGGAAAACGAAAACCACAGGATTTTTTTTTCTAGAAATTAATAGTTCATACTTGGATCACTATGGTCTCTTTTGACCTTGTTTAAAAGAGAAAGTGCATGTTTCTAATTTAATATCTCTGTAAGCTCAAGAAGTGTGAGGCATATTGAAAGTTCACATTTAAGGTTCAGACTTGAAAAGTTAAGAAAAGACTTCTATTTTTTTACCTTTTTGCAGTGCAATTTTAATGTGTTTTTTTGAGGTCATATATAAATAGCCAGACACAAATGGTTTGTGCTGTGCTGGTGGTGTATCATGATATTTAGATCTATTTTGATTACTACGAGATGAACAATGGCTTTACATTGGTGTGAATGTGATAATATATGTGGTAAATTGCAAAGATGAACTGGAAATTTATATTTTGTTTTTAATGTCATTGTCTTGTCTGTTCTTTGCTCTTCATTTTGTCTACTCCAGGGCTTCCCTTAAATTTCCAAGTCCCTGACTCCTATCAGACAACAGGCACTTTAAAATAAACCTAGCTAACATAGAAATGTTGTGTTTCCTTTCTCGGATGTGATATTTCCCCCAATTTTCACCTATTCAGCATTCAAGTTAAATAAGTAAAACATTCTCCTGAACCTGTTTTCTGTTCATAAATCGTTATTTTGTACACACCTGTGTACTAAAACATCAGGTTGTACCTGGCTAAACTGAATGTGGAGCATCTCCTTCAGTGCTTTTGGGGAGGCATTTCCTTCCTTGCAGTTACCTGAATTTTCAGTTTTCCTGCTTAACACCAAGGTGCTACAGTGCTTAAACCCCATGAGATTTCTTTGCTACTGCGAATCTACCTTGTCTGTTGACGTGTCTGTGCCCACTGTCATGTATGGGTGTTTTTCCAGCAGGACTGACTTGATGACACGTTCCCAGGTCAGTACAAACTCAGATTGCACCTTTCTGAATGCTGCACAAAAAAATTCCCTGGGCCTTGTGTGTGGTTCTTAAGCTACTGTTAAGGCAGCTGTTTATATTAATTTATCAGCTATGTGTGTTTCTTAATGCCATTTAAAATTAGTGCTTAATCTGTCTTTAAAGTCTTAATGATTTTTTGTTCCTAGTCTGAAGCACTGCTGTAGATGCAGTGATGAATTTTGCTGATTTTATTTTTTTAAGTTTTAGTTTTGTCCCTGAAGTCTAGTTGGGGCAAGAAACAGTAAAGACCTAAGGATCAGACTTTGGGGCTGCTCCAGCAGCTCTGAATCAGCAGGAGCCTTCCTGTAGCTGGATTTTACTTCAGCAGGATTTGGAGACTTGGGAAGCCTTTGCATTAACTTCAGTGTCTTAGAATTAGATTTTAGCAGCAGAATAACTCCCTAGAAGGCTGAAAGCACAATGTGATCCCTCTAAGACAGTGTCTGCAAAAGGCAGAAGAAAGAATGAGCCAGAGCATTTTGATTTTACTCAGATTTACACGCGGTTGCCTTGAAGCGGTGGTTATTTTTCCTCTTTTTGCAAGGTCTTTAAGCCTGGTGCCTGAAGCTCTTCTGTGCAGCATTTTAGAGGAAAATATTCAAGCCTGAGACCGAGTATCAGTGAACACAGAGGAGATGTACTAGTGACGCATGAGGTCTGAGGACTTCTGACTTCTTTCATTCTTTCCCGCAGGTTGGACAAAGTTTGCCCGGTTGACGCGGGCCCTGACAAACAGCCGGAGTGTCCTGCAGCAGCTGACGCCCATGAACAAGGCTGAAGTGGTGCACAAACACTCCCGGTTAGCTGAGGTGAGTGGGACAGACACCAGCCTGCTCCCTTTGTGAGGCAGGAAGAGATGGGGGGGGGAAAAAGCCCAAATTCCCATTAATAATGAATATTCTTAGAGGAAAATATTTCCCAGCTCAGATTCTTTCGACCTCCCCTCTGCTCATCCTAAAGCAGCACTGTGTGTCAAGCCCATGTTTCTGGGAACAGGCCATGTTCTTTTAGTGCCGATAAGAGTTTCCATAGGTCACTTTTACTTACATGGCCCTATTTCTGTGCGTGCATTTCTCAGTTTGCTGGTTGTGGCTTAACTTGGAGTACACATGGTGATCCTCTGTGTGCTGTCTCACAGCGACATGGAACCAGCCTTGATGTTCTTGAGCCCTGTGGATGGTCTCTTATTCTCCTGGGGAAATGGGATTGTTTGAGAAACCTCTTTGGAAGTACCCCTGGGGTTGTACAGGCACACTGAGTACATATATACCTTAATCTCGACTTCCTTGCAAAGTCATTCCTGCAGTATTTTTCTCATCATTTTTGTCTTCAGAACTGATGAAATGAACTCTTTGGCAGGTTGCAAACATCTCCTTAACAGTGCAGGTGGTGCAACAGGTGAATGCCTTCAGGTTAACTGATGAAACAGAGGTACTGCTTTCATCTTCGTGTCCACTGGTAATGAAAAATATATGGGTCAAAATATACGGGCTATGAAAATGACAGCCCTAGCCATCTTGTGCTAGAGAGCTTGTCCTGCATTCAGTGCTAAGAAATGGTAACGGCTTTAAAATGTGGGTTTGATTCTTGGGTTTTTTTGTTCTCTTTTTGGTTTGGTTTTAGTGGACTTAATTTACACAGAGCTTTTGTTAGCTAATATCAGAATGGAACCCCACAGTTTTCAGATGTTGGCTGTGTGATGTTTTCCCTTGCATTATCCCGTACAAATAGCTTGGATGACTGATGAGTTGTTATTCTTACATCTTGCTTTTCTAATTAATGACATTTCATTGTTCCATAAATCCAGATATATCCATTATTGGCTTAGTCTAGAGAAGGGAAGAGTGGAGAAAATATGGTAACAATATTTAGATAAGTCTAAAGCAGTTGCATAGAATGAGGAAGGAAAGTGTTCACCAGGACTGCTATAGCTAGAGAACAATAAATGACATGTCACACCAAGGAAGATTTAGATCAGGCAGTAGGAAAACTCACATAAGGGAGAAAGTTATACTAGGAACAGGTGCGAAAAGATTGTACTCAAGAATAGGTTGCCTGGGGAGTATGCAACCTCCTCTCTTAAAAGTCATTTAGAGCTGTGAAGTGCTTTGTAGGCCAAGTGCTGTGAGGAATGCAGACTGAGTTGAGGTACACCATTGCTGTACAGGTTCCATTTTCCATACTTCTGTGCCTGAGGAGGAACATTATCATCTCAGCTTATCCCTTACAGAACGTACTGCCCACCTTTGTCAGGCTTAAGAGTTACCAGCCATTTTCATTAGTTGCATACAAGAATAATTCAGAGAGCATGTGATGAGTGCAGCTGACTAACAAGATATTGTGTATTCAATAGTGGTTTAAAATTAAAAATTCATGCAGCATGAAAGAAATAATCATTATAGTTCAGTGGTCTCCACAGCCACTTGCCACCCACTCACCATGTCAAACTCAGCATGATATTATGTTAAGAATAATAATTATGCTTTTACACGGTGTCATGGGAGCTCCTAAGCACTACACCACCAGAGGCACATCAAAGAGAACTATCAAACATATGTTCACTGCATTCAGTTTGAGCCCTGAGTACCTTATTATTCGAACTATGGTGAGGCTGTTTCCAGCTCCTGCCCCAGTGAACAAGGCAGGGAACAAATAGGTCTGGAGAAACCAAGGAAGGAAGTCCCAGTTTGATTTATCATGACACTAAAGTGTTTACCATAGATGAATCCAAAGAGATAACTGGAGATAACGACCAGATTATCAGTCAAAGCTAAAATAGAGTGTTAAAGGCAGAGAACAATTTTGGGACTGAGTAAATTTCATGGATTTTCACAAAGGCAGCTGTGGAAAAAAACCCACCTGTATTGATTATTGCTTTTTTTTCCCAGAGTAGTACCCAGAGTTCCACCAGTGAGTTCAGTGTGCCACAGTGGCCAGATGAACCTTGTCCATTGGGTGGTTATAGGGGTGCTGTTCGTGAGTCTTGTCCTGGTCACAGGGTCACATATTTTTATGGGTCTCATCAACAGTTTGGCATCTGTGAGAGTCTCTGTGTGCCATTAGGACCACACCGCTTGGTGTGTGTTGTTGTTTAGCTGGAGGTCAACACATGGCTTTGTGTTGACCGAAGCTGGTGTGATATGAGGCTGTGGCAGTTATGGTCTCCTGGAGGTCTCTGCTGCACTCTCAGTGTTGCCTTTGTAGTGGGGTCTAGTGGTTTTCTGGTCACAGGATAAGTTTATGCATCTCAGTTGACTCTGTAGAAGACAAATGATTAACGTAACAGTAAGTTACATTTTCATCTTGTCAGTTTAACTGATTTTCCTTACAGGTCACAATTGCTAAATCTGACCTTAGGGAGAGTGGGAACAGGTAAGCAGAAGTAGGTTTGCATCCCATTAGGTTACAGCCTGACGCTGGGGCAGATTAGACATGCTGGGAAGCCACATCCGCTGACATGGAGTGAGAGAGACTGCTGTGGTTGTCCCTTAGTGATTTTTGAAGAACAGATTTTCAGTAGAGCCACACTTTTACTGTCTGATCTCAATTACAGCTTTCCCATCTTAAAAATAAGACTACAAAAAAAATAATAATGGGGAATCTCTATCTGTAGTACTTGAGTTTCATACTCTTACTTGTTTTTTATTTAGAGTCATTTACTCCTCTTCTTGGGAGTGCTCGTGGATGAGAAGCTCAACATGAGCCAGCAGTGCGCGCTGGCAGCCCAGAAAGCCAACCGTATCCTGGGTTGCATCAAAAGAAGTGTGAGCAGCAGGTCACGGGAGGGGATTCTCCCCCTCTACTCTGCGCTTGTGAGACCCCACCTGGAGTCCTGTGTCCAGTTCTGGAGTCCTCAACACAGAAAGGACATTGAACTGTTGGAACAGGTCCAGCACAGGGCCACCAAGATGATTAGAGGGGTGGAGCACCTCTTCTAGGAGGACAGGCTGAGAGAGCTGGGACTCTTCAGCCTGAAGAGAAGGCTCCGGGGAGACCTGATAGCAGCCTTCCAGTATCTGAAGGGAGCCTACAGGAGAGCTGGGGAGGGACTCTTTGTCAGGAAGTGTAGTGATAGGACAAGAGGTAATGGTTTTAAATTGGAAGAGGGGAGATTTAGATGAGATATTAGGAAGAAGTTCTTTCCTGTGAGGGTGGTGAGGCACTGGAACAGGTTGCCCAGGGAAGTTGTTGATGCCCCGTCCCTGGAAGTGTTTAAGGCCAGGTTGGATGGGGCTTTGAGCAACCTGCTCTAGGGAGAGGTGTCCCTGCCCATGGCAGGGTGGTTGGAACTTGATGATCTTTAAGGTCCCTTCCAACTCTAACCATTCTATGATTCTGTGATTCATGGAGGAAGTATCCTCTCTTTTATTGTTCTTGCACACATGGGATTACTATTTTCAATCCAATTGTCCCTGCAAACAGGGCTCATCAGCTCCAATATGGGACAGGTGTAGGGCTGAAATGAGTTTTTAAGTTGCTGGAATTATTTGTTTTGTTCCACACAGACTTGACATCCCCAGATGTATTATGTGTTATTAGTTCCAAAATACACATGAATCTTTCAGTTGTCAGTGCAATATATTGCCATGTTCTGTGTTCCTTCGTGCTTTTGTTTATTGTGTTGGATGGAGATAAGAGGTAATTGGATTAGCTGGGAGGAATGTCTTAAGTGAATTTTGGCTTGGTTTCTTTGCAATGCTTCCAGTTTCACATTTTACAAAAGTGTGCATGCAGAAGATTATAGTCATATGCAAAAAAGAAAAGTAATTACAGGAAATAAAAGAGAAACCATTAGTGATGTTGAGCTTGTGATTGCAAGAACTTTTTGAAGAAAATGAGAAGGAAGTATGATACTGCCAGGAATTAGAGGAGAAATTGTGGATGCAATGCTTCATTTTAGGAGGTCAGCCAGCAAGGTTTACCTTTGATAGGGTATTGGTCTGGCTCAACAGTGGTTTAAAAAAGAGGTCAGGCATAAAGGATAAGTCTTGTAACACTTCCAAATATGAATGAATACTCATGTTCATAACTGCAGAGCATAAACTGGTGTGGCAGTACCTACAACCTGTTTATGGAGCTTCCCTGCCCTTGCTATTGGCATGGTTTCACCTCAGTCGATCTGCAAAGACTTCCCTTTTTCCAAGAATATCATGTGTTCTCCTGCTCCCATTCATTGAGTGATAGCTGCCTCCATACATTCTTAATAAATCAGATAATTTAGAAACTGCGAGTTGACTTGCAGTGTCCCATGAACACAGTCTCGTCTTTGTGCTGCTCCTTACAGAAATCCAAAAGATCCCTTATTGGATCATATTAATTGAAAACTGTAACTTTTGCTCTTCTGTATTTTACAGGTTCTCCAGCTGGGATCTGATATTCTTCCTCAGTACAAGCAAGAAGCTCCAAAGACACCACCACACATTATACTACACTATTGTGCTTTTAAGACCACTTGGGACTGGGTCATCTTAATTTTAACCTTCTACACAGCAATTATGGTTCCATATAACGTCTCCTTCAAGACAAAACAGAACAACATTGCCTGGCTCGTGCTGGACAGTGTCGTGGACGTTATTTTTCTGGTTGACATTGTTTTGAACTTTCATACAACTTTTGTTGGCCCTGGTGGAGAGGTTATATCTGACCCCAAACTCATACGGATGAACTACCTGAAAACGTGGTTTGTGATTGATCTTCTGTCCTGTTTACCGTATGACATCATCAATGCCTTTGAGAATGTAGATGAGGTAAGTGATTGTAGTCCGCCCCAAAAGGATTATTTTAATTAGGAATTAATTTAGAAGCATGCTTCCAGGCATTTGACAGCAATAAGAGGCAACTGAAGCTCTGTGCAAATATGCAAGGAAGGCATTAAGCTGCTGGGCTTCACCTATGCGGCATTCCCATGTTAGAGAAGAGGTGTTTTATAATTTCAGTACCACGTGTGGATGTGTACATTAATGGATGTGGGTTTTAGAATGACTTGCTTGTCCTCCAAAAGCATTGTTGCATGTTCATGACAAAAAGGATCTGGACCAGTTGGCGTGTCCCCCTGACACAGCCTCGCTTTCCAGCTCAGACCCAGTGCTTGCTTTTAAATAGTCCTAATCCATTGCAGGGCAGACTAATATGGCCTGATATAAATAATCAGAACTTGCTATCTGCTCTGGCTGAAGCTGGTGGCAAATTTGCCACACACTTGTCTGAAAGTAGAGAATGCCTCTGAATGAGCATTTTTAAAATCCTGTCCTTGGATTACTTTTTGAATCATGTGGTAATTTTCTTTCTTTTTGTGATATCTTTTTAAATGTCTAAATTAAGAGCAAGATTAATCTCCATTTTTTTTTAAACAGTTCTTGAGCTACTGCTGGAATTTTTGAAACTGTTTGAGGAGAGAGAACATAAATGTCTTAAATGGGCACTGAATTAAAGCTTTTTAACTGCTAAATGTATTAACATTTACAAAATTGAGCTTGCAGCCTAAGATAATAGAGAAAACAAGCAATAACTACAACAAATAACACATCCACAAGTCAGTGTAGATAAAATCCTTTATTAAAATGCAACTATAATGGCATTAGGACTTGTTTTTAAATTCTCACTAGAGCCTTTTATCTTTAGGGCCACAAACAGAAGAAAAAGCCTCTGTTCATCTTTTATCATTTGAACAGATTTCCTTAGAACAACTTTGGTGTTTTTTAAATAAATTCTCAAATTCTGCAGTTTTATATCCTCACTCTATAAAATCTACATTCTTACTTTTTAATACAGACTTTGGTACAGATTTCATAGAGCTTTAAAAGACTGTCCTTGTCTCTGTGCTGAGTACCATCTTTTGACACTGTTCCGTTTTATTTATAGCAATTATGACAGAAGTGATAATACTTGCAGCTTAAATTCAAGATCTTATGAGGGCTGCCCATCTCAAAGCAGGTTGTACAGTCAGGCTGTTTAAGGAGATGGTATTATCAAGATTGCAAATATAATACAGCTTTTTAAGATAACCGATTTCAGACCGAGAAGAACTTGATTTTTATAAAAATGTAGCATTATCTCCAGATTTTTGTGCTTTAATATGTCGAACAAACAGATGAGCTTGACCTCTTTCTCTAACATACAGATGGGGAATAAACCATCTGCAATGTTTGTGACAGTGAGGAGAATCAATGGCATAGTGCATCATAATTGGGGCACACTTAAAGTGGGAAACTTTGACCAAAATGTAGTGACAATTGCAAGGAATCTAAAGCGATAGTGATCCTGGATCTGCTATCATTTACTCCAAAATAATGAAATATCAGCTCCTTTTTTAATAAGGGGGAGGCAATAGTAACGTTTCTTTCTCATGAAATGGTGTGTTATGGCCCTGGAACCTCCAGCAGACATTGGAGTATAACTGCTTGTGTACTTGATTTCAAACTTCTCCAAATCCAGTTTTCCCTAGTGCCTGAAAAGAATTGAAGTGATTTTGAAAACAGGTGTGTAAACAGTGAGTCTTTCCTCCATGGGTGTACATTTTCTTTGTTTTGCAGGGGAGATTTTTTTGTTTGATGTGTATTCATTTGTGACAGCTAAGTTTGGGGGTTTTGGGGGGGGTTTTTTTGGTTTTTTTTTTTTGTTTTTTTTTTTTGAGCTGGTCAGTGTGTTCTGGTTGGTTTTAGTTATTAATGCTCTTTATCTTAATTTGTTTTTTAACATTTATTGTAACTGGTACTTCCTTTCTGGCGTTTTAACTTTTTGGCCCACTAACAGCAGCGAGCGCAAACACTGTTTATAGGTAAAGAATAAGTAAAGCAATAAGCTTAATTTGGAAGAAATATTCTGATTGAATAAAAGGAAAGTGTTTCTTGTTAGAAGGTGAGTGTTTCCTCCTTAAGGCAAGTAGGAGAGAAAAGAGTTCTTTTAGCTCTTGATTTTGGTAAGTTTTAGCTCTTTATCTTGGCTGTGGATAAGGGCATTTGTCTTTAGCATAAAAGCTGGTGATTGAGGCATTTCAGAAAAAGTTAACAGAAAAACAGAGCTTAGTGGTTATGAGCTTGGGGACAGGTCCTGGTGCTATTTGAGTTCTTGATACGGTGGCTGAGAATGGACCCAAATCAGAGTGAATAGCCCTAAAAGCTAGCTGAGTGAAAATGGCTTTCCAAATATCCATTATGTATCCCACCTCCATCCCTCCTTTCCCACATAAAGCATTGAATGCACTTTGGTTAGTTGTTAAGGAGCTAGGTGAGTAGAGGGAGACACCCATTGCAGGCAGTTTCTTTTCCTTCCTGTGGGCAGGTCTCTCATGCATAAAAACGGATGCGACCGAGCAGTTTAGGTTTGTGTCTCTCTGATGTAGATGTTGACTACTATA
Source organism: Thinocorus orbignyianus (assembly GCA_013400375.1). Lineage (NCBI taxonomy): Eukaryota > Metazoa > Chordata > Aves > Ciconiiformes > Thinocoridae > Thinocorus > Thinocorus orbignyianus. The sequence goes on along the minus strand of VXBW01002714.1, from coordinate 313,592 downwards.
TGTGATATAGGTGCTTGAAAGCTCTCATACAGAGGCTGCTGAGTCATTGTAGAAGGTGCCTTAGGCACTTGAGAGCTAGAATCAAGGAGATAAATAGAAAGATTTTAGAAAGGAATTTGAGAAAAGGAGGTGTGAGTCGTCTTAGTGCGAGTCAGAGTTCTTCAAATCAAGAGATGTGTTGCCAGCAGAACCAGAGAGGGGATTCTGCCACTTTGCTCTGCTCTGGTGAGACCCCACCTGGAGCACTGTGTGCAGGGCTGGAGCCCTCAATATGGGAAGGATGTGGACCTGTTGGAGAGGGTCCAGAGGAGGGCCACGAAGATGATCAGGGGGCTGGAGCACCTCTGCTACAAGGACAGGCTGAGGGAGCTGGGGTTGTTCAGCCTGGAGAAGAGGAGGCTGCGGGGAGACCTAATAGCAGCCTTTCAGTACCTGAAGGGGCCTACAGGAACGCTGGGGAGGGTCTGTTCACAAAGGCCTGCAGTGACAGGATGAGGGGCAATGGATTTAAATTGGAGAAGATTAGATTTAGATTAGACATTAGGAAAAATTTCTTTACTATGAGGGTGGTGGAACACTGGGACAGGTTGCCCAGGGAGGTGGTTGAGGCCCCTTCCCTGGAGATATTCAAGGTGAGGCTCCATGAGGCCCTGGGCAACCTGGTCTAGTTGAGGGTGTCCCTGTGACTGCGGGGAGGTGGGACTAGATGACCTTTGGAGGTCCCTTCTGGCCTGGATGATTCCATGATTCTAAATGCAGTCAGTTGTAGCTGGAGTAGGAACAGTGGCATTTCCATCATGGACAGCATTAGGCCGAGGCTTGTAAAATTCCCACTCGAGGCAAACATGATTGCAAATCAAAGTTATTTTGTTGTTGACTGGATGTAGGACCTCAGTAGAAGAATATGACAAAAAGGATTAAGACACACAAATTGATAATTGGGGATGATTAAGATGATTTGAGGCAGAATTAGAGGTGTAGGCTTCCATGCCTGGAGTTGCAGAGACAAGTTGTGACAGTCTGCTCAGGGGGATTTGGATGTATGACAAGGAAGGGGAAAGGTAAGATAATGTAAGAGAGGGAGATATCTTGCACAGCAGATAGTGATCTAAATTGATGTGATGGATAAGGAATTAAGTGGCTAAGTGGTATTGAAAGGGTAGGAAAACAAGGTAAAATAGGCTAGAGAAAAATGAGCTAAGAGAGGAAAGTGGAATCCTTAGTGAGATATGTATCTTATTTATGAATATTGGTAGGATGATAGTCCCAGAAATCAGAAAAGTGTATGGCATCTTTTCTAGTTAGGAAACATTACTTGCACTGAAATAGATTCTGGCTGAACCAAGACCATACAGAAGGCTTTTTGTATATAGAAGTGTGAGAAGGGACACTATGAAACATACTGTGGAATCCAGCCAATTTTCAAAGTACGAACCAGAATGGAATATGTGTGCTCACAGGCTGTGAAACTAAGCTGATTTTTTTATATATTTTAAAGTAAAAGAGTTATCTAAAACTTCAGGTTTAGTCCAAAAGTACATGTCTGTCTGTCTCTTCTTTTAAATGAGAAAAAAAAAAATAAAAAAGGAATAACGGGAGATTTGGTGTTTGGATCCAAAGATTTTGGTCATGTGAAACTCCTATTGTTACTAGGTTGGAACTTTGATTTTTGTCTAGGAGTTACATGTCACGTGTAGAGATTCCAATTTTTTCCCTGAGTACTTAGCTGTATGTAACAATTTTTTACATTGGTGTATGAACTGTCACTTATATTTCTAAAATCATGAGTCCCTGCTTTTGAAGCTAGAGAATTTTGTTACCATAGGGCTTAGCTGTTGTGTGTTTTGCCTACTAGAGAGAGATAAATATCCAACCTCTGTCAGTCTGGGCTACCAAAAGAATGTTTACAGCACAGGTAACCATTGATTCCATACAAGTCACAATTATCACAGTCGCACTGTGCTGAAATTGTCAGCAGACTCTGATCCCATTGTTTGTTTAGATATGGTCAAATCGTTCCCTTTGGGACCAAGTGCATGGATTTGCATCCCAGGGAAAACCAGGATGTTATGCAGGTGCTTGACTTCTATTCTCCACATGGAGCAATGCATTTGGGAGTGTACCTGGAACTGGAAGGCCCTTGGGTACCAGCATGCTGATACTGTGCCACTGAACTTCTCTAAACTAATGTAGAGAGTAAGACTAGGTGGATGGACAAGCTTTTGGCCTAATGGAAAACGCTCACCCAAATTCAGTGTTAAACATGGCTGAAAAAGCACCCTTTGCTATTTGGAAAAATATTTGTGGGGTTTTGGTTTTTTTTTTCCTTGAAATTTTCACTGAAATTTATTAATTTCCGAGTAAGTAATGAAAGAAATTCCAGAAGCTTGATCTCATCTGTGCCAGTAACATGGCCCTAAAATGACATTGTACATATTGAAAAGAATGGGACCAGATGTCAGGATGGTGCATGTAGATAGTGAAATAGATGGTTTTCCAATGAGTCGTATAAAAGACCATCGCTTCTGCAAAAATCAGTTTTCATGAGCCAATGGCTGGAGGCAAAAGCAGACAAATTTAAATGGCAGAAAACTCTGAAGGTCTAAGTCTATTGTTTAATAATGCAAGACTACATGACTTGGTGGCCTTTAAAATTTAGCTATCTGTGCAGAACATATTAAGTCATGGGATCCTTAAAATTGTAATCTTCTTTTAATTACTGTTATTGGTCTCTTTCAGCAGTGGCAGAAACTTCTTTGCATCATTGCAATTAATAGCAACTAAAATAGAAATGTCTGTAAATTGAAAGCAAATAAAAACAGATACAATTAGTTTAGCCACATTCACAACTGCAGTGCTTTACTGCAAGCATTCCCTTTATGGGGGATGTTTGAAGAAGGGTTTTAGGGACCCCGCTCTGAGTGTGATATGCAAAGTGAAGATAAATTGGTATGTTTCAAGAATGTGGATTCCGCTCTAAAATAGTATATGACTAGCTACCTTTCTTAAATCTAGGTGGCTGACATGGAGAAAATAATTCCCAGAACTAAATCCTTGCTGCAGCCAAGAACTGCTAGCAACGTAATGACAGATGTACTACGCCCCAGACCTGGCATTTCCCCCTTTGTTATGCAGTTGGAAGGCAATTAAATGTGAAGAATACAGTCATCCTGCTGTAGTGTGCAGAAAACTGCAATATAATAATACAGTGGCTTGGTTATGGTGTTGATATATAAATGTATCCACCTTAGGCATAAATTAGATAGATGGTCGACCATATTCACCCATCTCACTTATTCACCCCTATTTCACTTAGTTGCAGAGTTGTACCATGTCTCTACAGCTTTTATTCAAGCTAAGTTTCTATTCAAGTTCTGCCACTGTTTAATAGCCAGCTTTTTAAATGGTGTACAGGGCCTGGGATATTTCTACTAAACTTTAATTGTATGTCTCGGTGGTCTTCCCCCTTAACTACCCCCTTTTAGTTTTTTTTGTTACTTTGTTTGATTTTTGGGTTTTTTTTATTATTATTATTTTATTATCATTTTTTATTTTGAAATGTGTTGTATATGTTACCGGGAAGCAGATGCTGGGTATAAGCCATTTAAATAAAATCTGTGATACAGAGCCCAATTGGGGCAAATTGTGTGTGGAGTAGTTTCAAGGGAAGCTTGAGTCCTGCGTGATCCCTTTACTTGCAAAGGAGAGGAAGGCTTACAAAGGAGATGAGCAATTGAAATAATCCAGTCAGATACTCACCGAAATAGTGCTGATGGGAGTAGCACAAATCCACATTACTGAGATTGCTGTACTCAGCCATTAATTGGAGGAAAGGAGTTGCAGCCTTAGGGATGAGCAGCTTCTCTGCACAAAATGGAGCCAGGGAGAAACTAACTGCATGGGTTACATCAGAATTAGCAATGTTTTACTAGCAAGACAGCCTTGTAACTTGGTGTGAGTCTTTATTTTGTTCAAGGCTGGGTTGGTGTCAAGTGTGTGTGTAGTTCCAGAAGTACTTGCAGAAGCATTGCATCTCAGGTTACTCTCTCCAGGTATTTCTTCTCTTTTTATTCCTGTATTGGCTATTGGCATGGGAAATTCGTAGTTTGTTGCTGGCATACAGCTATCAGCTAAGTTCAGTATCCTGCTCAGAAGCTGACATGACAGACCTTATCCCTCTGTCCACCTCTCCTAAGTAAGTGAAAATGACCAGATTTTATGATATCATCCTTGTTTTTCCCGGTTGGGCACATGGATGCACTAAGAACTAAATAGAGCAAGGTGCCAAATTCCCCTTAACTTGAATTTATAAAAAGAAGGGCAATTTCAAGATATTTCTTCTAGCCTCAGTTATTCAGTGTTTGAAAGGTATTGCATTGTATACTTGTGCCACAAACAATTCACAAGAAGATTATTTATAATGTTCTAGCTTATTGTCATTTGTGTAGAGGGGAGGAGGAGTTCCACCATCTTCCCAGGAAAAAAAAGAGATGAATCTCTAGCAATAAATTCAGAGGTGCTTTCAGAGACTGTATGAGAGAGCCTGCGTGTGTTCGTTTTGCTGTAAGAACTCAATTTTGTGCCCACTGCAGTCATTACTCCCATTGCTGCCAGTCCTGCAGACTCAAGTATTCTATGGGCTCTGCTTGTACTTGGACCCAGGATCTAGATAGCTTGCGCAGAACAAAGCCCCTTACTCCCACGTGGATTTACGTAATCAAATACAGCCTGAAATTCAGTTCCTAAAGTGGTGATAAATCAGAAACATTGCTTTTTTATTTTTCTCATGCCAGTATTTTGATTTGTAACTACGCAACTTTATTAGGTTAATTGTTTATGTAAAAAGAAGGGTTTCTGAGACATGTTGGAAGAATTATTTTAACGTTAACTACAGTAAAGACACATTAAGGAGCTAGCCAGAGATTTTGGACCTAAGATCTATTTAAGTAGTTGAGCTCAAAAATTTCCTTTGAGAGTGATTTGCTGGTTAAATTTCAGACAGCCTATATGTCCTCCTGGATACTCCTGCCCTGCACAGAATGGCACCTTCTGGATATGTGCTTCCAGGCTCGCTCACTTGTATTGCCAAGACTCACTGTTTCATTTTTTCCCAAGATCTGTAGGAACTTTATTTTTATTTTTTTTTTACATTGTGGACCATCATGTAACAACTGCTTGGTGAAGATTGCCTGAGGTTTAGAAAAATGGTGCCTTTTTCACTGCTTCAATGCCAAATGCTGAAATATACCCTGACAGAATCATCTAAGTGCTTTGTTTGTGTGAATTTTTTTTTTTTT